>OX451736.1:1064546145-1065001145 GCA_948472305.1 Vicia faba | reverse complement strand
ACTTATAACCCTAACATATGTCTGTTTGTATTCTGAATTCCTTAATAGTTGTAGCTCCTTGTCTCTAAGTGAACTAGGCGAGTGAATATCTCTCTCCTACTCATTTCGACTACTTTTATCATGAAGTCCACTTGTTGTTGGATCTCTGACAATAACAAGCTTTTATCTTTTTCTCAGTTGATCGGTCAAAGAAACAGATTTATAAACAAGTTATCACATAATAAAATAAGACACTAAACCACACATCATTTAACATAAAAAAAATTAATATTAACTTCACATTGCTCAACTACAAAAGGTTTATCTCATAATGAACCGATTACAAACTACATGCATGCTTCTCAGAAGCAACATCCTTAAACAAACAATGAAAAAGATATATAAACCTAAAAGAGACTTGAGTATTTCTTGAGATGGATAATCATCAAGAGATGACTGTAGTCGCACTAGAACTCAGGAGTTTGTACAAGATTGGGTTAGAAAAAGAAAACTCTATATACTCTCCACTATCCTCACACTATTGTCTTCTGTATTTCTCTCGGAATTACCAAACTCTCTTCTCATTCTCATCAAGGTCCTATATATATTCTTTCACTAGGGTTTCTTGTGATGGCTTGGATCATGGTCCCAATATGAGGTAATCACATCAAGCCCATGTAATAACCAGTTTCATCACCTCAATTATTTTGCTTAGCTAACAAGGAATCAAGTATGAGGGAACACTAGTGAGAGACAAGGGTCTTATGCCAGACTGCCACAACAGAGTACAAGCGGCGCTACACAAACCTCGCAGAGTACTATTGTACTATTTTTCTCTTCTAGTACCTCCAAGCCTTATCCACTTTGATTCGAATGAATTTTCCTCTAATCACAACAAATACTCCCTATAATGCTTCCATTCTTCCATGTTTGCTCTAGAAACTAGGTGACTTCACCATTTTTATCTCTTAGCTAATTCCAACTCTTGCTTCATGTTACGCTTCCAGGTACTAATCACAACAGTCTTGCCTCAGTTCGACAGGGTTAATATTAAATTAAACACAAAACACACTGAAACTAAAAAATGGAGAACCTATTATGGTCCAAGCTAATTACTTGTAAAAATAACTATAATGCAATAAAATAACAACTAAAAAGAAATTTAACTGATAATAAGAAAAATATTAAGGTATGCATTAACTGACAAAATGTAGGCTAACGATGAGCCATGAGAAACATCCTTCAAAGTACTTGTGGGAATAAGATGTTAATACCTCTTGTTATATTCAGAACCGAATCTATATCAGACCAATTTTGTATAAAACATTATATGATTTATTTAAAGGATGAAAGTCAAGCATATCTTATTTCCATCAGTTTGGTTGTACTTGTTACATTCTAAACAACAAAGACTATCTAAGGAAATTTAATGCTAAAGCTCAGAAATGTATCTTTTTAGGATACCCTGAACTCTCTAAATCATACATAGTGTATAACTCTGAAACTAGAATGATCAAAGAGTCTATACATGTAAAATTTGATAACAAAAATCTTGAATATGAAATGTCATACCTTGTTAAAACTCTTGCAAATATACATGTTTTTAAAGAAAATCCAGTAGTTGGACCTTCTGAAACTAGGAACTCAAAAGTTGCTGGCTTAGATGTTGGTACACCAGAATCTGACCCAACTCTTGAAGCTCATCTAGAAGATGCAGATTCTGAATAAGCCCTAGATGGTTTAGAATCCTCAACTCATACAAAGAGATCTTTCAATTAAAAAGCTTCTCATCTAGAAGAACCAATCATTGGGAACAAAGATAAGCCCTTGAGAACTAGATATGCCTTCAGAAATGAAAATTCTATGATAGGGTTTATCTTTTTGATTGATCCAACCTTTGTTGATGAAGCCTTGGAAGATTATGGGTGGATTTAGCTATGCAAGAAGAGTTGAATCAGTTCTAGAGAAATGATGTTTAGGATCTAGTCCATAGACCAAATCAAAGAAACATTATTGGAACAAAATGGGTGTTCATAAACAAGTTGAATGAACAAGGAGAGGTGATAATAAATAAAGCTAGACTAGTAGCTTAAGGCTATAGTCAATAGGAACATATAGTTTTCTCTGAAACATTTGCACCAGTTGCAAGGTTAGAGGCAACCAGACTTCTTATCTCTTATGTTATTAATCATAATATTGTTTTATATCAAATGAATGTTAAGAGTGCTTTCTTAAATGAAGTCATTTCTAAATAAGTGTATGTCAAACAACCTCTTGTGTTTGAGGTCTCTGCCCATCCAATCTTTGTTTTCAAGCAAAAGAAATCACTAGATGGACTCAAACAAGCTCAAAGAGCGTGGTATGAGAGATTAAGCAATTTCTTAATTGAGAATGAATTTCAAAAAGGTCAAGTTAACACTACATTATTTAGAAATACTCTAAGTAAGGATATCTTAATTGTCTAAATCTATTTTGATGACATATTTTTTTATTCTACTAATGTCGCTCTTTGCAAGCAATTTTATGAAACTATGCAGGCTGAGTTTGAGATGAGCATGATGGGGTAATTAAGGTTATTCCTTGGGATTCAAATAAACCAATGCAAATATGGGATCTATGTTCATCAATCTAAGTATACAAAGGAGGTTCTGAAGAAGTTTAATCTTGAAGATTGTAATATTATGGCAACTCCTATGCATGCTATCTGCAATCTGAATAGAGAAGAAAGCAAAACAAAGGTGGATCGAAAGATGTATCGAGGTATGATGGGTTCCTTGCTTTACCTCACTTTGTATAGGTCTGATATTTTGTACAATGTATGCTTGTGTGCAATATTTCAATCAGATCCTAGAGAAGATCACTTAACCATCATTAAGAGACTCTTTAGGTATCTAAAAGGAACATCAAATATGGGTCTTCTTTATAAGAAACCTATAGATTATAAGCTAGTTGGATTTTGTGATGCTAACTATGATGGAGATAGAATTGAGAGAAAGTCCACTAGTGAAAATTATAATTCTTTGGTGAAAACCTAATATCCAGGAATAGTAAAAGACAAGCAACTATTACTCTATCTACAACAGAAGAAAAATATATCTCAGCTGCTAAATGTTGTACATTACTATGGATTAAATATCAGCTACAAGATCATCATATTTGTGGTAGAAGTATACCTATTTTCTGTGATAACAATGTTTCCACTTATTTAACAAATAATCTTGTTCAAAGCTCTAGAACCAAGCATATTGAGATTAAACATCATTTTATTAGAAATTATGTTCAGAAGGGTGTTATAGATACTCAGTTCATTGATATTGATCATCAATGGGCTGATATATTTACCAAACCCCTTACTGTTGAAAGATTTGATTTTATCAAGAAAAATCTAAACATGGTGTTTATCAAAGATTAATGCTTGATTATAAATGAAGTATTAGTATATGCAAATAATCAAAGGTAACCATATCAAGAAGTCATTAAAGAGTCTCTGATATCTGGCAACCTCTAAATTATTCAGCCTCTGAAACTCTGGACTTTATTTTATTGTTAAACTCTGATACACTGGATGAGGTTGAATATTTAATTTCTGGTAAATCAAAAATCTTGTTTAAATTATCTTGGTATTACATATATTATGACTGAAGCTAATATAACTTATTGGTCTCAAACTGATTCTATTACAAGTAAAGCACGGTTTTCTAGCATCTCCATAGGAAGATCACATTTCTGTATCTCTCCTATGGTTTCTAATGTTAAAAATTCTTCAATGACTGATCTTGTTCCTGATCATCAAACCTAAAATAGGACATCCATTCATGATCCTCTGCATCCTCTTCTTGGGTAAAATTTTCCTCTAGTTTCTCTTGAGTAGTGTTATCAGTTGTTTTGACACTCTCATTTGTGATTAGCTTCTGAGTACTTTAATCTATGTCAATTTCCTTGTTCTCTTCAATTCTCTGCTTCTGATGAAGAGTTGTTGTTGGGCCCTTCTCTTCTTCTTGTGTTAGTTTACTCATTTTTTTATAAGCTAGTGTTTTGAAACACGCCCTTCTTATGTTATGAAGAGCCTATTTTATAAGCATGTTTAACATCACATATTTTTTTTATTATTATTTGTGCCCTATTAGTTTCTGAAATCAAGCTAGTTTGGTAGTCCTTGTTCAACCACTCTTTCTTGGTTCTTACATTTGTGCCCTAGTTGTAGAGATCACTTTGACTGTACTAAGAAGATGCATTTATTATTGGTCATAATATGTTTGAATACCATGAGTTAAAATTGATTTTTTATCATATTTACTTAGAATTATTTTTTCCTACATTCTATTGAATTGTACTATAAAATTTATGAAAAATGAAGTGAACACGCATCAATGGAAAAAGGATTAAACTTTCATTAAAAAGAAGAAGGAAGTAAAATCAACACTCAACAAAGAATATCTAAAATGTTTAGCCTTAAAAATTTTACCCCATCTAAAATCCTGCTCATCTTCATCATCTGAATCAAAATAAACATCATCATTATCTGACTCAGAAGAATATTCATCCATGGGGGTCTTCTTCTTCCTTGAGTTCCTTTTCTATGATAGCCCTGGAGCTTCCTTTGGCTTCAAACCTTTAGAAGCTATGCTTGTTTCAAAAGTCTTGGTTTCCTCTTGCCTCTGCTTAATGCATTACTTCAATACCTTAGCCTCCTTGAACAAAGTAGTCTCTTAAACAATGAGGTCTTGGAATTTTCAGCTGAAGTACTCATTATTTTTTATTTAGAAAATGTTGAAATATGATTTGTGTGGTTTGCAACTGAGGAAGTGCGCTTTTATAATGGATTGTTGAAAGATTAATCATGATTACGTGTTGTTATCTTTGATTCTTGAAAGTTTAAACACCAATAGTCATTAACGCATGCTTACCTGCTTAGTTTCCACTTATTGGAAGATAACAAGATATTGATTTGATGCCTCAGGAAGTAATTATTTGTGTATTTCTTCCAAATGGTCTCTTTGGTTTCTTGGAATCTGAAAGATAATTTTATTTAATGTTCAATATCTTTTTCTCTCTCCACTCTTTTATTTTACTTTTTTTATGACAAAAGTGGGACAAATATGAGAGTATTTAAAGAGTATGATAAAAACATTTTCCATGATTTTATTAGATCCTGAACCCATATTAATTAACTTATGTTATGTAATTTCATTGATTATTTTGTAATAACTTGGATAAAACTTAGGGGGAGCTTACAAAACTCAACTTATGGATTATTAGACTCATATGGTGCTTACAAACCTCAAACTCTAGTGTTGTCAAGTTACTAAAACCATTTTAAATTACTTGGATAGAACTTATGGGGAGCTTACAAAACTCAACATATGGACTCTTAGACACAAAGGGAGCTTACAAACCTCAGACTCTGATGTTGTCAAGTTATTTTAACTAACCAACCATGGTTCTTAAATAATATTGTTTCTCATCATCAAAAAGGGGGATATTGTTGGAACAAAATATATTCATACTCCTTGGATTTTGATGATAACAAATTACTTAAAGAATAATAGAGTATACTAACATTTGTTTAAGTGTGCAGGATCATTAAGCGTGAATTTAACTTGGTTTTGACCCAGTTAAATAGCTTATAAAGAAGAAGCATGTAACTCATATTATAATGTATCAGAATTTGAATTTTAAATAGAACCTCAACACTATATTGACTCGGCCTCTGATGTGCTGGAAACATAGTATAACACCTTTTGGTATGTGCTCTTTCTAAAGCAGCTCCATCTTGTCAATTTCCAGAATTATGGAGAAAGTCAACTAGGGGTTCCGGCGCAAGGCTCAAGACTATGTGACACAATTTCTTCAATTTACTCCAACATGCATGTGGTCTCCTTACTTGATAAAGACACAATGGATAAAGAGATTATTCAGAAGTTGAAGATCTTTGTCATACCTATTCTAACGTCTCTCTCTTAGAACTGCTTCTTCAGCAAATATACTTCTGCAAATGAGCTTCCAATGTTTCTTTTGTTCCCTATATATAAGGAGCTGAAGATTCAAAAGGAACAACAACTAACACCAATATACAACAAGATAGAACAAGAATTGTTTCGCTCTCTAAGCTTTTGTACATGGTTGTTATATTGCAATTAGACTTGATAGTTTCTTACACTTATATATCTTAGAAATCTCAAGTAACGAGGTCTTTGCTTGTGGTGTATTATTTGTACCTCTGATTGTATATCAGGTACATCTTGTTATAATCCTAAAAAGTTTGTTTAGAATTTATAAAAGTCTCAAATAGTGTGTTTTAGAACGGAAGTCTCAAACTGAGTGTTTGAGCAAGGAAGTCTCTTTTTGTTTGATTGAGAAAGGAATTTATGAACGCTTCTGTTTAGGAAAGGAATTTTCTTTATGTTAGATTGAGCAAGGAATTTATGAATGGGTGTGTTTAGGCAAGGAAGTCTCTTTCTGGTGTGATTGAGCAAGGAAGTCATGGATTGTGATTTTAGGCAAGGAAGTCTTTTTCAGATGTGATTGAGAAATGAAGTCTTGGACTAGTGTGTCTAAGCAAGTTGTAATCAGGTACTGATTATACTGAAAAGCTTTTGTGGAACAAGGGGGCTGGACTACTATTGTTATAGAGGAACTAGGATAATTCTGTGTGTGCTTTTACTTATTGATTTTTTACTTCATATTGTCCCGATGTCATTCACTCTAGCTCAGAATCTAAACTTTGTTAGATTCAATAACTGTTGTTTTAAGAAGAAAAAGTTTACTAGATATACAATTCAACTCATCATTCTTGTGTATTTTTCTCACCTTCAAATGTTTCCCAGGCTTTTGTGCCTTGGGTGTAACTGTTTTTGATATATAATGAAACATTTTACCTTGATGCTTCAAGTATTATACATTTTAGAGCTTTGATCCTGGTTTTACTTTAATATTAATATTGCTTACGAATTGTCACAACTTTGGGCTTGCTCTTTTACTCTGCGAAGTTTTTATTCACTTTGTAGTTTAGGTCGGACAACCAAAATTCATCAGCTATGGAAGGATGCCAATTTTGGGCATGAGAGCCTCCACTTATTTGTTTTATAGAAAAAAGTACATTTGATTGTATTTAAGAGGTAGATGTACTTATAGATTATATTTCTTTCTGCAACTTGTAGAATTGAATAATGTTATAAACCATTTTTGGTGGCTATACTTGTTCGCTGTATTTAGCATTTTCAGTAATAGTGTAATAAATTTATATTTCACATTTGGAGTATTTCTTGTGTATTCATGACAAGACCTAGAATCGGCGAGGTTGACGCCATGTAGTCATAATTTATACTATGTTCCGCATCACAAAGGATCGTTTCCTAACCAAGGGTAGGATCATCGTCCCTTCCCCTGAGGCTTGGGTTGGATAGAGGTGGAGGTTTCCAGGCTCCACTGCATACGCCCTTGGACTGGCTAGATCTGAGGGGTATGCCAGCTAGACAGAATTACGTTTAATAAGCCTTAGAGGCAAGGTGTGCATTTGAGCTGTATTAGAATTGCAGAATTGTGTTAAGTTTGCATAAAATAAGCAATAAGTCATGTAATGTTTTTAAGTTGTATCAGAATTGCATAGAATCGTTAAGTCAATATCAGATATGCATTCATGTGTAAAGTACATTTTAAGCTGTATTAGAATCAAAGAAATGTGTTAATTCCATATCAGATATGCAACTAGTAACAGAGTAAGCTTTAAGTTGTATCAGAATCGCAAAAATGTGTTATTTTTTTATTGGATACATACTCATACACTTGTCTTCGTTCCCCCGTTTTAAGTGTTCTAGCATTAAGAGACAACAAAACACACAACAGATGAATATATATATATATATATATATATATATATATATATATATATATATATATATATATATATATATATATATATATATATATATATATATATATATATATATATATATATATATATATATATATATATATACATGTTGACAATGAACTTAATTTTTTATAAATGCTGACGTGTCTTGGGAGGTCGGCTTTTCTAGGGAAGTGGCTTGAGATCGATAATCAAAACTTTAGGCTCGTCAAATCAATCTATTTAATGCTGGAACGAGGTGTTTATTACTCACCAGAGTTGAGATTCCCTAACCACATTCATGTTCTAGAGTGGGTATCCATCTCAAGTAGATGAGGGGTTTATCAAACCTGGAATGATACTCGAGTGTTGGTGGTATCCCTTATGCAACTCGGAGCTGGATTGAGGTCCAACGTTAACTAGGAACTTGAGGCATCTGGGTGTCATTAACTACGAACTCATGGTATCCTTTGATGTTGTTGCAGTGAGTACCTCAGTTGGGATTAGAAATGGGGGAAACTGGTTAGATCGTGGGGTGGACCGTGAATTCTCGGGGAGATCTTCACGGACATAGCCTTATCACCCTTAAGTAACCCTGAATCTGACGCTCAGATCCTTTCTTTTTCCACTTTGCGTGTTTTTTGAGAGAATTGAAGATATGGAATTTGGAGAATCATGGTTGCGAAGATCCTTCCTTCTGAGTGCTTATTGATTATGAGCTTTGAGAAGGATGTGAACGATGAAGTTGAAAAGGTATTTTTGATTCGGTGAGAATGTAGGAATCAGAAGTTGATTCGCTCTTATTTCGTGACCTAAAGAGGTTGTGAAGTGGTATATCTGCGGTCTAGATCTGAACCATAATAATTCATATCTAGTGTTTTTGAGTTTTCTCGATGGTGTTCGTGAAATGAATGTGATCCTAGTGGAAATCATAGAAATCAGAAGCTGATTCCCACAAATGGTGCTACTGTTCCAAACGAGAACCAGAAATGAAGGTTCTAGCTCCACGAAGGATCCAAAAATAAAGGTTCTCTCCTAATGAATGATAGAGGATGTTTAAAAGAAATATATATTAGAACTTATTTTCAAAGTAGGATATATTAAAATTTTATTTTCAAAATAGGGCAAGTCAATCATTTAGTCCTCCTCGAAAGTTAGTGTTCCTCTAATTAAAGTTGTATCCAATCAACACAACTATAAAGTATATACAATTGTCTTAGTACTATATTTATTTTTCATTTAAGTTCATATAATGTTAAACTATATAAATCTTATACGTATAGTTTTCAAGAATATTTCTTCTTGAGTAATAATAAAGTGATAATATAAAAATAAATCGAAAATAAATTAAATATATAATTGATGATTAGAGAAATATAAGTGATATGAGCAGTGGTGATTTTCTAGACTATATTTTTTGTTTGTTTTCTCTAAAAATATGGTTTATTTGCAAATACTCTGATGGTTAAGTCAGTGGAAGTCTTGAATATGAAGTTTACGTTTTTAGAATAAAATGATGTTGATCTTCTCATTAGACTTCATAGTATGACTCTAAATTTAAGAGGCTCTAAAACCTTCTTTAGGGGCATATGTCTCATAGGAAATATGTGAGAGGATCTATCAAACATCGTTATCAGACAGTCTTCGTGATCTGGTTAGTCATGATTCAATTGCCTAGTTCTTTGGTGATCTTTTCTCGAATGGATTGGGCTTTGGCCTAATTTAAAACAATTGTCCATAAGCCTCGACAAACATGATTATAAAGTTCGTACATTATTTTGATAAAGCTTCTTCTATTTATGAAGAAACATGTGAGTTAATGGTAAAAGAACGATACATAAACACTTAATCCCAATGACTCCTATAAATTCTAACGAAGCACTTTTGATTCTCGGTATGTACATTTTCTAAATTTACGTTGTTTTGTAATTTTGCTTGCTGGCCTCCTGTTACATTCTTGCAACCACCATGTCTTTAGAGAACATTTTAAAGAAATTTCAACAAGGAGAGTTGGGCCCACCTCTAGATTGTCTTTGGTTCGACTTCCCCTAGCACTTCCCTCAACAAGCTTCACTTGCAAACATAGTGTAGAGATTAGTGGTCAAGAAGAGGTTGTTGGCCCAAACTTGATGATAGCAAGAGAAAATATCTTGGTAAAACTGGAGCGACTCGGGAGAGATCCACCTAGGTTGTTAAACAAGGAAAGATGTTTCTAACCATGGATAATTCCTTCCTTAATCTGGTGAAGGTCTTTGTGCTATCTCGCTATATATTGAAGTTTACATAGTGGCTCATCTAGTCTCACTGGGTTGTTAGGATGCAATGGTGAAATGCACTTCTTACGTAGCTAAGTTGATGACTATTGATTGTGTCATATTTATTATAAACAATGAGTTTTGTTCAATGAATGGTTGTCTTGCGATTGATCATGACAAAGACCAATTAGAGGCTAATGATCATACCACTAGAGTTAAAAACTTGAAAACCATTATTACTTACAAGGATGCGAAAATTCTCCTTTTCGTCAGTCTGGAGTCTGGCCTGACCAAGGAACGTTAGAGCCTTTAGACTTATAAAAAAGAAGGGAGAGATTTGAAGAACCATTCCTGCTTGGTAATTGTTGAGAAGATGATTTATGAGTCATAAGGATCTATCCTTTCCAAAGGAAACTTTTTTCCTGAAAAACCAACCCTAAAAGCTAAAAAAAAGGTGGTCAGGTATACCCCAATGGATCAAGAAGAACTAATCAAATAAAAGAATAAATTAATGAAAGATTATGGTGATGATGTGGATTTCATTCTTGAGGCCGACCCTCAAAGCTTCATGAATGTTATAGCCCAGTGTGATCGGTGGATCTGGAACTGACTGTTTAACGCTGGTTCGCGAAATGTCGCGGAAGCAAGAGTCGCCACCGTCTTTTATTTTCTCCAAATGGAAAGGACAAAAGCACAAAAAAATTCCTTATAGAGATAGTTTCTCGGTTCGGGAGGTAGGTTATAGAAAGGGAAGGTGTTAGCACCCTTTCTATCCATGGTTATCCATGGGCTCTTAGATACTTGCTCATTTGTGTTTTCAAAAATGGTTTGTTTGCTTTTCAACTGTGGGTTTTAAAAAGTTTCTTTGAAAATTCCAGTTCGACTCTTGTATCGGTCCTCAAGAGTGTTTGAAAAGTTGCTTTCGAAAGCTTTTTGAAAAGGTGTCGGTGTGAAAAGTATTTTTAATTTGTTTTGAAGTTAGAGCAAGTATGTAGAGTCGTCTACCTACCCTAAGGAATTTGTCTGTGTAAATTTCCTTAAAGTAGTGCCATCCCACCATTGAGAGGTAGGTAGCACCACCGTTGGAGGTGTTCGGGTCAATTCGAAGGTTCGGGACATGGTGATCACCAGAGCAATAGGAAGATACCTTAGAAGCTACCCTCATGCCAGGTTCCCGGATCATGAGGACTTACTAAAACATCTTCTACTCGACGATCACCTTTCGAGGGGCAAGGCAACAGTGAGGCGTACCCTAGGGGTGGTGTGTGATTTGTGTGTCGTTTTCAGATATTTTGTCTTGTTCATGTCATAGGTGATCTACGCTTTTGTTTTTTATTTTGACATTCATTCTTGCATGCAAATTTATTAACAGTTTAAAAGATGCGAGAATTAAAATTCCTACGCTATTACAAAGGCGCGGGTCCACATCGCCAAATTAAATCCAGGACCCGATTTGACATAAAATAAAGTAAAGTGCGAGAAATATAAATGTCTAATTTACATGGCTTTGGGAGAATTACATAAATATTATAAGAAAGGACAAAAATGCGCGAAACGAACTAATAATCGAAAGCGAGGGCATTGGACCCTTTTTAATGAAATTAAATTACGATTAACAAATTAATTAAATTAAAATAAAAGAGATTTTTTGGAGTTTTTTGTATTTATGAATTTTTAATGAGAAGATTATGGAAATTAAACCTAATTCTAGCTATTTTTATTTTATTAAAAAATGTTAAAATTAGACCTAAAGTTAACCTAATTAATTAATATAATTTGATTTATAAAAATAAATAATTAATAATTAATATGGTGAAAAAGAAAAAAAGGATAAAAATAAAAAACCCTAATTCTACAATTTTTAAGTTTATGAAAAAATGTCAAAATTAATCCTAGAATTAAAGAACTAAATTAATTAACAAGATTTATTTACAAAAAAAGGTTTAAATGAAATATATTTATATTTTTGGGACTTTCTGATTTTTTTATTATTTTTATATTATGAAAATATTGATTTAAAGAATTAAATTAAAACTAATTAAAACAAATAAAAATAGAAAAAATATAAAAAAAGAATGGAAAAGCAAACCAATGGGGGGTTCTGTCCCCAAACTGGAGGTTAGGTTGTAGCAATCAGGCCCAATGATTTGGGGCCTTTGGTTGACTTTTCAGGGCCACGTGCGTATGCGTTGACCGGTGTCCATGGTACTCCTCAGATCATAGCCAATAGATTGATCTCAATAGGCGCGTGGCAAGTTGGGATGGTGGACGTATGGTGAACGTCAGGTAGTGCGCTGCATAGGATTACATTGAAAGGCAAAATATTGAAACAAAGTGGGGGACCTGGGAATCGAACCCAGGTCCCAAATCTTGCCAGCGTCTCTTTCCACCATCTGAACCATCAACGCACGTTGTACATAGAATAACGAATAAATAACAAAAGAGAAAATTGGCGTTAGTGATATAAAACCAAAAAAACGCGCGCTGGAATTCAAATTGCCCAATCAAGTCTTGCCATATGATCATCTTCTTCGTTTATCCCTGAAACAAAAAAAGAATTAGCGGGGGTTTTAAACCCCCCCAGAATGCACCCTTTTCAAAAATAGCGAATAGCCCGTCTTGCTATATAAATTAGGCGCGATTAGTGGGTTAAGTTCGTCCAAGCATCCTGATTCTGGCCATGGTACTGGGATGTCTTAATTTTACCGTATACGTAAACGCCCAATTTGGAGCTTGAAGAACCCTAGCGAGCTTTAATGGTGATTTCGCGTATAGGCAAGAAAAACTTAATTAAAACACATGGTTAGCTTCAGAATGATAAGACTAGTACAAAACAATCATTAGAACTCAAAATCATGGCATGAATGATGAAATACGATTATGCAAAAAAGATGAGATAGTCTGACTTCTAGTTACCAATTCTTGATGCTATGGACGTGGAAAAGTGTTCAGTCAGGTTCAATGATGTCTTGGCAAGCTAATGGGATCAATATTCTCCTTTGAATCGTCCTCCAAGGCAGTTTTCAGTTTTTGATTTTTTTGGTAAAAATGAAAACTTTTTTCTTCAGATGGGGCGCAGCTTAGAGGTTTTTTGCTTTAGGTCTAGCTTCTGGCTTATGTAAGGAATGAATTAGGGTTGAGTTTTGAATCAAAAAGATCAATGCAATCATGAATCAAATATTGGATTTAATGGCATATTTTTTCAATCTTTTTCCATGTGTTTTGATACCAATCATGTCCAAATCACCTTGATTCTTTCCATATCAGATAATGCACGAAATCTTGAAGGTATTCCGTGCATAAAAAGATTTGAAAAGCTTGCTTTAGTATTTTTCACATATTTTATTTTATTAAATGAATTAATAGCAATTAAAAATTCAAATAAATAAATAAAAATGATGAATAAATTCCCTTTGGGCCAAATGGTCATGCATATGCTTTGGATGATGAATCTTGGAAGAAAATGTGGCCCATTAGCAATTTTAAGACATTTGAAGCAAAGTTGACTTTTCAAAATACCCAAATATTTCCCAACTTCCACAAGGCATATCTTGCTCAATTTTTAAGCTTTGATCATGTTCTTGGACATTTTGAAAAGGTCTTGAAGTCCTCTAACCAATGCCTTTGGTCCCATATCATTTTGATTTACCAATATCAAGTTATGGTCTTTGACTTAAAGTCCCTTTTTGTTGACTTTTGAAAATGACCTATAATGTTGAAATTGATAACTTTTTGTGAGAGCATTTCTTGGACTTGAAGTGTGAAGAGGGGTTGTAGGAAATGTCTTTCTCTTCAATATGAGCTTTGGATGGAATTTTTCTGATAATCCATGTGGAAGTTAGGCCTTGGTCAAGTTACAGTTGACTTTTTCAACTGTCCAAATATAGAAACTTTTGCATCTTGAGACTTTTTGAGCCATGCCTTGAAAATCATGATCAAGAATTGATCAAATGATGTCTGTGGCTTCAAAATGAGATGTTGACCAAAAATTTTAACTTTTGACTGTCAAATGACCATTTTGCCCCTACAGTTGACTGTTTAGCAATTAGGGTTTTTGACTGTGCAATTTTGTGCTGTAAGTCTTGAAACTTGGTATGAGGATGCTTGACCATGTTTATAGGCATGTGGGACTTGATTGGACCCTTGGAAACTTCAGCTTCTTTGTCAGAACCAAAACCCTAGTTTTTGACTATTAGGAGGCCCTTGAACTGTGCAACCCTTGGGGAGACTTTGAAGCATGCTCTTTGCAATTTTTGAAGAATATGGGAGGGCAAATTTTAGGGTACAACAGTTGCCCCTGTTCAATCTTCTTAGACCCGAGGATGCAGATTGGCTGGCGTGCCTTTCGTAATCCGAAGGTGGAAGATGATTGAACACTAGAGTGCCTAGAAATTTGCGCTCACATAGTAGTGTGATGGTGGAATGGGCTTATAGATGCCATTTGGAGATTGATGGATAGGATGATGGGCTTACAGATGCAATGCTAAGAAGTGGTGGATAGGTGGATGGGCTTATAGATGCCATCTGGATGTTGATCGCGTAAGAGATTCCTTAGCGAGAGTTTGCGTACCTGAAAAAGAAAAATGATTACCTGACCTGTTACAGGAGCTGGTCTTCAAACTCTTTGTGTAGATGTGTCCTGACTGGTCACAGGAGCTGGATCTGGAGCTTCAAAAGGTGATGAATGAACCAGGGATGGTTACTACCTCAACAGGGACGGTGAGAGAACCTTGGATGATTACTACCTCAACAGGAATGCTGAGAGAACCTTGGACGATTACTACCTCAACAGGAACACTGAGAGAATCTGGGGACGATTACTACCCCAACAGGAACGCTGAGAGAATCATAGGCGACTTCAACCTCAACAGTAACGCCGAGAGAATCTTGGATGTCTTCTACTGAGTCTTCATCAGGAAAATCTTTTAGGGATCGATTTAACTGGACTAGCGAAGGCCTTTGACTGGATAAGAAACAAGAAAATCTTAGGGTCGATTTAACTGAACCGGTCTAGGTCTTGAAATCTTCAACTGGATAAGAAACAGGGAGATCTTAGGGTCGATCTGACTAAACCAGAGAAGGCCTTTGACTGGATAAGAAACAGAAAAATCTTAGGGTCGATTTAACTGAACCGGTCTAGGTCTTGAAATCTTCAACTTGATAAGAAACAAGGAGATCTTAGGGTCGATCTGACTGAACCAGGGAAGGCCTTTGACTGGATAAGAAATAGGAAAATCTTAGGGTCGATTTAACTGAACCGGTCAAGGTCTTGAAATATAGCTGAGAACTTAACTGGATCTTTCCTGAAAGGTAAAGGTCAGTCATATGCAATGCATGATATGGATCAAGCAATGATGTTCTCAACATAAACGAGATTTGTAAGATATGATGCGTATATGCATGCTATAATGATGTATGTGATGTTTATGAATGTATGTTTTCGTCTTAGGAAAATAAATCCTTGACGGGTGCCGGGAAGTCACTCCTGGGCTGATGTTGGAGAATAGATTTTTGCTTCCGCTGGGGATGATAGTTGCAAGAATACCGGTAGGAGAAGATAACTCCGTTGGGGAATAAGCTTGGCGAATGGATTACTCTGCGGGGAGAAAAGATACTCTAGCGATCTTGCTGGGAAGCAATACTCTGTGGGGAGAGAGATACTTTGCTGAAATGTTGATGGTAACTTCGCTGGGGATACCATTGTTGTGTTGGAAGTGTTAATAGACCTCGCTGGGTATGAGAAGACTTCGTCGAGGACGATCTTTCCGTGGCTTTTGGCTGAGGATAACCCAGTTATATCCTAGTAGGGAAATAACTCTTTGAATAAAGCCGGGAGACGCGTTCGTGCTCTGCGAGGGATAAGCTTCCAGAATCTACTAGGGATAAGCTTACTGCTGGGGAGATGATTCCAACTTTCCTGGGGGAGCTGGATTGGACTCTCTTGGGGAAGTTTTGAACTGTATCAGGGAAGTGACTCCAATGAATGTTTGATATACCGCCGGGGAACAATCTTTAGGTCAAGACTGCCAGGGATGTTTGTTAAGAATGTTTGTATATTGCGCTGGGGAATGTTGAGATCTGCTAGGGATACCCAATTTCCTTAAGGCTGACAGTATAACATTGCTTGAGGAGAGTGTATTGACTTGCTGACACACTCTCTGGGGAATTAGGATATGCTGGTTGTGTTCTTCAGCTGAACCTACCTTGGTACCTTGGTGGACGGAACAATTAGATCGCTTAGACAATTCTTTATTTCCCCTGTTTCTAATGTTACCTGTAATTAATCCTTTGTTTCGTATGCAAATATTCATGAGTTAGCAAATTATTGTCAATGCATATATCACAAATTGAACCTTGGACGTTCTTCGCAAAACAAAACAGAAAAGGAAAAACAATTGGCAATTTTAACTGAAAAGTATATTTGTATTGATTTTTGAATTTGCCTATAAATAGGCGTTTATGTACAAGAGGATGACGTCCTAGTAAGAGAACACCGCCGAACAAAAGAGTTTATGCAAATTTGTACAAGAGAAAATAAAACAGCTGGGTGAAATGAATGATCCACTGGGTTTCAACTCTGCTATTGCCTTTATCTCCGAGCGTCTCATCACTTGATGACCTTAGTTGAAGATGAAGCTGACTGATCGATGCCGTCTGAACTTGATGTAGATACCAAATTCTGGATGCAAAGTGATCCAATGAGACATAGTATTACGCTTTATCCCTAACTTTTGCCTGGACCGCCCTTTCGGGTTTTCAGTCCACCGGGATACCCATTATTGCCCAAGCCGCCTTTTCAGGTTTTCGACTTGTCGGGTGTACATATTTTTTTCATTTCATCCCTTCATTTTTCCCGAACCCTTTTGGTTTGCCGGGAAGCCCTAATTTTTGCCTAGGCATGTCAGCCTAGCGGGTCTTTTTTCATGCGTAATATCTTTTTACTATGTCTGTATTGGCAGGGTGAGGAAGGTCGTCACCATCCATGGTGGTTAGAATCATGGCTCCTCCTGAGAACACATGTTTAACCACAAATGGCCTTTCGTACGTAGGGGTCCATTTGCCCCTTGGATCACTCTGAGGAAGGATGATACGCTTGATTACCAAATCCCCAACTTGATATTCTTGTGGTCTGACCTTTTTGTTAAATGCCCTGATCATCCGTTTCTGATACGTCTGACCATGACAGATAGCAGCAAGCCTCTTTTCATCAATAAGGTTTAATTGATCAAGTCGTGTCTGGATCCAATCATCTTCGCTCAGATATGCATCCTTCATTATCCGGAGAGAGGGTATTTGCACTTCGATCGGTAAGACTGCCTCCATACCGTAGACCAAGGAGAAAGGAGTTGCCCCGGTTGACGTCCTGGCTGAGGTACGGTACCCATGTAGAGCGAACGGTAACATCTCGTGCCAATCTTTATAAGTCACTGTCATCTTCTGCACAATTTTCTTAATGTTCTTATTTGCTGCTTCTACAGCCCCATTCATCTTCGGTCTGTAAGGAGAAGAGTTGTGGTGCTGTATTTTAAACTGCTCGCAGAGCTCAATGATCAATTTGTTATTAAGATTGGTACCGTTGTCTGTAATAATTATTTCTGGGACGCCGTATCGACAGATCAGATTATGTCGAATGAACCGTGCCACAACAGTCTTGGTTACCGCAGCGTAGGATGCTGCTTCAACCCACTTCGTGAAGTAATCAATTGCTACCAGGATGAAGCGATGCCCATTGGATGCCGTAGGTTTAATCTCACCGATCATGTCTATGCCCCACATTGCAAACGGCCAGGGCGCAGTCAGAACATTTAGAGGAACTAGAGGAACATGCACCTTGTCTGCATAAATCTGGCATTTATGTCATGTCCGAGAATGTTGATAGCAGTCAGCTTCCATTGTGGACCAGAAATACCCTGCCCGAAGGATTTTCTTCGCCATAGTGTGTCCACTGGAATGTGTTCCGAAGGTCCCTTGATGTAGCTCTTCCATGATCCTTTCTGCTTCAGTCTTGTCCACACAACGTAGTAAGGTCGAATCATGGTTTCGCTTATACAGGATGCCGTTGCTAAGGAAGAACTTCACTGCGAACCTTCTCAGAAACTTTTTATCATTGACAGACGCACCTTCAGGGTATTCCTGAGCTTCCAGATATCTCTTCACCTCATGGTACCAAGGCTTCTCAGTCACCAATTTAGTCTCGAGATCACAACAGTATGCCGGTTCATCCAGTTTCCAGATGATGATCCGGGGAGCCTCATTATCCCATTTGACCTTGAACATAGAAGACATTGTAACTAACGCGTTCGCCAACTGATTCTCCTCTCTCGGGAAGTGTTCAAAGGTTATCTCGGTGAAGTGAGGGATCAATGTCAACACACATTCTCTGTAAGGAATAAGATTCGGATGTTTCGTATCCCACTCTCCTTTGATCTGATTGATCACAAGAGCGGAATCTCCGAAGACACTCAGAAACTTGATCCTTAAGTCGATCGCGGCTTGGAGACCCATGATGCATGCCTCATATTCCGCCATATTGTTGGTGTAGTTGAAACATAGCCGGGCAGTAAGTGGAGTATGAGTGCCTTAAGGGGATATGATTACAGCGCCAATACCGTTACCCAAAGCGTTGGAGGCTCCGTCAAAGTGCATAGACCATCGGGATCCTTCCTCAGGTCCTTCATCTGGTCCAGGTACTTCACAATCAGTCACTATCATGATGCTCTCGTCAGGAAATTCAAAATTCATTGACTGATAGTCGTCTACTGCCTGATGTGCCAAGTGGTCTGCCAATACACTTCCCTTGATGGCTTTCTGGGTCGTGTACTGGATGTCGTATTCTGTCAAGATCATTTGCCATCTTGCTATTCTCCCAGACAGAGCAGGCTTTTCAAATATGTACTTTATAGGATCCATCTTTGAGATCAACAAGGTAGTGTGAGTCAGCATATACTGTCTCAGCCGACGAGCAGCCCATACCAAAGCGCAACAAGTTTTCTCAAGCAGTGAGTATCGGGTTTCACAGTCGGTAAACTTTTTGCTAAGGTAATAAATGGCATGCTCTTTTCGGCCAGACTCGTCATGCTTCCCCAGCACACACCCTATTGAGTTGTCAAGTACTGTCAGGTATAGTATCAGAGGTCTCCCTTCAACCGGTGGCATAAGGATGGGTGGTTCTTGGAGATACTCCTTGATTCTGTCAAAAGCAGCCTGACATTCATCATTCCAACGTACTACCTGATCTTTCTTCAGCAGCTTGAAGATTGGCTCACAGGTAGCAGTCAGGTGTGAGATGAATCGAGCAATGTAATTCAGGCGTCCTAAAAAGCCTCTGACCTCCTTCTCTGTCTTAGGAACTGGCATCTCTTGAATAGCTTTGACCTTGGCAGGGTCCACTTGAATACCCTTATCACTTACGACGAAGCCTAGCAACTTCCCCGGTCTTACCCCAAAGGTGCACTTGTTCGGGTTCAACCTCAGCTTGTACAACTTCAGTCGATCAAACAATTTATGCAGATGATCAAGGTGCTCCTCCTCAGTCTGGGACCTTGCAATCATGTCATCAACATACACTTCTATCTCATGATGGATCATGTCATGAAATAAAGCAACCATGGCACGTTGGTAGCTTGCCCCAGCGTTCTTCAGTCCAAAAGGCATGACCTTGTAGCAGAAGATGCCCCACTGGGTAACAAAGGTAGTTTTTTCCATGTCTTCAGGTGCCATCTTGATCTGATTGTAACCTGAAAAACCATCCATGAAAGAGAACACCTTATGCTGAGCTGTATTGTCAACAAGGACATCAATGTGAGGTAGGGGGAAGTCATCTTTGGGGCTGGCCCTATTCAGATCCCTGTAGTCGACACACATTCTGACCTTACCGTCTTTCTTTGGTACTGGCACCACATTAGCAACCCACTGAGGGTAAGAAGTCACTACGAGAAACCCGACATCGAACTGTTTCATAACCTCGGCTTTGATCTTCTCAAACATCTCTGGACGCATACGGCGGACCTTTTGCTTGACCGGAGGACAGTCTTCCTTAGTAGGCAAGTGATGGACCACAATGTCGGTATCCAACCCGGGCATGTCTTCGTAGGACCAGGAAAAGATCTCCATATAATCATGTAGCATCTGAGTCAACCGTTGCTTCACGCTGAGCTCTAGGTTGGCACCAATCTTTACCTCCTTTCTGTCTGCCTCAGTACCCAGATTTATTGTTTCCACTGGCTCTTCGTGCGGTTGAATTGCCCTCTCTTCCTGGAGTAACAGTCTTGCAAGCTCGCCAGGCACTTCGCAATCATCTTCACCTTCGTCTTCGGCTAAGTTGATCGGATTTTCGAAGTCATAACTGGCAGTAGCAGAGTCGTTACTAGTGAGATCTAGAGTGGATTGAAACCTATATGAGTGAGTGTGTGTAAATACAGCTGTTTTGTAATATATAAAGAAAGGAAAGAAAGAAAAGGAGCATAAGATTTGAAATGCGAGAAAACGCCCAAGATCTTTATTCATGATATATGAAATGACAATTTATATGCCCTCACAAATGAAGCCACGGTGCCCCGGGTAAGACACCGGGCCATAGAGTTTTAATTGTTTATTACAAATAACAAAACAAAGAAGTTTATTACTGCGTAACAAAAGTAACAGGAGTATGATATTTTGCAATCCAATTGGTCAATCCACCATCAGTTGTCGGGTAGATCCAGCTATTGAACTCTGACTCTCCCACTTCATCTTCATCTCCCACAGCATTCACCCCTGGATTGGTAATGAGTATAAGAGATCTTCTGGTCTTTGCCTTCCGCATAGCCTTCTGACCCTCTGCAGTAAAACCTAGCCCAAACTTGTCAGTTTTCTGTGTAAAATCAGGGAGCCTGCCCCAGTTAGCACATTCACCTTTCTTGATCACAGCCCGGGCATCCTTCAAGGAGGCCATCTTCAAAGGAACATCCTCTTCGACCACTATTTCTGCTGCTGCTAAAGTTGGAGGTACCTCTTCGAAATGCTGAAAGGGGGTTTCAATAAACTCCCCATCCATCTCAACATACCTGAAGGAATTCAAATGGCTCACCATATACTCCTCCTCTCCCTGCACAGTGACAATCTTCCCTCTGACGGGGTACTTTAGCTTCTGGTGCAGGGTAGAGGTCACTGCCCCAGCTTTGTGGATCCAAGGTCGACCCAGTAGACAAGAATACGATGGACGGATATCCATCACATAGAAAGTGGAGTCGAATACTTGAGAACCCACCCGGATAGGAATGTCAACCTCTCCATGAACCATCCTCTTAGAATCGTCAAAGGCTCTGACGATAATATTGCTAGGTTTCAGCTCCAGGCCTTCACAATCCAAACGGTCTAAGGCTTTCTTGGGTAGCACATTTAGGGAAGAACCAGTGTCCACCAACACGTGCGCCAGAGTAGTGCCCCTGCATTCAATAGAGACATGCAGGGCATCATTGTGGTCCTTTCCCTTGGCAGTAAGGTCAGCATCCGAGAAACCCAAACCATTGTCCGCTGTCAGATTTGCTACGCAATCAGTGAACTGGACTGCAGATGTCTCCTGTGGCACATGGGCCGTCTTGAGAAATGAAATCAAAGCCTTAGCATGGGCCTCTGAGCACAGTAGCAAGGAGAGCATGGAGATTTTGGAGGGTGTATGCCCCAGCTGCTCCACAACATTAAAGTCACTCTTCTTGATTATTTTTAGAATTTCCTCCATCTCTTGTTGGGAGGCTTCAGCATTTACAGATTTTGGTGCCTCCATTCGGGCATGCTCGTCTTCAATCCCTTTACCCCGAGCATTAGATGACTCGGCCGCAGGGGAAACAACTTGATCAGAACTGGGAACAGGTACACTTGCAGGTGTTATAGTGAGAGGTCTTCGAATAGTTGGTGGTGCAATGTCAGGCGAGAAAAGCCTGCCACTGCGGGTAACTTTAGCTGGACCAGTGATATTGCTGATGCTGGTGCCAGTGTTGAACTCTTGCTTGATTCCATGTACATACACGTTTGTCCCATAGTGCCAGGGGACAGCCTTATCAGATTCGTAGGGGAGAGGCCCCGAAACAGTAATAACAACAGGTGCGACAATCATGATTTGAACAGGCTTCCTTGGGAGAGCCTTGATTGGATTATTAAAGATTGTAACAACAGAAACTTCTTCTACCGGAACACACTGAACAACAATCTTCTTGAACAAAATCTCTTTGCTGTCCATTAGGCTTTGGATGCCCAACTTCAGCAAAGGACACCCAGAAAGGGAAACAACACAGAAAAGGCAATCCTCACTACAACCCGGAAATAAACCGGCCAGTAGTAGGTTCTTCTTGACAGTCATTAAGGGAGTAGCTACATCATTCACAGAAACAGCGTATACGTCTTCATCAATGGCATTTACTCCATGCTGGGGCATAGGAGCAGTCACCACATTTGGCCTCTCAGGCGCTTCAAACTGTATCTCTTTTGCGTCAATAAGGTCTTGCACCTTATTCCTTAAGGCCCAACAGTCATCAGTGGAATGCCCCGGGCTATCGGAGTGATAAGCACAGCGGGCATTTGGATTATATTTGGGGGAGGCAGTATTCACCACTTTCGGGGCCTCTCTGACAGTCACTAAGTTGGTGGACAGCAACTGCGACAAGATTTGCGACAAAGTCATACTCAAACGGGTAAACTCTCTCCTAGGTCTTTCAGCCCTTTGAGGATTGGTTTGCCGAGGAGCGGCGGCAGGTTTAGCAATCATCACCGCGTTGACTGATTGGCGGCGCTCAGGTTTCTCTTGTCTTCTAGACCCATATACAACACTGGCCTCCTTCTTAAAGGGCTTTTTCTCAGAACTTGACGATGCACCCTTCTGAATTTTACCAGACTTCATCCCAACCTCTATTCTCTCTCCAGTCAGAATAAGATCAGTAAACCCTGCAGATGAGTTACAGATAAGATGGTTGAAAAATGGCCCAGATAGGGTCCCCAAGAACATGTCTACCAACTCCCGGTCAGTCAACGGAGGCTGCACCCTGCCAGCCAGATCCCTCCACTTCTGTGCGTACTCTTTAAAACCTTCGCTTGACCCTAGCGACATACCCTGGAGTTGGGTACGTGTAGGGGCAAGGTCGGCGTTATATTGATACTGCTTGTAAAAAGCAGTAGCCAACTCCTCCCAGTTACGAACCTTGGTCCCATCCAGATGATAGAACCATTCGAGATAAGTCCCTGAAAGACTCTCCTGGAAGAAGTGGATCCACAAATTCTTGTCCACTGAGTACGGTTGAATCTTCCGCACATAAGACCTGAGGTGTAGCTTGGGACAAGACACCCCATCATACTTGGTAAAGGATGGTGCTTTGAACTTATGAGGAATAATCACACCAGTAGACAAATCCAAGTCTCCGAAATCCAGCCCAGGCACCTGTTGGATCTCCATAGCATTCAGCCTGTCCTCCAACTGCTTGTATCTGTCTTCAGCCGGAGGATACTGTTCCTCATCAAAATCAGTCTCGTTGTCAGAGACTACCGGACTAGGACCTTTTCCCCCTTGGGGACTGCTCTTGCCTATAGAAGAACCAGCCTCTTCATTCTGCAGAGTGTTACCAAACCTTCGGCCCGAGTTGAAAAGAACAGTTCTCTTCTTCTTCTTCTTCTTCTCCTTCTTCAGGAGCAGAGCCTTCAGCTCTTCTTGGCCCTGAGCCAAACCCATGATTAGTTCCTGAAATTGCGCATTCTGCGCCTGAAGAGCCTTGATAGACATCTCGGTTGATGATGAGTCAGGATTCATGATGCTGAAATAAACAGCGAAGAACAGTAAGCAACCTGAAAAGAAGAAAAAACCTGCTATGCACATGATGAATGATATGTGTTTATGCAATGCATTCAAGGGTTCGAAAGTTCAAATTTGTTGTAGACAAAAAGGAACACACGTTATCATTAAGGAAATAATTGTTTAGTACATCAAAGCCTCATGGGCACATATTACAAAGCCAATCAATCCCAAAAGACACTACGCATCCTCTTTGGAGCTATGTAGGTGTTGAGATTCCTCTCCTCATGCAATAGGCGGGTGAGCTCCAAGACCTTCTTTTCACTAGCATGTAGACTGGTCTCAAGAGAATTCCGTTCTTCCTTAAGCTGGATCCAGCTCTTCTGCATCTCTTCCCAGGACGTGGGCATGTCAGGATGCTGAATAATGTAGGACACCTCTCCTTCCAAGACTGGCTCTTTAATCACAGGGAGCATATGAGGATAAGGCATTACTAACTTCTGGGAGCGGGCACGTACCCACTTGAGATAAGGTTCCAATGGGATGGAATTCCTGTGCCCCAGTGTCTTGCCGTCTATCCTACTTGGCATCCTCCAGGCTCTGATAAATCTCTGGCGAAGTCCTTGTGCATCGTTGTCGAAGTCAAAAACTATGTTAGGAATTAACATGTCATGAGGGCCATCCCTTCGAGCATAACCAATCTGTCTCCAAGCCAGGCATGGGTTGTAAGTAATACCTCCTCTGATTCCAAGTAAAGGAACATTAGGGTACTCCCCGCAACGATCAATGATAGTGACATCCTCTCTGGACCGAGGGCACCAATGTATATCTGCATGTGTAAGAGTCATCAACCGTTGTGACCATCTCAAACCCCGCTCGTTCTTCAAAACTGATTGTGGAAGGTGCGAAATAAACCACCTTCCCAAGAGAGGAGTGCAACTCATAAGGACACCTTTTTTTCTCATGGTTCGAGTGTAACATGAGTGAAGGATGTCCCCCAGCAACGTAGATATAGGATTCTTGGACATGAAGATCTGGACAACACTGATATCTATAAGCTGATCTGGGTTAGGGAACAACACCAAACCATAGACAAGGAGGGCCACAACTTCTTCAAAAGCTTGTAAGTCAAGGGAGTTCCAACATTCATGGGCCTTTTCAAACAGAAACCTGGCTAAGAACCCTTTGATACCACTTCTAACTTCCCAATGTCCCTTGAGGTCAGATGACTGTAGGTGTAAGGCTTTAGCAATCTCTTCAAGCTTGGGTTCCTTTTCCGTACCGTTGTAGGGTAGTTGATCAAGGATAGGGATCTTTAGGAGCCGGGAGAACTCCTCAAATGTAGGTACCAACTGATAATCCAAGAAGGTGAAACAGTGATGCAGAGGGTCAAAGAACTGAAACAGGACCTTTATCATATCCTCCTCAATACTGGTATTGACCAAGCTGATGAGTCTTCCATGTCTCTCACTGAATGAAGAGCTCTCGGGAATCCTGGATATAAGTTCCTTAAGCTGAGGAGGGACCCTTACAAGGCTGATTTGAATTGTCTTTCTGCGAACAGTTTCCATGTCCTACAAAACAAGAACAAAGATGAAAATTCGAACCCCTGAAATGGTTAGTCAATGCATATGATGCTGGATGATGTCATGATGTTATAATTAAACACACCACAGATATTTACAAAGGCAAACATGTAAGGCACACAAGTCACACAAGACAAGCCCTTAGAGTTTAAGGCCAGCATGGGGTCTGGGTAGTACCCTCTTGAAGTTGGTGGGTTCAACCTGTCCTATTAGAAGTAACCGGGTTCTAAGGGTCCCAATATCACGGGATTGCTTTCATTGTTCATCGTTTCGATTTAGCCACTGAACTGGCGACCGAAATATTCCAGGAAAGCAACCCTCAATTGAGTGTAGTATCGAGTATCAACCAACCTCGGACTGCACCAAAGTCAGTTATCTCACTACCCTAAAGAGGCCAAGATAGTTCAATTAAGGTTCCTAAGGTCTGTTGATGCTTCACGACACCACGCGGAGGCCCTATACTCTCCTTGACTGAACTCAAGGGTTACTGGTACACACCAAAGTGCCACATCAACGTAGCAGACTGTTTCAACCATGTCAGTATACCCCACACAGTTCCCTCACAGCCTTGTTGCTACTTTCTAAGAAGGTATCCCCAGATCCGGGTTAGGATCCATAGAACTCCCAAGACAGTCCCACAATTTAAAGCAAGCAAGTCAATACAATTGAAAACACAGTTATGAACTACCCTAAGGTACACCTCACTTTATAAGATTTTCCCCAGCGGAGTCGCCAGTTCTGTGATCGGTGGATCTGGAACTGACTGTTTAATGCTGGTTCGCGAAATATCGCGGAAGCAAGAGTCGCCACCGTCTTTTATTTTCTCCAAATGGAAAGGACAAAAGCACAGAAAAATTCCTTATAGAGATAGTTTCTCGGTTCGAGAGGTAGGTTATAGAAAGGGAAGGTGTTAGCACCCTTTCTATCCATGGTTATCCATGGGCTCTTAGATACTTGCTCATTTGTGTTTTCAAAAATGGTTTGTTTGCTTTTCAACTGTGGGTTTTAAAAAGTTTCTTTGAAAATTCCAGTTCGACTCTTGTATCGGTCCTCAAGAGTGTTTGAAAAGTTGCTTTCGAAAGCTTTTTGAAAAGGTGTCGGTGTGAAAAGTATTTTTGATTTGTTTTGAAGTTAGAGCAAGTATCTAGAGTCGTCTACCTACCCTAAGGAATTCGTCTGTGTAAATGTCCTTAAAGTAGTGCCATCCCACCATTGAGAGGTAGGTAGCACCACCGTTGGAGGTGTTCGGGTCAATTCGAAGGTTCGGGACATGGTGATCACCAGAGCAATAAGAAGATACCTTAGAAGCTACCCTCATGCCAGGTTCCCGGATCATGAGGACTTACTAAAACATCTTCTACTCGACGATCACCTTTCGAGGGGCAAGGCAACAGTGAGGCGTACCCTAGGGGTGGTGTGTGATTTGTGTGTCGTTTTCAGATATTTTGTCTTGTTCATGTCATAGGTGATCTACGCTTTTGTTTTTTATTTTGACATTCATTCTTGCATGCAAATTTATTAACAGTTTAAAAGATGCGAGAATTAAAATTCCTACGCTATTACAAAGGCGCGGGTCCACATCGCCAAATTAAATCCAGGACCCGATTTGACATAAAATAAAGTAAAGTGCGAGAAATATAAATGTCTAATTTACATGGCTTTGGGAGAATTACATAAATATTATAAGAAAGGACAAAAATGCGCGAAACGAACTAATAATCGAAAGCGAGGGCATTGGACCCTTTTTAATGAAATTAAATTACGATTAACAAATTAATTAAATTAAAATAAAATAGATTTTTTGGAGTTTTTTGTATTTATGAATTTTTAATGAGAAGATTATGGAAATTAAACCTAATTCTAGCTATTTTTATTTTATTAAAAAATGTTAAAATTAGACCTAAAGTTAACCTAATTAATTAATATAATTTGATTTATAAAAATAAATAATTAATAATTAATATGGTGAAAAAGAAAAAAAGGATAAAAATAAAAAACCCTAATTCTACAATTTTTAAGTTTATGAAAAAATGTCAAAATTAATCCTAGAATTAAAGAACTAAATTAATTAACAAGATTTATTTACAAAAAAAGGTTTAAATGAAATATATTTATATTTTTGGGACTTTCTGATTTTTTTATTATTTTTATATTATGAAAATATTGATTTAAAGAATTAAATTAAAACTAATTAAAACAAATAAAAATAGAAAAAATATAAAAAAAGAATGGAAAAGCAAACCAATGGGGGGTTCTGTCCCCAAACTGGAGGTTAGGTTGTAGCAATCAGGCCCAATGATTTGGGGCCTTTGGTTGACTTTTCAGGGCCACGTGCGTATGCGTTGACCGGTGTCCATGGTACTCCTCAGATCATAGCCAATAGATTGATCTCAATAGGCGCGTGGCAAGTTGGGATGGTGGACGTATGGTGAACGTCAGGTAGTGCGCTGCATAGGATTACATTGAAAGGCAAAATATTGAAACAAAGTGGGGGACCTGGGAATCGAACCCAGGTCCCAAATCTTGCCAGCGTCTCTTTCCACCATCTGAACCATCAACGCACGTTGTACATAGAATAACGAATAAATAACAAAAGAGAAAATTGGCGTTAGTGATATAAAACCAAAAAAACGCGCGCTGGAATTCAAATTGCCCAATCAAGTCTTGCCATATGATCATCTTCTTCATTTATCCCTGAAACAAAAAAAGAATTAGCGGGGGTTTTAAACCCCCCCAGAATGCACCCTTTTCAAAAATAGCGAATAGCCCGTCTTGCTATATAAATTAGGCGCGATTAGTGGGTTAAGTTCGTCCAAGCATCCTGATTCTGGCCATGGTACTGGGATGTCTTAATTTTACCGTATACGTAAACGCCCAATTTGGAGCTTGAAGAACCCTAGCGAGCTTTAATGGTGATTTCGCGTATAGGCAAGAAAAACTTAATTAAAACACATGGTTAGCTTCAGAATGATAAGACTAGTACAAAACAATCATTAGAACTCAAAATCATGGCATGAATGATGAAATACGATTATGCAAAAAAGATGAGACAGTCTGACTTCTAGTTACCAATTCTTGATGCTATGGACGTGGAAAAGTGTTCAGTCAGGTTCAATGATGTCTTGGCAAGCTAATGGGATCAATATTCTCCTTTGAATCGTCCTCCAAGGCAGTTTTCAGTTTTTGATTTTTTTGGTAAAAATGAAAACTTTTTTCTTCAGATGGGGCGCAGCTTAGAGGTTTTTTGCTTTAGGTCTAGCTTCTGGCTTATGTAAGGAATGAATTAGGGTTGAGTTTTGAATCAAAAAGATCAATGCAATCATGAATCAAATATTGGATTTAATGGCATATTTTTTTCAATCTTTTTCCATGTGTTTTGATACCAATCATGTCCAAATCACCTTGATTTTTTCCATATCAGATAATGCACGAAATCTTGAAGGTATTCCATGCATAAAAAGATTTGAAAAGCTTGCTTTAGTATTTTTCACATATTTTATTTTATTAAATGAATTAATAGCAATTAAAAATTCAAATAAATAAATAAAAATGATGAATAAATTCCCTTTGGGCCAAATGGTCGTGCATATGCTTTGGATGATGAATCTTGGAAGAAAATGTGGCCCATTAGCAATTTTAAGACATTTGAAGCAAAGTTGACTTTTCAAAATACCCAAATATTTCCCAACTTCCACAAGGCATATCTTGCTCAATTTTTAAGCTTTGATCATCTTCTTGGACATTTTGAAAAGGTCTTGAAGTCCTCTAACCAATTCCTTTGGTTCCATATCATTTTGATTTACCAATCTCAAGTTATGGTCTTTGACTTAAAGTCCCTTTTTGTTGACTTTTGAAAATGACCTATAATGTTGAAATTGATAACTTTTTGTGAGAGCATTTCTTGGACTTGAAGTGTGAAGAGGGGTTGTAGGAAATGTCTTTCTCTTCAATATGAGCTTTGGATGGAATTTTTATAATAATCCATGTGGAAGTTAGGCCTTGGTCAAGTTACAGTTGACTTTTTCAACTGTCCAAATATAGAAACTTTTGCATCTTGAGACTTTTTGAGCCATGCCTTGAAAATCATGATCAAGAATTGATCAAATGATGTTTGTGGCTTCAAAATGAGATGTTGACCAAAAATTTGAACTTTTGACTGTCAAATGACCATTTTTCCCCTACAGTTGACTGTTGAGCAATTAGGATTTTTGACTGTGCAATTTTGTGCTGTAAGTCTTGAAACTTGGTATGAGGATGCTTGACCATGTTTATAGGAATGTGGGACTTGATTGGACCCTTGGAAACTTCAGCTTCTTTGTCAGAACCAAAACCCTAGTTTTTGACTGTTAGGAGGCCCTTGAAATGTGCAACCCTTGGGGAGACTTTAAAGCATGCTCTTTGCAATTTTTGAAGAATATGGGAGGGCAAATTTTGGGGTACAACACCCAGATTCTTCTTCAATATCAAGTTATTGAATTTTAGACTAGTGAAATGGATTATTATAAGGATTTAAGTCATGGAAGAATCATTTGAAAATGCGTGTTGTCAAAGGGGTTGTAGTGTATGTACATGGCTTTTGTCTGAGGTCCTCTATGAATTATTTATGTTACACATGTGGTTTCTCTCACTCTAGTAATCGAGTTTGTCATCTCGAAAAGATCTTACCTCCCCAAGGGACACCTTTCCTCTACCCCTCTTCAAATGATTATCTTAAAGAGAGTTTTGTTTAGGGAACTCTTTGCCTCATCGACGACTAGTCGATGATAAATGTTCTATTACAATCTTTAACTTGTCTAGGGCGTGGTATTCACTTTTCCTTTGTGGTATGGACAATACCTCAAATACTTATCTTAATAGAGCTTTAACTATTGCCTCTTGTTATTATTAAAGTTATCTTAACCAACATGTTTTGGGCGTTGTTTCCTGTTAGAACATAGTTTGGTTATACATCCAATTATTAGTTTTGATGATAAAAAATACATAACTATTGTGAAGAACAATTATGCACTCTAATCATTTGATTGAATTTATAGAGAAGTTCTGACGAAAGAAAAAATGTTAATGACGTGAAAATTATATGAAGCTCTAAAGTGGAAGAACTTATAAGAAGCTCTGAAGCAAAGCTAAAACAACACACAAGAAAGAGAAGTTCTGATGCTGACAGTCAAACTTTTAAAGTACCAAGCTTCAAGCTATACTCTGATAAAGTGAAGTTCTGAAAGAACAAAGGAAGTCTCAATGCACTCATCTATTCTGAAGTTCTAAGACTCATCACTTAAAGTTCAAGATACTCTGATGAATCCAACATCACATTAAATGATAATATTTACAATATCAAGATTGTAACGGATGAAACATTATGGCTGGAAACAAGATCTTTATTCTTGGAAATGATATTAACATAAAATCATCAACCTTACAGAAATATTGCACATGTCTCCAAGAGATCTCTTAGATCAAATACCTATATAAATAAGACTATGAAGAAGATCCATGAACACACTTACACGCATATCAAACAAGAGAAACCAAAACTCTATTATTTTTATCTCTTGAATTATAATTGTACTGCAAAATTGTGTAAACATTACAGTTGTGATAAAGCTTGTTAGAAGCAAACTCAAACACACTGTATAATTATTTTTATTTGTATTTCCTTGAGAAACCAAGTTGTGGTTTAATCTCAAGAAGACGTTGATAGTTGTCTTCGTGAATTGTAATCATTTGTGATTAGTGGATTAAGACCTCGGTTGAGAGAGGAGAAATCACCTTGGTGGGTGGACTCGAATAGTTTTGAATTCAAAACAAACTAGGATAAATAACGTGTTTATAGCCTTATTTTTAAAAAACCCAATTCAAACCCACCTTTCTTCTGTTTTTCTATCCTTCAATTGGCATCAGAGCCTAGTTTTGGGTACTAATACTTAACCGTGTCAGAAAAAGATCCTAAGAAATAAAAACACTGTGGCGGAACCAAGTCAAAACAACAACAACGACAACCATGATGAGAAGGATAAAATCAGCGGCAGACCTCCAATCTTTGATGCAAAAAACTTTGATTACTGGAAAAATATAACCGAAAGTTTCTCTCTAGCTCATGACACTGATCTCTAGGACATGGTAACTGATGGCTACATTTATCAAATTGATGCAAAAGGTCAAAAGATCGATAGAAAGAAGATGGTAGATGAACAAAAGAAAGAGTTTAGAAACCATCACAAAGCCAAAACAATCCTTTTGAGTGCCATTTCATATACTGAGTATGAGAAAATCACTAACACAGAAACGAATCAGAACATGTTTGAATCTCTAAAAATAACGCATGAAGGCAACACACAAGTCAAAGAGACCAAAGCTCTTGCACTTATTCAGAAGTATGAAGCCTTTAAAATGGAAGAAAATGAAACTATTGAGACAATGTTCTCAAGGTTTCAAATTCTGGTTGCTAGTTTGAAAGTTCTGCACAAAGGACACTCCATAGTAGATCATGTAAAGAAAATTATCTAAATCTTACCCAAGAAGTGGAGACCTATGGTCACAGCCTTAAAATTAGCCAAAGGTCCGAACACTATATCACTAGAGGAACTAATCAGCTCTCTAAGAAGACACGAGATAAAACTAGAAGAAGATGAGCCATGGAAGAAAGGTAAGTCTCTTTCCCTTAAATCTAATAAAAAAATATGAAACTAAAGCTTTTCAGACTGAAGAAGAAAGCTCTGGTGGATCCTCATCAGAAGAAGACGAATTATCTCTTCTATCCAGAAGAGTCCATCAGCTATAGAAGCACAAACAAAGGAAATTCAGAAACCCTAGAAGATCATGTAATCAATCTGAATCATCCTCTGGATACAAAAAGTCTAGCAGCAAAGACATCGTCTGTTACGAATGCAAATAGCCATGTCACTACAAAAGAGACTGCCCTAAACTTCTGAAAGAAAAGCCGAAAAATAAGTTTGTCAAAGAAAAGAAGAAAACTCTTATGGCAACATGGGATGACTCATAATCTTCTGAAGCAGAATCTGAATCTGAAGATGAATGAGCCAATATAGAATTAATGGCCAACATATCAGAAGACACATATACATTAGAATCCGAATCAGACTCGGAATAGGTATTCTCAAAATTCTCTAGATCTCAAATAAAAGATAGTTTGTCTGAAATTCTTGAAAGATATCAGCAACTTCAAATCAAGTACAAGAACCTAAAACATGGTCTAATATCTGAAATTGAAGAAACTAGGAAACTAAAAATAGAAAACTCCGAGCTAAAAGAAATTAATTCTAAACTTAAAAATGAAAATTCCTTCACTAAAAATGAATTACAAAAAGCTCAGAAAGAATTATTTTCAGAAGTTTCAACTATTTCTGATAGCATCATAAAAGAATATGATCACAACTTTCAAAAATTTCTAGCTAGAGACATAGATAGAAGCAAGATGGCCTTAATGATCTATGGAGTTAGTAGAAAAGGAATAGGATATTTGAAACAAAAAGGGGAAGAACCATATCAACCAAAGCAAGTTGATGACATGGTCATAAAATACCCATCCCTAAATTCACATTTCACATATAGACACACACATGACATAAAATACACTAGTGAATCTTATTCTGTGAACTCTTATGATAAACCAAAATTCAATCATAATTCTTGAAATTCTAACCAACAAGGACCCAAAAAGATATGGGTACCTAAGGATAAAATCATCTATGTTGCAGATGTCTTTAACAACAAAATTGAAACACCAGTCTTGGTACCTAGACTCTAGATACTCTCAACACATGACAAGAAGAAAGCATATGTTCCAAAGTCTGGAACTTAAATATGGAGGTTATATAAGTTTTAGAGGAAATCAGAAAGGAAAAATAATTGGCTTTGGAACTATCGGTAACAATACACTTCCTTCTATAACTAATGGTCTCTTAGTAGATGGATTAATGCATAATCTGTTGTCAATAAGTCAATTAAGTGACAACAGTTATGATATAATGTTTAATCAAAAGTCCAACAAAGCAGTTAGTTAGAAAGATGGAACTATCCTTTTTAATGGTAAGAGAAAGAACAACATTTATAAGATTAAAATTTCTGAACTAAAGAGTCAGAATGTAAAATGTCTTATGTCTGTTAACGATGATCAATGGGTCTAGCACTGAATATTGGGGCATGTTAGTATGAGAAGAATATCTCATATTAACAAACTCAATCTGGTTAGAGGACTTGCTAACTTGAAGTTCATCTCAGATGCTCTGCGTGAAGCATAACAAAAAGACAACTTTGCAAAACCCTCTTTCAAATCTAAAAATGTTATCTCTACCATATTACCATTAGAACTTCTGCATATAGATCTGTTTGGACCAATGAAAATTGCATCCACCTGCAGCAACAAGTATGGATTAGTACACTATTATGCAGCTTAGGACACGAACTTAGAAGCCTTGAAACTCCCTCAAATTCCCTCAAACCATAAATTGCTCTAAAAACACCATTGTTGTGTCATTTCTGCCTTTGAACATCCATCTCATAATCCCCTCGTGAATTTTCCATTTTTATTAATCACCAAGTTATAATACACATATAGAGACAATCCAAACATCTTCAACACAACTGTAACACCATTTTCCTCATCTTTCATTTTCAAAAACAGTTGCTTGTAGGTTGACTTCTCCAAAATATTTCAGCCATCCTCAATACAAAGTAAGCATTGTAATAGCTTCCTGGAGGGTCAAGGAAGCTAAGTAGATCATTACAACATCTTGAAAGTTGCTCAAACTAAAAACACGATCTCCATCTGCAAGGTGAGTTTTCTAGAATTCTAACTCTTCATACAAGCGTCATTTAGCTTCCATTTTAAAAGATAAAATGTAGACATCATAGTCCTGAAACTAACCATGTCTTTAGAATTTATTTATGTTGCCTGAGTAGTGTGAATTTTGAGTTTGAATTTCCTGAAAAATTAGGTTAGAATTTGGTACCATTTGAAATTCGTTCTCATCTTTTATTTATTGCTTAAGTTAGTTACATATTTGAAATCGTGGTGAAATTTCTAACAAGTTTGATGTTCATACTTTTGAGAATGATTGAGAGTTGAGAAAGTTAGAGTTATGGCTGGCATGAGGAAGAAGATAAAGTACAGTCATGGACTTACTTTGTCTTATATTTATTGCAACTTGTTTCTATAACGAATGTACAGGCCACCCCAATGGCAACAAGAGTGCGCTTAAGGCATACCTCGATAAGGTCTTGGGTTCGAGCCCCAACGAGACTATTGTACCCCCAAAATTTTCCCTCCCATATTTCTCAAAACATTTTAAGTGAGATCCTAAAATTGCTCAAGGAAGTCCAAGGGTTGACCAGACAAGCTCTCTCCTAAGGCAGTCTACCTCAAATTAGGGTTTCATGATTCATCAAGATACTTGAGTCCAAGGGATCCCAAATTCTCACCATTGTCCTATTATGTTCTCAAGATCATCCCTGTCAAGTTTCAAGCCTTGTAGAGGAAATTTGCTCAGTCAATTGCTCAAAAGCCTGAAAATCGACTATGCTAGGGCAAAAGTCAACTGTGGCCCACAGACAGTCAAACTTCAAGATTTTTGGTCAACATTCTCATTTTAAAGTATCATTCATCATTTTATCAAGGGTTGATCATGATTCCCCAAGGGTTGCTCACAATTCATCAAGAACCAAAAGTTGCTAAATTAGGGTTTTGCAGGAAAAGTCAACTCAACTTTGACCAAGCATAACTTTCTCATACTTTATGAGAAATGACCCATCCAAAGCTCATTTTGAATAGGATGAAATTATATACAATCCACCTTCATCTCCCAAGTTCAAAATATGCACTCACAAGAAGTTATGAATTTGGACATTATGGGTCATTTTGAAAAGTCAACAAAAACACCTTTTTTGGTCAAAACTTCATACATGAACATGGAATACCAAATTGAGATGAGAATAAAAGGGTTACTTATTGTACATCTCAAGATTTCTAAAAAGTCCAAGAACACCTTCAATGAGTCAAAATTGAGGAAGTTATGCATTGGTGAAGTTGACCTTTCTTGCAAAATTGTCAAAAGTCAACTATGCCTCAAATTGCAATTTTTGCTAAATGGGCCTAACTTCTTGCATTTGTTTTGAGTTGGTAGCATGGTCCACGAGCCCTATCTCTTCCCATTTGTCTTTATCTTATTTTTTATATTTATTTTCATTTTTATTTGAATTAAATCAATTTAAATCAAAACAAATCATGAAAAAATCCAAATCATTGAAACCTCAAGATCTTGTGCATATTTCAGGTCCTATATCTAGCTAGCAAGTGAATCAATTCGTGCAAGGCATAGGTGGGCACAAAAAGATTGATTTTGGCCTATTTTGGAAAGATTTTCAAGTGAATCAAATCAAGATCAAAATCTATAATGGATAAAGATTGAGAGCATAATTTCAACCCTAATCCAATCCTTGGTATATAGTGAACATTTGCAGACTTAAAACAGAGGTTTTTTGGAGGCACACAAGGAGAGAACAAAACTTGAAAAAATTCAAAGAAAGTGACAAACTGATTTTGCACTTCCAGGCGTTTACAGGACTCCCCAGCCATCTCATTCGCTTCCTGGGATTGCAAGGAAGCTGTACCAAACGAAAGCAAGCGCGCTAGTGCCCAGAATTCATCCCCACGACTCCCACGGTTTTCCATTATTTCCAAAACTGAATCTTGTTATTCTTGCACATTCATCATGTTTCAATAGTATATTCTTAATCCCTAACACATTTGCAAGCTATCTATATCATTTAATTGCATTTTTGGAAGTTGTATCAGAATCCACCATTGCTAGGGTTCTTGGTCTCGATTTGGGATCTTTTCACACAGGTAAAATTGACCCTCAAGAAGGGCACCATAATGCTCAGCAGGTCAAGACGAGTTGATTCATGGCATTATGTTTCATTTATCATGCCCATGTGAGATTTTGAAACAAGTAAAGGTTGTAGCTACGGACATATGTCCATAGGTAAAAGTCTCTGAATTTTACCAACGGAGAGAGGAAGAAGATGACATGCGTGGCACTCTCTCATTAGTCCATTTGAAAATTCGCGCGCAGGAATTTAACAAAGTTATTTTTTTTATATATTATTTATTTGTTCCTTTGTATACAACAAATGTGTGTAGCTCAGCTGGCATTGGTGCAGGTGAAAAGGCCATGGGGCCTGGGTTCGAATCCCAAGTCCCCCCATTCTTTCATATTATTTTCGTTCATATGATCAGACGCGCATGTAGGTACGAAGTCCACCATGGACCATAATCATCCAACCAACCAGGTGTCCAGGAAGCCAGATCTGATGGCCATCACGTGATGGACCATGATACACCACAGTCAACACGCAACATGGAGTCCAGGGAGTCAACGTGGGTCAGCTTGTTTTGGGCCCAGAAATTGCTATGCATACCCCCCTCAAATTGCTGATTTCTCAGGCCCACATCTCTTTTCCTTTATTCTTTTTATTTTCTTAATTAATTTATTTAAATTATTTTTACTAACACCAAATTAATTCTTTTTCATAAAAAATCACAAAAATAATATTTTCATCCAATTAGATTTAGAATTTATTTTTTTATACAAAAATTAATTTAATTAGTTTATTTGATTTATTAGGTAACTTTAATTTCTTTTGTAAATAAATTAAAAACAATTAGAAAATTAGGGTTTTAGTTTATTTTAAATTTTATTTTCTTTTTCTTAAAAATAACCAAAAATACAAAAATAGGCCATGTAAATCATTTTCTTTAATTTAATTTAATTACTAATTTTGTATTTAATTTAAAAACTTTATTCTTTTTCTTAAATAATTAAAAACAACAAAAATAATTTTTTCTTTCGATTAGGTTAGACGGGGTCAAAACCCTAGTTCTCTCTCGTTCTCGATTCATCGCGCTTTATTTATTTTTACCATATTGATGTAATTGCTCACAAGTTGTAATAGATTAATTATGATTTTTCTCCTTTTCATTTATCGTTTTGACGGGTTGTTTTTGGCTATGTAATTAATACCCGAAGCCTTGTAATAGCGTAGCTTTACTTTCTGCACTTTAAATTCCACAAAATATTAACTGTTAGATGTATGATATTAGGGTTGCATGACAAGAATGTATGATTAACTTTAAAACGGTTAGCCAACCCTAAATGTGCAAAGATAATAACTTGAAATTGAATCACTCGCACATGCGCACTCCTAGGGTATACTCCCACTTCGGTTGCCTTCGTTAAACAATCACTAAGTATAAGGTATTTTAGTGGTCGCTCTCTTGTCTACACAAAGATCAAAGTCCCGTTCGGAAAAGTTGCCTCGGAAAGGTTGCCTCGGATACGTTGCCTCGAATATTGATCTTAAGACATTAGAGTTATTACTAAGACGTCCTAACATTGCTTTATGATCGTACGTCCCTTTCGAATTGTCCCTTAAAACTCCAACGATGGTGCTACCTACTCACTAATAGTGGGATAACGCTGTCTAAAGGAAACAAGAATAGAAAATTTCTCTTTTTCGAGTAGGTAGATTAGTTCTTAAGTACTGCTCAAACAAACAAACATTTTTCACACTTACACTCTTTTCAAACAAAGTTTTCAAAATAACTTTCTAACACTCTTGAAGACAGAAGCAAGAGTTAAATCGAAGTAAAACAAAAACTTTTTTCAAATCAAACACACACAATAACTTTTGAAAATGATGAGCAAGTACCTAAGAGCCTGTGGAAAACCACGGATAAAAAGGGTGCTAATACCTTCCCTTTCTATAATCCACCCCACGTACTCAAAATCTCGAAAAATGAATTTTTAGGTGCTTTTTTCCTTTCCAGTTTGGATAAAATAAAAGTCGGTGGCGACTCTTACTTACCGCGACATTTTGCAAACACAAACGCAAAACACAAACAAGCATTTCAAAACAGTCGGTTCTGCCACCGTATCACAGAGACCTTTTGCATTTTTCATATTTTCACTTGTTTCTTTTTTTGTTTGAACAGGCGCGCCAGGGCCTTTCTCCACTGGGCCATTCATTTTTTCTTTCCTTCCCCCTTGTTTGCTAAACAATACGCAGCCCATTTTTTATTTTTTGCTTTTTATTCCTGATTTCAAAAATCTGTTGGGCCCTAAACAAAAACTATTTTTTTACTCTCTAACCTCCAACATTCCTTTTCTCATACCCCCCGGCTTTCAATTTTTATTTTTATTTTACTTTCTTTTATTTCCTTTTAATATTATTATTTTTATTATTTCTAATTAAAAAAATACAAGAAAATATTTTATTAAATACTTAGACAAAATTTTTTATTTTATTTCCATTTTACTTTAATTTCTTTCAAACATAAAACCCTAAAACAAAAACATTTTCTTTTCTTAATTTAATTAAAATAGATTTAGACTTAGGTTTAAGTTTAATTTGCTATTTTTAATTAAATTAACTTAGAATTTAGGTATTTAATTAATTAACCTCTCTTCATTTAATTTAGTTTAACTAGTTAAGTTAAAACTTTTTTCATCCAAAACCACAAAAAACAATTCTCTCTTCTTTCATATTATCTTTATGTTCTTGCATATTTTATTTTGTTTTTGCATTATTCAATATGGTTGTAATAATAATTAGGTTTTAATTGCTTTCACTCGCATTTGTAATTTGTATCCCCATCCCCTAAAATGATGTAATAGCATAGGACTTTTAATTTCCAATATTTATCGCTTTCAATATTATTGCTAGTAATTAGGGTTTGTATGGCAAGACTTAAAATCAAACATTAAACAACCCTAGTTCAAAACAATATACATGAAAACAAAAAACTTTGCACACATGCACCTCTAGAGTAACCCACACTTGTTGCCTCAGATTAAAACAGTCATGTCCCTCGAACGTGAGATACTTTAGTAAAGCCCTCGATTACAAGATCGTAGTCCCTCGATGACCCTTCAATATTGCCTTCGGTAAACGATCTAAGTCCCTTACAATAATTTTCTAAGCCATCCTACAATGTTGCCTTCTATGACTGTACGATGGCCCACGCCTGTCCCTTCACATCCAATGATATGGAATCTTACCAATCAATGGTAAGATAGCACTATCTAAAGGAAGAGGAAAAGAACAAAGACTTATTTTGAGTAGGTAGAACGTTCATAGCTGCTTGCTCACAAACATTTCAAAACAAAACATATTTCAAACACACCAACACTTTCATGAAATATTTTCAAAAGTCAACACTTTGTATACATTCTTATAGAGACGAGAATCATTACAAAGTTCTCTTAAACAAAGTCACTTTTCAAAAATACTTTCAAAACAAACCACAAGCACATTTACAAAGCATTTCAAAGTGGGCTAGCAACTAAGAGCACGTAGATAACTACAGATGAAAAGGGTGCTAACACCTTCCCTTTTCATAAGATACCCCCCGAACTCAAGAAAATTTTCAAAAAGGTCTTTCCTGTTCTTTTCACCCTTTCCTTTATTGGATAAAAGAAAAGTCGGCGACAACTCTTGTTATCCGCAATAATTGCGATAAAACGTAAAACACCCAAGTCAGTTCTCCCACCAAATTAAAGAACTGGCGACTCTGCTGGGGATGCACTTAAAAGTGGGGTTACCTTAGAGATTAGTTCACCTTTAAATGCTTTCATTGCTTGACTTGCTTGCTTTACTCTTAAAAGGCTTGTTTGGGTTTTGAATAGATCCTCTACCCGAATCTGGGGGCATCATTAGGTAAGTAGCAATAGATTGTGAAGGACCGTGAAGCGTAATACCAACACGGTTAAAGCGATGGCTATGTTAGTGCGACACATTTGTTGATACTGGTGTCCCTTGAGTCTAGTCAAGGAGAATGCGGGGCCGCTGTGTGGTGTCATAAATCACTAACTGACCGTAGAACCTTTAGTTGAACAACTTGGCTATTAGGAAGTAGTGAGATAGCTGGCTTTGGTACAGTCTAAAGTTGGTTGATACTCGATATTATGCTCATTGATATCGGACTTTCGGGATATTTCAGTCGCTAATAAAGAAGCTTGTGCTGAAACAATGCCCGATGAAGAAAGATCAATGATATTGAGATTCCCTAGAACCCGTTTACTTTCTAGGACAGGTTGAACCAACTAAACTTCAAGAGGGTACTTACCTATAAACCCCATGCAAGCCTAAACCTAAGACCTCGTGTTCTTGTTTGTGTGTGATTATTTGTTCATAAACATCATAATATCATGCCATAGTATTTTCACTAACCATTTCAAGGACTTGGGGATTTATCTTTGTTCTGTTTTGTAGGATATGACTTCCACCTGCAAAAATACCATCTGAATCAACTTCATAAGGGTACCTCCTCAATTCAAAGAGTTAACGTCAAGGGTTCCTAAAAATTCTCCGTTCACCAAAAGATAAGATCGACTTCTCAACCTAGCTACCTCAAGCTTTGATGAAGACATGTTGAAGGTTCTATTTCAGTTCTTTGATCCCGTACATCATTGTTTCACCTTTCCTGATTATCAATTGGTGCCTACAATGGAGGAGTTATATCAACTACTAGGAGTTCATATTCTTGATCAAATACCCTTCACCGATCTAGAGGAAGTTCCAAGACCTGAGGTTATTGCCAAGGCGTTACATTTGAAGAGTTCTAACATTGTAGCTAACTGGGAGACAAGAAGTGGGTTCAAAGGCTTCTTGGCTCAATTCCTGATGGAGAAGGATCTATTATTTTGGGAGGCCATGGATTTGAAAGCTTTTGAAGAAATTTTGGCTCTTATAATCTATGGTTTGGTACTATCTTGTGCCTATCTAGCTTGGAGACATTTTACACCCTCTTCATGCTCGCACTTTAAGAAAGTGAGGGACTCTTATGTGTTTCTTGCCTTTGCTGTCTAGGTGGTTTATTTTTCACCTTCCTCGATCAGTATTAAAGAATGAGCAAGGCTTGAGATGGTCTCTGTAGTGGTAGAGATGTTTAAGACTAAGCCATTGGATTGACTAGACTTATACATATCAAAATAAAAATCGCCACTGCGCTTTATTGTTTCCAAAGGAATGGGAAAAAGGTGAATAACCCAAAAAGAGGGGGAAAGATTCAAGGTAAGGGGGTTGGTTATGCAAATGGAAGGTATTATAACCCTAAACATCTACGGTACTCCGCAGGAACCTCTTTGAAAAATCTGTATATTTTGGCTATAAAATGTTGTATGTAAAATAAATGGTGGAGGTGAGAAAAGAAATATATTTTTTATGATTTTTGCATCCGCAACGGTTGTGAACCTTTAGTGCCTACGTACCACCTTTCGTGCAATACGGGATCAGGGTACACGTAGTTAACCTTTAAAAAATTTAAAACACAAGTGTGTTGATTGATTTTATGAGATAAGACATTATCGTCATTGTCCGTGTAGAAAACATACTTACTACCTACAATCACGAGAAAGGAGAATTTGCATCATCTCAAAGTGGAGGATATGACTTAGATTTTAAAATCAACAATGCCTCAATCAACATCCAAGTGGAAAATATCTTTCTTCACTACATATTGTAGAAGTATAGTTGTTTGCATCACTACAAGGATTGACAAGAGTCTAATCTTTTGAGAAATGTTTTTAAAATAAAAAAGCCAAAGTGGCAAAATGGTTTGAAATGATATTGATTGACTTTTAGTCTTCTCACAAAAAAATGTCAAGGTATTATTAAGTTGATTGAAGTTTATTTATGAAAGTGTTTTGAAAATGCATGGACCTAAGTCCGAGTTTATTATGAAAGTGGTTCAAGTTTAAAAACAAGAAGAGTTTTCAAAAGGAGGAAGAAGATTTTTGAAATTAAAGAAGATGGGAGGTGAAGAAGAGACTATCCTAAAGCATAAGGTAAAAGCTAGGGATAAGAACCATCTAACCAACAAGAAGCCAATACTTGGCATTATGAGTCAAGATATAATTCCCATTATTTAGATTGAAACTAAACAAGCAAAGATACTAGACCTCTTGAGAGAACCAAACTTCAAGTGTATTAGGTCTTCACAAAAATTGGGCAGAGTAACGGCTGTATACGGGTGAATTCCATATTACAAACAAAGTATGTAATCACAATGACCTGCACACAAAACAAACAAACAACCCAATGTCTTGAGGTAAATCTCAAGAACTCCAGACAAAACATCAATTAAGGTCACAAGGTCTCCAACATAGGCCAAGGGTTTCTAATCCTAAGTCCAAGAAGTCCAATGCTCCATAATGCCAATGATAGTAACCAAATAGTCCAAATATCATTATAGATTTTTTATGGTTTATGTTGATTATTAAGTATCTTCAAAAAGAAAAGAAAAGCTCAAGCGAGCAAAATAAAAATGACATGAATATAAATGCTCAAGTGAGAAAAGATGAAAAATAGCATGAAATGTAAATGCTAAAAGTAAATGGTGCATAAAATAAAAGACCATAAAATAAAAAAAACACAAAAATAAAGTCAATTATTAGACATTAGTGGTTAGTTGGATGACCATCTTGAAACTTGTATTTGGAACTCATTAGAAGATTAGTAGAACCAAAGCCTCCGCATAACAAGTTACATTTGCTTTTTGTCAAGTATAGCATCCATTTTGGAATCCTCAAAAGTACCATTTAATGATCAACGATGTTTAAGTGATCCGCGTTGACCAAAAGTGATGTAGATCCATTAGAGGATTGGTAGAACCAAAGCCTCCACACAATGAATCTCAAGGTTATTGGATCAAAGAGATCAAATTAACATACTTGGGCTTGTAAACATAGGTTTGGGCCATGAATGATCATTTATTCGAATCGGGACAAAATTTAGCATTATGTTAAGCAATCGTAAGTGGAATTATATAGAAGTCGCACCTATTTTGAGGCCGGACAATAACAATTTATGCACCATTTGTTTTGAGCACGAGACCACATTTGAATTAAAAATTTAATCAAACTATTATTAAAATCATTCATCCATTTTTATGGAGTTAGACTGAACATTATGGATCAAATGATGTTAAAAAAGTTCATGATAAAAAATTCAACCCAAGATCAGCAAGAAAATAATCACAAAATAATATTACATTTAATATATACATTAAAAGGGTTTTAAAATGTTTTAAAATAGAAATAAAAGAGAAAAATATCAACTATGTTCAGATTAATCAAGAAAAATGAAGTAAGACCATAGAAAAATCAGAAATGAACTCAAATATTTTTATAAAATTTTTGGTGATTTTTTTAAAGTCAGAAACTATTTTTAAAATTAAAAGAAATGAGTAAAATAAACCAAAAATGATAAAAAATAACAAAGTCAGAAATAAAAAATAATTGAGGTTACCAATATTTGTCACAATATCATTGGATCATTCCATATTTTTTTCAAAATTTAAAAGTGCATAAAAGTATTTTTAAACATTTAAAATAATTCAAATAAAGTGAAAATTTATAAAAAATATCAAAACACAAAATAAAATTGTAAAAAAAATAAAAATCAGAAAGAGAAAAATCAGAAATATTTTTCATGATTTTTTCAGTTTTTTGGACTTAAAATGAATTTTCTACCCTTCTTCATCAAAACCAGGTTACTCAAACTGTAAAATTAGAGCACGAGACCTATGCCATTCGCTTCGTCTCACCAAGATGAAGATAACCACACCTTCGCGAAAAATTTATATAAACTGTAACTCAAACAATTTGGAAGGAAAGTTTTGAAAAGGGATTTGAAATTTCATGGTCAAAAAGTGTTTCCAATTAAAATTAAGTGTTGCGACTAGAACCATGGCAATGAGAGCTTCACAATGATATCAAAGTTTGGAAGAATTGATGGAGAAATCTACTTATTGAAGTTCAGTTGTAGAGCTCTGTAAATGGACTTGGTCATATCAGTTTAGGTCACGATTATTGAAGGTAATTATATGGTTAGCTTCAGAGAAGATCAATGAAAATGGATTGAAAAAGGCTTGAACACTGATTTCGAAGTTGCAGAAAAGTGAGTTATGGAATGAGTTTGGCTTGGTGATTTTGCCTGTTCAAGCTTAAGGAAATGAATGGGGGATAACCCTCTATTTATAGGAGAATGAATGGGATCCTTAAGCGTGTGAAATGATGAAGTTTGGAGGGAAATCGTGTGGGTTTGCAGCATGAACAAAGTGTGACTTGTTTATCATCAAAACTCATCCAAATCGTGCATTTCATGATGCTAAACACCTTTGTAAAATTGTTAAACATGATTAGAAGCAAAAACGCGTGGAAAACTTGTGATTAGAAGCCAAAACAAAGATTTCAAAATCTGACTTGTGATGAAACTTTAGTTTCAAGTTACCAAATTCAAATCAATGGCATTCTCAACTCAAGGGGTCTTAGGGTCTGATTCTTGAAGCTTTAGAAAGATGAGATTATAAGCTTTGCAATGGGAAAATAATGGAATCAAATGGATGTTTGAGCTGAAAGTTACAATGAGTCAAAGTTGGGAAAAAAGAAGTTGACTTTCCATACTTAGAAATATTTCAAGTTTTTCTTCAAAAGTGACCTATAATGTTTTGCATCCAAACATGGCCTTCCTCTTGGAATTTGCTCTTGACTAAAAAATATGGCATGAAATAGACCTCTTGAATGACATTTTGAAACTTGAACCATTCAAAATCTCAGAAAATTGAGAGAGTTATGAATTGTTGAAGTTGGCAAAAAATCATGAAATGACCTATAATATTTTGTACCCTTAGGGCATCTTCCATCCATTTTCTCACTTTTCACACAAAAGAAGGAATAAAGTTCATATCCTCAATATCATTATGGAAAAAGATTAGGCTCAAGGTGATAAAAATTGACCAAGTTTTGATCATTTGAAGTCACACATGCGAAATTGGGGGTTCATCTGGAGGACTTGTAATCTTTCTTCATCATCAAGTTTCTTCCACATGAAAACTCCTTGAAACTTTTGAAGTGATTTATTAATAAACCCTTGAAGAGAAGGATGCTTTTGGAATCACTCAAAAATACTAAAATATGAGCAAGATATACTTCTTTGAAGTTCAAAACCCTAGCTCATAGATCAAGAAAATGCTTTGAGGAACTTTGAAAATTTTAAACAACCTTATTGTAGAAACACTTTTGCTTTGTAGATAGAAATTGTTAAGGATGATAATCAGAACTAATAGCAACCAAAAACACTTCCATATCTTGAGAATTGAGAGAAATATGAACTTGTGACCAATGGGAACAAGGCCTTGTCCAACAAAGACAATTTCTTCAATCAACCCCTTGTACTTTTGAATCAATCTTGAAAACTTTGAAATGTGGTGAACCAAAATACACCTTGCCATGCCATTTCTTCCAAAACAACTTCAATGGTGAGGTTTTTATTTCTCAAAGCTTATTGACTAGGGCATGGAAATAAACTCAAGAACCTATGGTTCAACTTGCTAAGCCATATTTCCTTTACCTACATTATTAACAAGTAAGACAAACGAACATTGCATTTTATTAATTAAAAAGAAAGTCAAAACAAAACATGCCTGATCACAAAAGAAAAAAACAAGTCAACGTGCTTGGTGATTCCTCAGAGAGAAAAGCTAGAGATAAGGAGGAGAACCAAAAGCCCTAATATGATCTTGTTGCGATTGAATCAATATGGTATGGTGAAGGGATCTTAGGGGGGATAATTAGGGTACAACAACTTCCCTTATTTAAGTTTCTTCAATCCTGAGATACGAAGGTTAAAAATCTTTGTGTCGATGTGATCGAAGATACTTAAATATAAAACAAACCCTATTTTTGGCCCTAAGATGCCATGCAATGCTTATGAGTATGAATGCATATGAACAACTTCAAAGGGATGCAAAACACCACTGGGGATGTAGCAAAGGAAATAAGGATCAAAAGAGAATCTCAACCAGGAAAATAAATCACTGGTGAATCAAAAGAGACCCGACTCTATTGGTGTAAAACCCAAAGAAGAGTTAAGGTAGCATCAACTCAGCTAAGCAAGAGATAGAAGATAAAAAAGATAATGACTCATAGATGACAGTAAACTACCAACTCATAGTTGAAGATAGAAGATAAAAAGGATTCACCAACTTCTACTGAAGGTGAAACTACCAACATTCACTGACGGTAGAAAGAGAGAATAATAATAACACTGACGTTCACTGATGGTGAATTACCAACTTTCACTGAAGGTAGAGAGAAAGAGAAATATCAAAGAACCAACATTCACTGACGATGAACTACCAACATTCACTGAGGGTAGCAAAAAGATAACAATCACCAACTTTCACTGATGATGAACTACTAACTTTCACTGAAGGTAGAGAGAAAAGAAATATCGTAGCACCAACGTTCACTAACGATGAACTACCAACGTTTATTAAGGGTAGAAAAAAGATAACAATCACCAACTTTCACTGATGGTGAACTACCAACTTTCACTGAAGGTAGAGAGAAAAGAAATATCATAGCACCGACGTTCACTGACGGTGAACTACCAACGTTCACTGAGGGTAGCAAAAAGATAACAATCACCAACTTTCACTGATGGTGAACTACCAACTTTCACTAAAGGTAGAGAGAAAAAAAATATCATAACACCGATGTTCACTGACAGTGAACTACCAATGTTCACTGAAGGTAGCAAAAAGATAACAATCACCAAATTTCACTGATGGTGAACTACCAACTTTCACTGAAGGTAGAGAGGAAATATCATAGCACCGACGTTCACTGACAGTAAACTACCAACATTCAATGAGGGTAGCAAAAAGATAACAATCACCAACTTTAACTGATGATGAACTACCAACTTTGACTAAAGGTAGAGAGAAAAGAAATACCATAGCATCGACGTTCATTGACAGTGAACTACCAACATTCACTGAAGGTAGCAAAAAGATAACAATCACCAACTTTCATTGATGGTGAACTACCAACTTTCACTGAGGGTAGAAAGGAAATATCATAGCACCGACGTTCACTAACGGTGAACTACCAACATTCACTGAAGGCAGCAAATAGATAACAATCACCAACGTTCACTGATGGTGAACTACCAACTTTCACTGAAGGTAGAGAGAAAAGAAATATCATAGCACCGACGTTCACTGACGGTGAACTACCAACATTCACTGAAGGTAGCAAAAAGACAACAATCACCAACTTTTACTGATGGTGAACTACCAACTTGCACTTGGGGTAGAAAGGAAATATCATAGCACCGACGTTCACTAATGGTGAACTACCAACATTCACTAAAGGCAACAAAAATATAACAATCACCAACGTTAACTGATGCTGAACTACCAACTTTCACTGAAGGTAGAGAGAAAAGAAATATCATAGCACCGACGTTCACTGACAGTGAACTACCAACGTTCACTGGAGGTAGAAAAAAGATAACAATCACCAACGTTCATTGATGGTGAACTGCCAACTTTCACTGAAGGTAGCAAAAAGAATAACAAGTTTCTCCAAAATTCTGGCGTTTCACCTAGAACGAGACTCAACTTCTTCTTTAACCAAGGCATTCCTCCTGGAAAGGGTAATATATTTGCTGTCACAAATAAAGAGACTACCACTTGTTGAGATTTCACAACGAATTGTCTCTGCGATATTGAAAGACTTGCCATTCATATGAGTAATTTGACAATGAACTGCAAACTATCCACTCATAGAGAAGATAGCAAAAAAGTAACGCCGACTTTTACGGGGAAGTACAAGTTGCTCAAATAAAGCGACATGCTATTTGCTGTTATAGGAAGGATTGTAAAAATGACTTTCTGGGGAAAGAAATATGGCTTCCTGGGGAAAGAAATATGACTTCCTGGGGAAAGGCCAACATATTCCTGCCGAGGAGATAAAAGTTTTCTCGTGCCAAAATAAATGCATATTCTCAAACCAATGCTCGAAGCTTGCAGAGATCATAAGTAATAATTTTGCTGGGAAATAAAGATTCAAACCAGAAATAAACTGGAGTAAAACAGTCAACCAAAATACATCCCTTGAGAAATAAACTCAAGAGGGAAACCCAATATATCCAGACAAAGAGCTGTAAAGGAAGGCTAAAGCAAAAATCTTCCATGAGGGATAACTCAGTGGGGAAAATGAAAGAATATACACTTTATGCTTAATGTTGACACTCTATTGAAGAGAGGACAACACAACTCTGCAAAATAAGGTAATATGTCAACAACATATAAACGAATGTGAATGAGCAATGATTTTCTAAATTCAACTATGCATGATATATGTATGAATATATGAGTTTTATCATGTATATGCTGACAAAATAGACATATAACACTGGGAGTAACTAGGCAAAACAAACTCAGGCATAATCAACACTCGGCTAAATCACATCCAAGATGAACATTCCTTAATAAAATAAGCACCAAACGAGGGAACAAAATCTTATTTCACGACTTAACTTTACTGGGAAGGAACATAATCCGGAAGTAAACAAATCATAGCGAAAAAACAGTATAGATACAGGAATATAACATCCTTCTCTAGGCTTTACCGAGGAATATCAGTTAGACTTCAATGGGGTAGAAAATGTTTTCACGGTACGCACTTCTATTGGGGATTGCAATACTGATTTCAAATAAGGCATGATGGAAACCAATATCGGCAAAACATCAACTAAGGATTTCGAGCTGACTTCATTGGGGGAATATCATACAGACTTCACTAGAGGAGATAACGCCTCATCATCGAGATGTCAATTGGGGACCTCGTGCTGACTTTATTGGGGAGGCCAACACCACATCTAAGAGAGGAAACCAAGATACGTTCTTCAACATTGAGAGTAAGTATTACACCAACTTCTCTGGGGAAAAAGTATGAAACCTCATGGGGATAACAACTTGGAGAGTTAAGAAGTCAAACATTACAGCAAGAAATCAATCTTATGGGAATTTTAAATCAAACCCAACACTTGGTGGGTGAAAACCTAAAAAACTGACAAATTCCTCAGCACTTCTTAAATAAAACATTGCCCTTGCCTGATTATCGGGCGATCAAATAAAATGCAAGTACTGTCGAAAGGGAGATGCTTCGTAAATGATTCAAATCTCAGCATGCACGAGAATAAAAGATTTTTATCAAATAGCTAAGCCTTCATTGGGGAATCTTGGATTGAGTCTTCATATCATGCAAACTTATTCCAACAAAAGATGCCTTGGGATAGCCTTCCTGGGGAATCAAGAAGTCAACATCATAGCAAGAGGTCAAACTCATGGGGACTTTAAATCAACCCAGCACTTGGAGGGTGAAAACCCAAAGGGTTGATAACTGTCTCAATACTTCTTAGAAAATATAATGCCCTGGTCTAGTTGCCTGGGAAATAAATACCAACAATAATGCCAATACTGCAGAAAGAGCGACATTTTGCCAATAGTTCCGTCTCAGCACACCAAGGGAAAAAGACCTTTCACCATATGGGGGAAGAATTTGTTGGGGAATTTGAGATAGAGGCCTCAGACCATGCAAACCCAAAAATAAAAAAAAGAACCAAGACTCGACTGGGGACAATGGGATTACAAACCCAATACTGCACCTTATGCCAATTGGTATCGTCTTCAATATACAAAAATCACGTGTATACCAGCAAAAACGACCTGAGAAAACCTTCCCGGGGGAAACAAAACCTCCCAAAATTACTGGAGTTCGTCCATTCCTGGGACCATCACTTTTGTTTTCCTCTTGAATCACAAAATCTAAAGTAAAAGTAAGTTGTAAATTCTTTTGAAAATTAATTTTGTTATTTAATCTTTTTTCTTTCAAAATTATTATCAATAATAAATGGAGTCTTTGTAAGTTGAATAAAATAAGCATTACATAGAATTGGGTAAAAGCTCAAATTTTATTGATAGAATGGTAGTCTGCGAATGGCGAGACTCCACAGATGATTACAAAGTTAGGAAAATTGTAATATATAATGGAAAAGATACATTGAGATACAATGACCACTATTCCCTCTAACAACTTTGAAATTCTGAGCAACAACTTCCGTTTAAGTATGGTGAGGATCCAAGAAGATTGTTGCTTCAATGATCAAGTCTTGTCTGACAGAGTTACTTGCCAAGAAAGTCCCTAACTTTTTCCTAAGCTGCCTGCGATACGGTGGCAAAACCGACTGTTTTTACTGGTTTGCGTTTTGTATTCGCAAATGTCGCGACAAGCAAGAGTCACCATCGACTTTTATTTCATCCAATCAAAGGAAAAGGAAAAAGAATAGAAGAAACCTTTTTCGAGATGTTTCTAAGTACGGGGATAGATTATAGAAAGGGAAGGTGTTAGCACCCTTTCTATCCGTAGTTATCTACCGGCTCTTAAGTACTTACTCATTTTTCAAATTGCTTGTGTGTGTTTGTCTTGAAAATGTTTTTACTTCGTGATAACCCTTGTATCAGTCCTCAAGGGTGTGACGAAGTTGTTTTGAAAACTGTTTTTGAAATTTTTTTGTGTGAAAGTTTTATTTTGAGCAAGTACCTACTAGCATCTACCTACTCGAAAAAAGATCATTTTTGTTCTATTTCCTTTAGACAGCGCTATCCCAGTATTAAGGAGTAGGTAGCACCGTCGTTGGAGTTTGTAAGGGACGTTCGAAAGGGACGAATACAATCACTAAAGCAATAGTTAGAAAACTTTAATAGTAACCCTAGAGTCTTGAGATCTTTTCAAGGCAACACTTTCGAGGCAACATTTCTGAGGGAACATTCGAATGGGACACTTTGATCTCTTTAGACTAGAGGGCAACCACTAAAATCTCCTATGCTTAATGATTATTTAACGAAGGAAACCGAAGTGAGGTAAACCCTAGGAGTGAATATGTGCATATGATTTGCTTCAGTTATTTAATCTTTGCACATTAGGTGATCTACCGTTTTAATCTTTCATGCATTCTTGCCATACAATCCTATTAGCCATACATCTAGACAGTTAATAATTGCGGAAGTTAAAAGTCCGAGGAAATAAAAACTAGCTATTACAAGGCTTCAGGGAGGGGGATTAATTACATAACCAAAAATGGGGAAAAAGCGGTAAATAAAAACCCTAGTTTAAAGGTATTACAAACCCTGAACAATTACAAAATAATGGCAAAATAATTAACAAGCGCGCAGCTAATTAAATATGAGGACGATAATTAATAACTTAAAACCCTAATTGATAGAAAGAAATTTTTGTGGGTTTTTATTGGAGAAAACAATTAAATCACAAATTAATTAAATCTAATTTCTAATTGTTTTTAATTATGAAATAAGTTAATTAACCTAATTCACTAATTAAATTAAAAAGTATTTTATGAGAAAAATGATTTTTGTGTATTTTTTGAGAAAGATTAATTAAATTATGTACAAATAAAATCCTAAGTCTAATTATTTTTAAATTATGAAAGAAATTAAAGTTGCCCTAAATTAATTAAACTAATTAATTAAAAATAAAATTTATTAAGAAAATAATTCTTTTTGTGATTTTTTGATTTTTTAATTTAATAAAATAATTTGTGTATTGATTAAAAAAAACAAAATAATTAAAGAAAAGAAATTAAAGAAAAATAGTAAAAATAACCAAATGGCCCTGCTGTTAGCAAATCTTGGGGTGTATGCTGAACTTCTGAAACCCAGAAGGATGGCCCAGAGTCTGGCGCCTGATCCAAGTAGACCATCTTCTGGGGACTCATGGTGGACCTGCGTATGCTGCCGTTGGATCTGGCTGGAGATGGATCTAGAGGATGAGATCAGAGGGCGCGTGATGATCCTCAGAAGGTGAGGTGTGCTGGGGATGTGGTACACCTGATCATATGAGAAAAAATTATAGAAAGCAAATGTTGGGACCTGGGATCGAACCCAGGTCCTTATGCTCGCCTCCAGTGATGCTTTGCCAGCTGCGCTACCATGTTATTTTGTTAATATAATAGAAACAAAGCATAATAAGAAAAATAAACAATGGATTCAGAAAATGCGCGCAAAATTCAAATCAACCATTCATGGGCTGCCACGCATCATCTTCTTCCTTGGACCGTTGCTTTAGGTAAAACACTTTTACCTACGAACGTTTGTTCGTAGCTATAACCCTGTTCATCTCAAAAATTGCCTACGAGCAAGATAAATGAAATTGGTGACTATGAATCAACTGGGCTTGAAGCCCTGATCATCATGGTACCCAATATGAAAGGCAATTGTTCCTGCATTAGAAACCCCTAAAAAAACTCATAAACCCTAGCAATGGCATACTGTGATTCCTGCGCTGTAAATGCAATTAAATGATGCCAATAGCTTGCAAACAAGATGATGAATAAGAATGTATAATCAAAACATGATAATGCTGCCAAAATCAAGGAAAACAGAATCAAGCTTTTGGGCAAACCGTGGTTGATGATGGCCACGATTCCTGGCATTTTGAGGCTTGCAAATGAATGGAGAAGCTTCTTGAGATGTCCAGAAATGTATTGCTATCCTTGAAACTCCTTGAGGATGGCTCTATGATGAATTTTGATCTCCCACTTTTGTCCAAATTTTTGAGTTTTCTTCTTGCTGTTTCACGCCTCCAATCCTTGTTCTTTTGATCTGGAATTCTTATGCCCTTATAGTAGACTGAATTAGGTCAACAAATTTGTATCAAATCTTTGAGAATTATGAAAATTGGATTTGATTTGCTTTATGTATGATTTATTTCCAAAACTTGCTTCAATCCAATCTTTTTCAACCCTAATGAACCTTGCACAACTTGGTTGGCATGCTAGCTGTACATGGACTCAAAATATGCATAAAAATATCAAGATTTGATTTGTTTTCATTTTTTTTTGCCATTTAATTTGCTTTATTTTGATTTAATTGAATAAAAAATCAAAATAAATGATAAAAGTAATAAAAAAATAGGTGGAAAAGCTCAGGGGTCGTGGGTCCTATTAGAAACATGTTTCAATCAAGAAAACATGGGCCCCTTTGGAAAAAAATGCAAATTTGATCAATGTTGAATTTTGACAATTTTCTAAAAATTGCCAACTTTGACAATGCACAACTTTCTCAATTTTGACCCTAGGAGGGTGTTCTTGGACTTTTTAGAAAGCTTAGGATATCCCCTATCCAACCCTTTTCGTCTCATCTCCATTGGATCTTCCATGTTCATGTATTAAGCTTTGACCCAAAAGGTGTTTTTGTTGACTTTTCAAAATGACCTATAATGTCAAAATTCATATCTTTTTGTGAGTGCATATTTTGAACTTGTGGTATGAAGATGAATTGTAGGGAATTGTATCCTCTTAAAAATTAGCTTTATATGGAAAATTTCAGATAAAGTATGAAGAAGTTATGTTTGGTCAAAGTTGAGTTGACTTTTACTAAGAAACCCTAATTTATCAACTTTTGGTTTTTGATGAATTTGGAGCATTCCTTGAGGAATCATGATCAAACCTTGATCAAATGATAAAAATAAATTCAAAATGTTGATGTTGACCAAAAATCTTGATGTTTGACTGTATGTGGGCCACAGTTGACTTTTGACCTAATACAGTCGATTCTCAAGCATCTGAGCAGTTGGCTGAGCAAACTTCTTATACAAGGCTTGAAACTTGTCATGGATGATATCGGGAACATATTAGGACCTTGGGAAGCATTTGAGTCCCTTTTAGTTCACACATCTTGATGAAAAACAAAAATTTGAGGTATACTGCCTTAGGAAAGAGTTTGTCTAGTCAACTCTTGGGCTTCCTTGAGCAACTTAGGGACCTCAATTGACATTTGTTGAGTAAAATGAGAGGGAAAATTTTGGGGTAAAACACTTCCCTTGCGGGTTTCAACTTAGAGGGAAATTTTTGTTCTGTTTATGTCTCTAATTTTTTCCTAGACCTCCCTTTCGGGTTTTCGGCCTACCGAGACGCTCTTTTTTGCCTAAGCTGCCCTTTCGGGTTTTCAACATAGCGAGCTGTTCTTTTATTTCTTTAGGCGAAGTATTTCTTGACTGCATCAGAATTCATAGGACGTGGTAACTCCTCGCCATCCATAGTTTCAAGAATTAATGCACCTCCAGAGAAGGCTTTCTTGACAACATATGGGCCTTCAAAATTGGGAGTCCATTTTCCCCTAGAATCAGCGTTAAAAGACATGATCTTCCTGAGCACGAGGTCGCCTTCTCTGTATTCACGAGGTTTGACCTTCTTATCAAAATCTTTCTTTATTCTCTTCTGATATAACTGCCCATGACACAAAGCCATCATTCTCTTCTCTTCGATCAAACTCAATTGGTCAAACCTGTTCTGGACCCATTCAACCTCTGACAACTTGGTTTCCATTATCACACACAAAGAGGGAATCTCAACCTCGATTAGGAGCACCGCTTCCATTCCATACACAAGGGATAACGGGGTGGCTCCTGTTGAAATACGTACAGATCTCCAATATCCATGTAAAGCAAAAGGGAGCATTTCATGCCAATCTTTATATGTAACAACCATCTTCTGGATGATCTTCTTGATGTTCTTATTAGCAGCTTCAACAACCCCATTCATCTTCGGCCTGTACGGAAATGAATTTTGATGGATAATCTTGAATTCTTCACAAAGCTCTATCATTATCTTGTTGTTCATATTCGAGCCATTATCGGTGATAATTCTGCTCGGCACACCAAACCGACATATGAGATTATTCTTAATGAAATGCACTACCACCTGCTTAGTAACATTAGCATATGAAGCAGCTTCCACCCATTTGGTGAAGTAATCAATTGCTACCAAGATAAAACGGTTTCCATTCGAAGCTTTGGGTTCTATCATTCCAATCATGCCAATACCCCACATAGAGAAAGGCCGCAGGGAAGAAATTACATTTAGAAATGTCGGAGGCACATGAATCTTGTCCGCATAAATCTAGAATTTATGGCACTTCTTTGCAAATCTGTAACAGTCAGATTCCATTGTCAGCCAATAGTAACCCACCCTTAGCATCTTTTTAGCCATCGAATGTCCATTGGCATGAGTGCCAAATGAACCTTCATGAATCTCATGCATCAACATGTCTGCTTCGTTTCTATCGACACATCTGAGCAAGACCATGTTATAGTTTCTCTTGTACAACACATTTTCACTGAGGAAGAAGCTTCCAGCCAATCTTCTCAATGTTTTTCTATCTTTATTCGATGCATCAATCGGGTATTCCTGAGTCTGGAGAAAATGCTTGATATCATAATACCAAGGTTTCTCGTCTGCTACCTCTTTTGTTGTAAACACATGAGCGGGCATATCTAGTCGGAGAACTATAATTCGAGGTATATCATTCCAAGTATTCACTTGATACATAGAAGCCAAAGTTGCCAGAGAATCCGCCATTTGATTTTCGTCTCTGGGGATGTGATGGAATTCAACTTTATTAAAGAAGGGTAACAATTTTCTAGCATAATCTTTGTAAGGGATCAAGTCGGGGTGACGAGTACCCCACTCTCCTTTAATCTGATTTATTACCAAAGCTGAATCGCCATACACATCTAGAATTTTAATTCTGAGATCAATAGCTTCCTTGAGACCCATTATGAAAGCCTCATATTCTGCCATATTATTAGTACAATCAAATGTCAACCTTGCCGTAAAAGGAATGTGTGATCCATGTGGAGTGACAATCACAACACCAATTCCTTTACCATAAGCATTCATAGCTCCATCAAATATCATGCTCCAGTGAGATTTAGGATCAGGACCTTTCTCAGGCGATGGCTCATCACAATCTTTCACTTTCAAAAACATCACATCCTCATCGGGGAAATCATACTTCACAGATTAATAATCATCAACTGGTTGGTGGGCAAGGTAATCTGCCAACATGCTACTTTTAATAGCTTTTTGATTGCGGCATTCAATGTCATATTCAGATAACAACATCTACCAGCGGGCAATTCTCCTAGTAAGAGAAGGATTTTCAAAAATGTACTTGATTAGATCCATTTTGGAGATCAACCAAGTAGTGTGATTCAACATATACTGCCGCAAACGTTTTACCACTCAGGCCAGAGCACAATATGTCTTTTCCAGCATGGAATATCACGATTCACAATCAGTAAATTTTTTACTAAGATAATAAATGGCATACTCTTTCTTCCCTGTTTCATCTTGTTGTCCCAAAATACAACCCATAGAATTATCTAACACTGTCAGATCCATAATCAATGGTCTTCCTTCAACAGGAGAGAGAAAAATAGGAGGTTCAAGTAGATATTCTTTAATACTTTAAAATTCCCTTTGGAAGTCATCTGTACACACACAAACTTGATCTTTCTTTAACAACTTAAAGATCGGTTCACACGCTGCTGTCATGTGAGAAATGAATCTTGAAATATAATTTAACCGCCTGAGGAACCCTCTGACTTGGTTTTCAGTTCTCAGTGCTGGAATTTCTTGAATTACTTTGACTTTATCAGGGTCAACTTCAATCCCTCCCTGGATAACAATGAAACCCAACAATTTCCTTTACCAAACACCGAAGGTACATTTATTTGGATTCAAGCGGAGACGATACTTCCTGAAACTCTGAAACAACTTTAACAAATCTTCTACATGCCCTTCTTCAGTCTGGGATTTGGCAATCGTAGCATTAACATATACCTCAATTTCCTTGTGCATCAGATCATGGAATAGGGTTGTCATAGCCCTCTGGTACGTCGCACCAACGTTCTTCAACCCAAAGAGCATCACTCTGTAACAGAATGTTCCCCAGGGTGTGATAAACGTTGTTTTTTCCATATCCTCAGGAGCCATCCTTATTTGATTATACCCGGAAAATCCTTCCATGAACGAGAAAACTTTGAATTTTGCTGTGCTATCCACTAACATATCAATGTGTGGCGATGGAAAATCATCTTTTGGACTAGCTTTATTTAGATCTCTGTAATCTACGTACATGCAAACTTTTTCATATTTCTTAGGTACTGGGACAATATTGGCAATCCACTGAGGGTACACTGATGTCACAAGAAAACCGACATTAATCTGCTTTAGAACTTCCTCTTTGATCTTCACTGCCATATCTGAGTGAGTTCTTCACAACTTCTGTTTGATTGGGGGGCACTCTGGCTTCAGCAGCAAATGGTGCTCTACAATATTTGTATCTAGACCAGGCATATCTTGGTAAGACCAAGAAAAAATATCCACACACTCTTTCAACATCTCAATCAACCTGCTTTTCACATCAGGATGCAATAATGCTCCAATCTTGACTTCCTTCGGATCTTCTTCTAAACCCAAATTGATTACTTCCAATGGATCTTTATATGGCTGAATAGCATTCTCCTTACGCTCCAGAAACCGTGAGACCTCTTCCGGAATCTCATCATAGTCTTCTTCTTCGGCCCCAAACACATGACATTCAAAGTTGGGAGAGGGTGCAGGGTCATTGTATTTAACAAGTTTTTTTAATTAATCTGCACATATGATTTATGATTGTTTTTAGAAACTGACACATATAGCAAGTGATCATGCAGATTGAATTTCAGTTATTATTTATTTTGAGAGGTTTTTTATGATTACCATTTTTCAAGAAAAAGCAAAAAATAAAGATACAAATTGGGAAACAAAGACTACTTTTATTATTGATTTTAAAAATCAAAGCAAACAGATAAGCCCATACAATATCAATACCTTCACCTTGGGCAGAGTGAAAGTTTTGTCAAAAAAATTAACAAAAACAAATTACTTTGAAACATGTATGCAAGAGGGAACATCAATGGTGATCCAGTTCAGAACCATAACTTCGTGCGTCACATAATTTTCCATTTCTGGCTCTACTTCATCTTCCTCAATGGCATTAATCCCGGAAAAAGTTGGATGAAGATAACCCCCGCTACGAAAGATATCTTGATACTTTCTTGCAGCAAACTTCGGCTTTATGCTCTTACCTTTATCATCCTTCACAGAGAACCCCAAGCCAGCTCTATTCTTGTTTACAGGTGGATCAATAACTTGTCCCCATACTTCACTATGGACATTACACACAACCTACTGAGCATCCTTAAACGAAGCCATATAATTCTCATTTCCTCTTATATTATCAATCGATAAAGCTTGGAACTGGGTTTCAACAGCAGTTTCATCCGCCTCCACAATGTTGAAAGAGGACAAATGAGATATCAATAATGCATGTTCTCCATTTATAATTACCACTTTTCCTTCACGCACAAACTTTAACTTCTGGTGTAAAGTCGACGTGACAGCCCCTGCCTCATGTATCCACGGCCGTCCCAACAAGCAACTATAAGCGGGTACAATATCCATGACCTGGAAAGTAATCTGAAACAAATGTGGGCCTATACGAATAGGCAAATCCACTTCCCCAATAACAGATTTCCTTGATCCATCAAATGCTTTCACAATAATTCCACTTAGGAGCATGGGCGTTCCTTGATATTTAAACTTCATAAGCGTGCTCCTTGGTATAATGTTCAATGCTGATCCATTATCAATCAGCACATTGGATAGTGAATCATTCTTGCAGTTCATAGAGATGTGGAGGGCCAGATTGTGATTCCTTCCTTCATAGGGCGGTTCATCGTTGCAGAAACTCAGGTTATTACATGACGTAATATTCCCTACCATACTGCTGAATTGGTCTACTGGCATATCACTTTCCACAAAAGCTTGGTCCAATACCCTCACCAAAGATTCTCTGTGATCAGAGGAGTTCATCAATAAAGCCAAGATAAATATTTTTGAAGGAGTCTTGATCAGTGCATATTGATGCACATTATCTTGTGTTTGTACTTAGGCATTTTCATGGTTTGTTTTGTTTATTTTTCTATTTTATGATGTTTTAATAATTTAGTTCATTTTTACCTTTAATTGATTTTCGTATTTTATTTTCAGCATTAACAATTTTCAATGAAATAATCATAACTGGAGCTTCGAGAATCGGATCGATGCGTTATAATAATCGTTGGAAAGATGAGAGAAAGATTTACAACTTTCATTTTGGAGTCGGAAGCTGATTCGGGGTGCATAATTCCCAGTAATTCGTTGAAGTTTCAGACGTTAGAAAACAATTTGTTTCGGGTCATTTTATGGGTCTGGTTTATGTTTCCGACCCAGTTTGAGTTAGTAGTGAAAACCCTATTTTGTTTATAAGGTTTTGAGCCGTGCTACAGTAGAAAACCTCTTTTTATTTTCACGATAGAACTTTTACTTTGTACGAATCTTATGGAGAGCTAAATTTCCTCTGAGTTGATCTGCTACATTCATGTTCCGATACTTGAGGTTAATATAATTTTGCAATTTAATTCCTATTCCTTTTAACTCTATTATATGTTCATCGTTTGCTTAATCCGATTATCATAAAATATTTTTGTTTGGTTCAATTGATTTATGTTCCCTAATTTTCATTGCGTGTTATGGTTTGCTTAATTCGTTAATTCGCTTATTTTTAACCGTTTGCTTAATTCGGTGAACAGGAAACATAATTCTTATAATATCATTCTCGCTTGTTGAATGTTATTGTGATCGAACAGGAATAGTACCCGCTTAGGACAACGATGTTATAATAATCAATGATAGGTAGGAACTGAATTAACAGATTAGCTTATTTCGATAATCACTTATTTCGTGTTATAAATAGATCCTAAAACCAACCCCCATTCGATTTCTATTAGTTAATAATAAAACCAAGAATCCTTGTAATACGACTCGAGCCATTGTCGTTATACTGCATTTTACAAAATACTCGTTTTTGATCCGTCCGCGACAGCGGATCAAATTGGCGCCGTTGCCGGGGATTCTTGTTGTTATTAATTAAAATTTTAGTCATAGGTATAGTGTTCTTGTTTTTTTTCTTGTTTTTTTCGTTGTGTTTGTTAATTTTCAGGGTTGCAATTTTGGTTGCAGTACAGTTTTTCAGTATACCAGGTAAGTTTGAAACCTACTGTTTCGATTTGCTCCAAATTTTTTTCAGAAGTTCAGAAAAAAATCGACGAACAATACTCCTTTAGAATAGAATTCTAAAATATTTCGGTCCTCAAAATTGCAAATTCCTCTTTTTTCTATGTTTAAATAATTTTTTACTGTTTTCATAGTGTCGAAAAAATCCAGAAAAATTCTTAAAATTCTTATTTTTCTTCACTAGATTATATTTGGTGTTTTTGTATTTTTTTGAATTTATTTTAACCGTTTTCCTTCTTTCTATTTGTTTTTGTTTATTTCGGACATAGTTGGTATTTGTGTGTTTGTTGATAACATGGATGAACAAAGAACTTTGAGGCAGTTGGTTGTCCCTGATGTGAACTATAATTGTTTACATATTGACTATCCTACATCTGATGTACCTTTTGAATTAAAATCAGATTTAATACATTTGTTGTCAAAGTTTAATGGTTTTGCAGGTGAGGATCCGCATAAGCATATGAAGGAATTCCAGGTTGTGTACTAAGAACCTTCTGAACCTTCGCTAGAGGATATTGTCAAACAAATGGCTGCAAATAATCTCAAGTATGAACAACAAATAGATTCTACTCCCCATACTTTGCAAACACAGATTGAACAACTTGCCTCTTTAATGAATATCATGCAACAAGCTCAAGGATCTAACCAACAACCCTTGGAAGATAATTTTTTTCCCAATAGAGTTGCTTTCTGAGACTGTTGATGATACTTGTACTGATTTTCCATCATTATCTGATTTTAATGATGTTTACTCTTGTGATGTTTGTACTGATATTAAAATTTGCTCTGTTTGTGATGAAATTGAGGATGCCTTGTAAGTTGTCATTCTTACTGTAGATGAGGTTGCAAATGAAGTTGTTCATGTGGATGAAGCTCTCAACACCCAGGCTGTTCGGAGCAAACCATCCATCGAACAACCACATTCCCAGGAGCTAAAACCACTTCCTGACAATCTAAAATATGCTTATTTAGAGATGAATGAAAAGATACAAGTTATAATTTCTTCTAACCTTAACTTTAATCAATAAAATAAGATTTTGCAGGTTTTAAAGAAGCATAAGAAGACGATTGGGTGGACTTTGGCCGACATTCCTGATATTAGCCCATCCATGATTTTGCATAGGGTCTCAATTAAAATGGAAGATGAAACAAAATTAGTGAGGCAGCTTCTTAATCTTTTGATCTTTTGTGTTATGGAAAAGAAGATCACGTGCCCATTCGACACTTTTACTTATCAAAGATTATTATTTGATCCTGGAATAAAAGGCGAAGGCACTAATAAAAATTTCAAGTTAAATGGACATTACCGAAAGCTACTACATGGGAGCCCCACTTTGGAAGAAGAGAATATAGAAGATCTCTCTTTGGAAAAGGATGCTTATGTGATCACTTATCCTCCTTGACTATTCAGGTGTGTTCTTTCCTTTCTCTCACTCTTATTTAATAGTTATGTCCTTTCATTGAGGACAATGCATGTTTAAAGTGTGGGAGAGGGAATCATTTATTTTCTTTGTTTTCTTTGCTTTTGTTCGTTGTTTTGTTTTGTTTTCAGTTATTATAAATTTTTTTGCATCCTTTTATAAGTTTTGGGTTATAAGATTAATCTGAGGTTAGTTGTGGAGACTTGGGAAAAGTTCGCAAGATTGGTATCGTCTTAACACCGTAAGTCTCTTGCATATGGAAATTAATTTGAATAATTATTATGACATATCCTTGAATTCTCATTCTCTAACAACTCTTGAGTAGTTTATCTTAGCAGTCAGCACCATCTCACACATGCTCTACGTAGGAAAATCGATGAATATAAGTAAATGATCCAGGTTTTATTTGAAGAAAAAAAATAGGGAATGCACCTTCTAAGTTTGGTAACCCTCACCCGGTCACTTAACCCAACGGTTGTGGAACCTACAAAATTTGATTATCAGGCCCGTTGTTGGTTGGTTCAGAGGTTCCTGGTACTGAACTTGGCATGGCGAATTACGGTCCGATCCCCCACAACTACAATTGGGTAAGCAAAGGGTTATACCACTCATGTACCAGAACCCCATGCAAAAAGGATCAGACTCACTAACCAGTCGTCTTACTATGAGTGTGTGGAGATAACGGGCTTAATGTGATTGTGCCAGAATGAAAGAGAGCAAAAAGGAGGATGAGTAAGTTAGGCTTTGGCATAATAACATTTTTCGAATTGGATTATATATTCAGGAGGCTTACGACTGCACAATTACCGTGTAGTGTTACTACGATATCCTTAGGGTGATACGGTGGGAGAACTGACTTGAGGTTTTGCGTTTATATTCGTAAATGTTTCGGTTTAGCAAGAGTCGCCACCAACGTTTTATTTTATCCTTAGGAAAGGTCAAAAAGCATAGGAAAGACCTTTGAGATGTTTTTTTGGGTTCGGGGAGTAGATTATGAAAAGGGAAGGTGCAAGCACCCTTTTCATCCATGGCATGTTCATTGTGATACAAGTTGCAAATTCAAATCAGCTTGCTTTGCACTAGATTACAGGCCTCAAAACCATTCCACACTCAATAATTAAGTGCAAAACCATTGGTCTAAGGCATTGTTTTGGTCATTAGAGAATTGCACATTATATTAATCCCTAAATAGAAAAAGCAACATTACCATTTTTGCCAAAATGTACTTTATGTCAAAACTAAATCCCTTGAGCATTGGTCCATATCTTATGCAGAAAATAAAATCCATAAATTAGAGGGGCCAAGAGGATAGTATGCAAGGTGTTAGATAGCCTGTACAGGCCTGTTTCACATTATTTGTCCACTTTTGCTTCATATACAAGAAAGATATCCAAAACACTAGAACAAAAACATCAGCTAAAACTAACTTTTGCAAGCATTTGAAACATCTTTCTCACATCCCTTTGAACCAGAAACACGACTCTTTAAGCCTTCAAACCTCCCATAGCACAAAATCACATCTCATTGGCAAAACAGGGCAACATCTGCATCTTGACTTCCATAGCACAATTTGCTCGTGCATTTTGCCCCAAACCTATTCAAACACATTCCATTCAATCCATCCAAGCTATCCCAAACCTTAAACACTAACTGTAACTCCATTTACAGGGTTTGCCATTTTCAATTTGAGCTTGTTCAGGTTGAGTTCTGTAGGCTTGTTCAAGTGCATTCAAGGCAAGCTAGACATTGGAGAAGGTCAAGTGAAGTTCAAGAAAGCTCCCAGACACCTCAGGCCTTGTTGAAAAGCTGCACATTGCCATACACGAAGTCAGCTGAAACAAGTTTTTATCAACTTCCTATCTCTCTATTTAGGAACATTTAGACTTAGGTTTGTGAATAAGAAATGTAGTATTCATTGCCATGAAGCTGTACATATGCTCAGTTTTCATTTTAATTAAGCATGCTAAGAGAATTTGGTCCATGAACATCCTGAAAAAAATAGGTTAAGATTTAGGGCCAGAGAAGTTCTCTCTGGTCTTTGAGAGTTAGGACAAGTTTTTTATATGGTTGGATTCGTCTTGAAAAGCTCTACAACTTTGATGTTATGTGTTTTTGCAATAGAGCTCGTATGCAGGAACTAGCAATTGTACAGGGCGCACGTGAAATTTGAAGTCAGAGGTTTAAGATGAAGTGGCTTGGGCTGAGCTTTGGTCCTCTCACTATTTGCACCCCCCTTTTCGCTGAATACACCCTCTGGCCCATTTCTTCATATTTTTATGTTTTGTTATTTTATTTTCATTTCTGATTTTATTTTATTATTTCCAAACATAAAAAATACCCAAAAAAATATTTTATAATTTTTTACATTTATTTTGCATTTTATTTCTATTTTTTCTAACATAAAAAAACAATTTAATTAGCATATATATTTCTATTTATTGAAAACTTGAAAATAATATAATTATACCTTTTATTTTTATTCTTTTATTTACACTAGAAAATATTGTTCTAAAAATATTTTATTTCTTGTATATATTTTTATTTTTTGTACGTAGTTAATATGATTAATATTATATATACATACCTTTATTTTATTTAATAAACACTTTGGAATAAAAACATAAAAATACTATACTTTATTTTTATTATTATTTATACTTAAATAATACTTTTTTCTAAACATATTTTATTTCTTGTATATATACTATTTTATTTTATTATATATAAACAATATATTTAATACATTGGTATTCTTAAAAGAAATTAGAGTTTACCCTTAATAAAAAAAAATCTTTATTTATTTATTATTATTCCTTCCTTCTTACATTAAATATTTTTACATACATAAAAAATAAACAAAACCTTTTTGCATATTCATGTGATTTTGCATATTTATTTATTTTATTTAAATATTATTCATTTGTTATTTATTCTATTTGATTCAATTTGGATGTAATAGTAAAATTAGGGTTTTTATTTTCTTGTCAAATAATCCCCATTCAAAAATTGTATCCCCCATCCCCATAATCTTGTTGTAATAGTGGTAGATTTATTTTCACGCATTTTTACGCTTTCAATTATGGCATGATTAGAAATTAGGGTTTGTATGAAAATCCAAAATCAACAAGTAGCTTGACTAATACAAAGACAAAAATGCATGAAAATCAATACACAATGCACACTTGCACCCCTAGGGTTACATCCACTTGTTGCCTTAAAAATGAGCCATGTTATGCATGTTGAGTACTTTGGCAAAACAAAAACAAAACAAAAGATCATAGTCCCTCGATGAAGCTATCTTGGTTTCCTAAATAAAATGATCAAGTCCCTCAAAAATTTGCTAAATATACTTAACACAATTGTTATCATGGTCTATACGATGACCCGCGTCTGTCCCGTTTAACATCCTAATACAAGGTTGTTTACCAAATACAATGGTAAAACAACACTGTCAAAAGGGTTAAAAACATATAGGAAAGATCTTTGAGTAAAATAGGGTAGATAACTCTTAGTTACTTGATCAAAACTTGCAAAACATCCTTGATATTTTTTCAAACACACTTCACAACACAATTCCAAAACAATTTCCCAAAACAAAACTTTCAAACTTTCAAACATTGGAACATCTTTTCAAAAAGACAATACATATTTGTATACATTAAAACAAGAATCATTACAAAGGTTGCCACAATGATGGCCTCTTTTCAAAACATTTTCAAAACCATACACAAAGCACCATTTCAAATAATTGAAAAGCAAAAGCAAGTGATCTAAACAAGTAACTAAGAGCCCATGGATAACCATGGATGAAAAGGGTGCTTGCACCTTCCCTTTTCATAATCTACTCCCCGAACCCAAGAAAACATCTCAAAGGTCTTTCCTGTGCTTTTTGACCTTTCCTAAGGATAAAATAAAAAGTCGGTGGTGACTCTTGCTAAACCGAAACATTTGCGAACACAAACACAAAACCTCAAGTCAGTTCTCCCACCGTATCACAGAATTGGCGACTCTGCTGGGGAAAACTAATAAAGTGGAGTAACCTTAGGGTTTAGATCACCTTTACATGCTTATCTTATTTGCTTTGATTGCTTTACATTTGGTTCTCTTGTTTGGGTTTTGAATCCTCCACCCGGATTTTTGGGAAACATTCATAGGTAAATAACAATACGTTGTGGAAAATGTGTGGGGTATACCGACATGGTTGAAGTAATAGCTATATTAGTGTGACATATTTGTGGGTACCGGTAGCCTTTGAGTCAATCAAAGAGAATACGGGGCCGTTGAGTGATGTCATGAAGCACTAATGAACTCTTAGAACCTTTACTTGACCATCTTGGCCTTATTAGGGGTAGTAAGATGACCGGCTTTGGTGCAGTCTGAAGTCGGTAGATACTCGATACTACACTCATTGAGGGTTGTTTTCTTGGAATATTTCGCTCGCCAGTTAAGTGGCTAAACTGAAACAATGAACACATAAAATAATCCAGTGATATTGAGCTCCTTAGAACCCGATTACTATTTATAGGACATGTTGAGCCAACTAACTTCAAGAGGGTACTTACCAATGAAACCCCATGCAAGCCTGAAACTAGGAACTTGTGTGATTTTTTTGTACATATACTTGTGCATACATCATGAAAATCATAAAGCATCATGTGCATCCACTAACCATTTCAAGGGTTTGGATCTTCATCTTTGTTCTTGTTTTATAGGTCATGGAATCTCTTCACAGGAAAACAATTCAAGTCAACCTTGTGAAAATCCCTCCTCAACTCAAGGAGCTTACTTCCAAGATTCCAGAAAATTCTTTCTTCAGTGAAAGACATGGTAGACTTCTCAACTTGGTCAACTCCAACATTGAAGAAGACATGGTGAAAGTTCTCTTCCAGTTCTTTGACCCCCTACACCACTATTTTACATTCCCTGATTACCAACTAGTGCCTACTTTGGAGGAATTTTCTCAACTCCTGAGGATTCCCATTCTCCATCAACTACCCTACAACGGTATGGAAAGAGAACCAAAGCCTGAAGATGTTGCTCAAGCCTTACAGTTGCAACCATCCGATATCAAAGGTCATTGGGAAACCAGAAGTGGTGTCAAGGGTTTCTTGGTAAAGTTTCTGTTCGAGAAGGCACAAGACTGCTGGAACTCTCTAGATCTGCAAGCTTTTGAGGAGATTGTAGCACTCCTCATCTATGGGTTGGTCTTGTTCCCAAACCCTGATAAGCTTATAGATGTGAATGCTGTCAAGATTTTCATATCTCGGAATCCTGTGCCTACATTGCTTGGAGACATCCTACACTCATTTCACACACGAACAATGAGGAAAAGAAGTGTTCTCATGTGCTGTACTCCTCTTCTAGCAAAGTGGTTTATTTCTCACCTTCCCAAATCAGTTTTGAAGAATGAGCAGGGTTTAAGGTGGTCACAAAGATTGATGACCCTCACACATTCTGATGTTCATTGGTGTTCTCGGTCCAGAGAAAATGTCATCATCATTGATCGTTATGGAGAATTCCCTAATGTCCCACTACTTGGCATTAGGGGAGGCATTACCTACAACCCCTGTTTAGCTCTGAGGCAATTTGGGTATGCCCGAAGGGATGGCCCTCATGATATGCTGATTCCTGACTTGGTTTTTGACTTCGACAACGACGCTCAAGGACTTCGACAAAGGTTTATCCGAGCTTGGAGTATGCCCAACAAGGTGGATAGTAAGACACTAGGGCACAAGAATTCCATCCCCCTTGAGCCTTACCTCAAGTGGGTACGAACCCGCGCCCAGAGTCTTATGATGCCTTACCCCCACATTCTCCCCGTGATCAAAGAGCCTGTTACGGAAGGAGAGGTTCCATACACCCTCCTACATCCAGACATGCCAACATCATTAGAAGAATTGCAAAAGAGTTGGATACAGCTCAAGGAAGAGTGGAGCACTTTTGAAGCCAGCTTCTATGCCAGAGTGAAGAAGGTTTTGGAACTTACCCGCCGACTTCACAAAGAGGAGACTCTCAACACTTACATCGCGCCAAAAAGGATGCACAACGTCTTTTTACATTAAGAAGCTTTGTAATATTCTGCCCATGGGCATTTATGTACTAACAAATTTCTTCTTATTAATATCACGTGTGTTCTTTTTGTTTGCAACAAATTTGAATTTCTGAATCCTTGAATGCATTACATGAATACACATCATTCATCATATGCATTAACAGGTCTTCACAACAAGTTTCCTTATCTTTCTGCTGTTTATTTCAGCAAGATGGATATAGAGCAGACGGTTAAAGATCTGCAAGCACATAATTCGTAATTCCAACAACTCCTCATGACCTTAGCAAAGGGTCAAGAGGATCTTAAAGCACTGTTAGAGAAAGAAAAGGAAAAGAAGAAAAAGAAAAGAATTGGTGTGGCCACTATGGGAAGAAGATTTGAGAATCAAGCTAGGAGAGTTCTGGAATTCCCCTCGACGTCTGACGAAGGGGTTGGTAAAGAAAAGGGAGTTGCAATGCCCTTCGAGTCTGAAGCTGAAGAAGAAGAAGAGTAAGATGATGAAGATTACTCCGAACAGCAGTACCCTCCGGCAGACGATAAGTATAAGAATCTCGAGGATCGGTTGGCAGCCATGGAGGTACAAAGGGTACCTGGGCTGGATTTCGAAGAACTAGGGTTGGTTGTTGGGATCTTCATTCCCCCCAAGTTCAAAGTACCTACATTTGCTAAATACGACGGTTTGTCCTGTCCGAAGATGCATCTAAGGTCCTACGTCAGAAAGATCCAACCTCACTCTTCTGATAAGGATCTATGGGTCCACTTTTTTCAAGATAGTTTGTCGGGTACGCAATTGGACTGGTTCTATCAATTTGAGAGATCTGATGTTCATAACTGGGAATATTTGGCTGCTGCTTTCTATCGATAATATCAATATAACGCAGATTTAACGCCTACTCGTACTCAACTATAGAGTATGGGTATGGTTTCTAATGAGGGCTTTAAGGAGTATGCCCAGAAGTGGCGGGATTTGGCTGGAAGGGTGCAACCCTCATTGTCGGACAGAGAGCTGGTTGATATGTTTTTGGGGACCCTGTCAGGTCCATTCTTTAATCACTTGACCGGGAGCTCATCTGCAGGGTTCACCGAATTAATTCTGACCGGTGAAAGGGTCGAAGCTGGCATTAAGAATGGTAAAATTCAGAAGGATGCCTCCGCTTCCACTGCTATCAAGAAGACCTTCCCAGCCAAGAAGGAAGTTTCTGCTGTTCACACTCAGAGAAATCAAGGGAGAATGGAGCGCCGACCAGCGGTAGGGGCTGTGATGATCCAGAACTCCTCAGCCGATCAACCTCGAAGCAGTCAACCTAGAGCTAACCAGTAAAGGGTAGAAAGGCCATAACGGTATTTCACCCAGATCAATATGACACCGACTCAGGTCCTCCCTAATCTATTAAAGTTAAACCTTACCAACTTGAAAGAAGCACCGAAAAACCCAAATACCTCTTCTCCCTATTATCATTCAAATGCAAAATGTGCATATCATTCAGACAGTGTGGGGCACGACACCAACAACTGTTGGGCCCTTAAAAACAAGATCTAAGATTTGATAGATTCCAAGGAGGTAGAGTTTGATGTCCCTGAAAAACCTAATGTGATATCCGCTCCTATGCCAAAACATGGTCATAATGTCCATGCTATTGTGGAATATCTTCATGTTACCACTGTTGATGACTTAATGACTCTGTTGCCAATGATCAAGATGAATCTGTTAAAAGCCGGGATATTCCCAGGCTGTGAAAAAGATTGTTACTTCTGTTCAACCTTGCAATCCGACTGTCCACTGTTAAAGTCAGACATTCAACGCTTGATGGATACTCAAGAGATCCTCTTTCAGAAAACTCCCGTTGCTACTATCACTCATGTTACTACTATTACCCCAATCAATGATGTCGCTATAATTACCATTTCCGACAATCTTTCCAAGACCTGTAAAAGGCCTGTTAGGATTACACCAGATCCGAAGTTTATACCGCTGAAGATTACCATGTCGGGGCCTATCCCATATAAGTCCAATAAGACAATACCTTGGAATTATGGAGGAGATATCTTCTATCACGGTGTGAAACAGATCAAATCAGTTGAAGAAAATTCCAATGAAGAGACTCCTGATGTGGGGAATATTGTGGGAACAAGTAAGATCACTCGTAGCGGAAGAATCTTCTCTCCGGAGATTTCTCCTCCACGGGCAGTCTTCGGACCCTCAAGTGCTCCTGTGCCTGTCAAGATATCTGTGCGAAGTCCGGTTATTGAAGAAATTGATGCTCCCGAAGTTATACCCTCTGCTGTTACTGCTGATAAAGGTAAGGGGATCCAAGAAGCCCCCGTCAGGATGAGGGCTCAGACTTTGGTTATCCCCGAGACCTTCCAAAAGGAAATGGAGGAGATTTTAAAGATAATTAAGAAGAGCGACTATGATGTCGTAGAGCAGTTGGGGCAAACCCCTTCAAAAATCTCTATGCTGGCTCTATTACTCTGCTCTGAGGCTCATGCCAAAGCCTTGATCAAATTCCTGAAGACGGCGCACGTGCCTCAAGAAACTTCTGCGGATCAGTTTCAAGAGTGTGTAGCCAGCCTTACAGTCGACAATGGTCTTGGCTTCTCTGATGCCGATTTGACGTCTAAGGGAAGAAAGCATAATGATGTGCTGCATGTCTCGGTAGAGTGCAGAGGAACTACACTTGCTCATGTTCTGGTTGATACCAGTTCATCATTAAATCTTCTACTAAAGAAAGCATTGGACAGATTGGACTGTGAAGGTTTGACCCTAAAGCCCAGTAATATCATTGTTAGAGCCTTCGACGGTTCTAAGCGGATGGTTCACAGAGAAGTGGACATCCCAATTAAGGTGGAAACAGAAATTTTCAACTCTACTTTTTATGTGATGGACATCTGTCCTTCATATTCATGCTTGTTGGGGAGGCCATGGATCCACAATGCTGGGGCAATCACTTCTTCTCTACACCAAATTCTAAAGTACCCAGTCTAGGGTAAGATCATAACAGTTCACGGTGAGGAGGAGTATATGATAAGTCACCTTAAATCTTTCCGCTACGTGGAGTTAGATGGAGAATTCATAGAAACACCTTTCCAACACTTTGAAGAGGTTTCTCCTAAAGTTACGGTAGCCAAGACAATGACTGATGTGCCCATCATTACCAAGCCTGTGTCCCGGATGTCATCCCTTAAAGATGCGGAGGCTGTAATTAAGGAAGGGGATGTACAGTGTGGGGTCAATTGCCAGATTTTCCTTACAAGACAAATAAGTTCGGATTGGGTTTCACTACTGCTAGCCAGAAAGCTGTGCGTCGCTCCCGAGCTGGAGGACCGCCACTGAAAATCACTCATCACGGAGTTCATGCTTTAGAGGATGATGAAGAAGGAAGCAATTTTGAAGACTGGATATTTCCAACCATTGAATGAGGACTAAACAACTGGGAGGCGAAATATTTTGTTCCCATTACTTTCATCAATTAGTAATTTATCTTTTGAACATTTCCTGTTTGGTCTGTAATAATTATTAAATAATTTGTACACTCTTTTTGCCTTATGCCTTACCCGGGGCATATAGGTCCATTTGTAAGGGTTTTGATTCTTCATTTTTATATGCCATTTTTAATGAATCATGGACATTTTCATTTATAAACTTTTGTGTTCGTTTTCTTTCTTTTTACATTTTATTTTGTTTAAAGATGGCCATCCCTTACACACACCCACACTCACAAAATGCAGGTACCCATCCACTCCGGATTCCATGGGTAACAATTCTGCTATGGCCTTCAGTGACTTTGAAGATCTGGTCAATTATGCCGAGTACGAAGGTGATGAAGACTGTGAAGTGCCTGGAGAGTTGGCTAGACTTTTGCAACAAGAAGAAAGGGCTATTCTGCCCCATGAAGAGTTCTTAGAGACTATCAATTTGGTTACTGCTGAAGATAGAAAAGAGGTTAAAGTGGGTGCCAACCTAGAGCCAAGTGTCAAAGAGCGCTTAGTTCAGCTGTTGAATGAATATGTTGAGATCTTTGCCTGGCCCTATGAAGACATGTCGGGACTGGATAAAAATATCGTGGTTCACTGTCTCCCCACAAGAGAAGACTGTCCACCAATCAAACAGAAAGTCCACCGAATGAGGCCCGACATGTCCGAAAAGATCATAGCTGAAGTGATGAAACAATTCAATGTTGGCTTTCTGGCTGTTACTTCCTATCCACAATGGGTTGCTAATATTGTGCCCGTGCCTAAGAAGGACGGCAAAGTCAGAATGTGTGTGGACTACAAAGACTTAAATAGGGCTAGCCCTAAAGATGATTTTCCACTACCACACATTGACATTTTGGTCGACAATACAGCTCAACATAAGGTGTTTTCTTTCATGGATGGATTTTCAGGGTACAACCAGATCAAGATGGCCCCCGAAGACATGGAGAAGACTACTTTTGTTACGCAGTGGGGTACCTTCTGCTATAAAGTGATGCCATTTGGACTGAAGAATGTCGGGGCAACCTATCAGCGAGCCATGGTAGCTGTGTTTCATGACATGATACATCATGAGATTGAAGTCTACGTAGACGACATGATAGCGCGTTCACAAACAGAAGAAGAACACCTCGACCATCTGCAAAAGCTGTTTGTCAGGTTAAAGGAATATAAGCTCAAACTGAACCCTAGCAAGTGCACTTTCAGAGTCAGGTCCGGTAAACTCTTGGGATTCATCGTCAATAACAAAGGCATCGAGGTTGATCCTGCCAAAGTCAAAGCTATACAAGAAATGCCTGCCCCCCGCACTGAGAAGGAGGTTAGAGGTTTCTTGGGACGCCTAAACTATATTGCAAGGTTCATCTCTCACCTAACATCTACCTGTGAGCCAATCTTCAAGCTGTTGAAGAAAGATCAGGTGGTTGAATGGAACAATGATTGTCAAGTTGATTTTGATAAAATTAAGGAGTATTTGCTGGAACCTCCTATCTTGATGCCACCCATCGAAGGAAGGCCATTAATCATGTATCTGACTGTTTTGGATAGCTCAATAGGGTGCGTACTGGGCCAACATGACGAGTCTGGCCTAAAAGAGCATGCCATTAATTACCTTAGCAAAAAGTTTACCGACTGTGAGACTCACTACTCACTGCTCGAGAAAACTTGCTGCGCTTTGGTATGGGCTGCTCGCCGACTAAGGCAGTATATGTTGACACATACCACTTTGCTGATTGCTAAAATGGATCCAATCAAGTACATCTTCGAGAAGCCTGCTTTATCCGGAAGAATCGCTAGATGGCAGATGATCTTGACTGGGTATGATATCCAGTACACAACCCAAAAATCTATAAAGGGGAGTGTACTAGCTGACCATCTAGCTCATCAAGCCGTCGAAGATTACCAATCTATGAGGTTCGACTTCCCTGACGAGGATATTATGACTTTGGACAACATTAAAGGTAATAGACAGTATGACGGACCTGAACAAGGATCCCTATGGACCCTGTACTTTGATGGGTGCTTCAAATGCACTTGGCAACGATATCGGCGCGGTACTTATCTCTCCAGAAGGTTGCCATACACCTTTCACTGCTAGACTCTGGTTCAGCTGCACCAACAACATGGCCGAATATGAAGCTTGTATCTTTGGTCTCAAGGTGGCTATTGACTTAGGAATCAAATCTTTGATCGTATTTGGGGACTCAACTTTGGTTATCAGTCAAATCAAAGGAGAGTGGGATACTAAACACCCTAACCTCATCCCTTACAAAGAACATGTCCTGACATTGTTACCACATTTCGAGCAGATTACCTTCGAGCACTTCCCGCGAGAAGAGAATCAGCTAGCAGATGCGCTAGCTACAATGTCATCCATGTTTAAACTTAACTGGGATAATGAGGCACCTCAAATCACCATCAAACGAATGGACAAACCAACACATTGTCACGAGATTAATACTGAAGAAGTGATGGACTGACCTTGGTTTCATGACGTCAAAAGGTATCTCGAAGCACAAGAGTACCCTGAAGGAGATTCAGTCAACGACAAAAAGTTCTTAAGGAGGTTCACTGCCAAGTTATTTCTGAGCAATGTTATCCTATACAAGCGCAATCTTGATTGTGTCCTACTCCGTTGTGTGGACAAGATTGAAGCTGAGCAGATCATGGCTGAACTGCATAATGGCACCTTTGGCACCCACTCGAGTGGTCATACGATGGCTAAGAAAATTCTAAGGGCAGGCTACTACTGGTCTACCATGGAAGCTGATTGTCATCAACATTCCCGTACTTGTCCCAAATGCCAAATCTATGCTGACAAGGTACATATTCCTCCAGCTCCTCTCAATGTCTTAACAGCTCCTTGGCCATTCGCGATGTGGGGAATCGACATGATTAGAGAGATCAAGCCTACGACATCCAATGGACACCGTTTCATCCTGGTGGCCATTGATTACTTTACCAAGTGGGTCGAAGCAGCTTCTTTCGCCTCCGTTACAAAGAATGTGGTTGCCCGCTTCATCAAACAGAACCTCATATGCCGGTATGGTATCCCTGATAGGAACATCACTGACAATGGTACAAACTTGAAAAATACTATGATCACCACTCTGTGCAAGCAGTTCAAGATTCAACATCACAATTCATCTCCCTATCGGCCTAAGATGAACGGTGTTGTCGAAGCTGCGAAAAAAAAATATCAAAAAGATCATTCAAAAGATGACAGTCACCTACAAGGACTGGCATGAGATGTTGCCGTTTGCTCTGCACGGGTGCCGTACCACGGCACGCACTTCAACTGGGGAAACCCCCTTTTCTTTGGTATACGGCATGGAGGATTTTTTACCTATGGAAGTTCATATTCCCTCCTTGAGAATCATGAAGGATGCTGGTTTGAGTGAAAACGATTGGATTCAGATCCGGCTTGATCAACTTAACTTAATTGAAGAGAAGCGACTTACTGCTGTTTGCCATGGTCAGACGTATCAAAAACATATGATCAAGGCCTTCAAAAATAAAGTCAAGAGACAAGTATATCAAGTCGGGGACCTTGTAATCAAGCGAATCATCTTGCCGCAAAGTGATCCAAGGGGCAAATGGACTCCTACTTACGAAGGACCGTTTGTGATCAAAAACATCTTTTCTGGTGGGGCAATGATTCTGACCACCATGGACGGTGATGACCTGCCTCACCCTGCGAAGGCAGACATAGTCAAAAGATACTACGCATAAAACGACCCGACAAGTTGAAAACCCGAAAGGGCGACTTGGGCAAAAATGGGCATCCCAGTGAATCGAAAACCCGAAAGGGTGATTCAGGCAAAAATTAGGGATAAATAAAAAAATCTGTACACCCGGCAAGTTGAAAACCCGAAAGGGCGACTTGCGCAAAAAAGGGTTTCCCGGTGGATCGAAAACCCGAAAGGGCGATCCAGGAAAAAGTTAGGGAATTAAAGCGTATGACTATGTCTCGTCGGATCACTTTAAGGACCGTCTCTTCACGGACAAGCTCCAAGCTTCTGATCAATCCAATCATCTGCGGATGAAGCAACAAATGGACAAGATACTCAAAGTTGTGAAAGCTATAGCAGAATGGGAACCCCATGGAATTGTTACACATAGCCATCTTTCTTTGTATAAAATTTTTCTCAATTTTACGACAACATTCTCTTACTAGGGTGTCTGTCTCCTTTGTATAAAAATACTTACACAAAGTTAATATAAATATACTTCAAAGTGCATAAATTTGTTTGCCTTTTCTTTCTTTTTTACACTTGTGTTTTATTTGAAAACGTCCAATGATTTATTGAATGAGCATATGCATTTGAATATAATCACTGCTTACAGATAAAACGAAATGAGAAAGAATAATTACTGATAGGTTGAAGGTATATGAAAACGTCTTTAGGCTATTCTAGAAGAAATCCCCTACAGAAAGTCATCCAGAACCTCAATAGAGCTAATAAATATCCCCAGTGGAGTTAAGTTTCAAAATTCCCATCAGAGTTAAGTTTCCAAACTCCCAATCCCCGGCGGAGCCAGAAAACCTTGAACTACAAACCCTCAGCGAAGATAAAACTTTCTTCCCCAACAGAGTCCAAAACTTCAAATCTTAAACCCCGGTGGAATACCATCCAATTTCCTCCATAAATCCTCAGTAGATTGGCATACAACCCAAGCTTTCGAAAATTCTCCAACAGGATAAACATCCCCCCCACAGAGTTACTTCCCAGCAGAACGAAGATTCTTGTTCTCATTTCTCCAGTTGAAGCCTCCCAGGTTTTAATTCCCCAGTAGAGATCGTCAGAGTTGCCCTTACTTCCCCAGGAAGGTCATGAAGGATTCTCAATTCCCCACAAGTCACCAAGGATTTTCAATCCTTAGCAGTAGTCCAAAGGACATTCTCAGTCTCAACAATCAAAGGTTTTGAATCTCCAACAGCAGTCAATGGTCTATTTTCCCCAGCAGCAGTCAAAGATTTCATTATTTCCAGTTATCAAGGATGTATTTTCCTCAGCAAGACAGCTAATCAGCTTACATGCGCATCCATTACATTCATATATCATAAACATTGATAAAGAACATTTTATTGCATCATACATGTCATGAAACATAACTTTGTGTTTTAGCTAACATTTTACCCTTTTCAGGATAAGATTAAAAGCTACCTTTAACAAACGTTCAAAGATTTCAGATACAATACAGATACACTCCAAGACATGGAGGTCATTCTGCTACTCATTCAGATCTCTTATTCAGATACAGTACGGATACACTCCAAGACATGGAAGTCATTCTGCTACTCATTCAGATATCTTATTCAAATATAGTATGGATACACCCCAGGCACGGAGGTCATTCCATTTCTCATTCAGATTCAACTATCAACTTCAAAATCAGATACACTCCAAACACGAACATCATTTTGTCACTTGTCCAGATCCTAGTTATAGTACGTATACACTCCAGACACAAAAGTCATCCTTCTACTCATACATATCTCAACTTCAGATATAGTCCAGATATGCACCAGACACGGTTGCCATTTTGTCACTCATTCAGAATTTATCCCCAGCCCAGAGATGCTCCATACATGGATGTTTCTCTGTCGCCCATTCAGAATTCAGATACAATACAGATACACTCCAGACACGGTAGTCATTCTGATATTCATTCAAGAATCAAATATGGTTACAGCTCGGATACGCTCTAGACACGGACGCCATTCACTTGCTCATACAAATCCAATCTCCAGATACAACTCATATACGTTCCAGATACGAATACCATTCTGGTGTTCATTCTCCCAATTTTCAAAAAATAGTCTTGGATGGCATCTCTAATCCCATCTCCAGCAAGATTTTACCATCTCCAAATGGTGTCTTTAAGCCCATTCCCTTAGCTATATTTTTACGAGTGCAAATTTACGGGCACTCTAGTCTCCAATCTTCTTTTACCTTTGAGTCACGAAAGGAAAACTCGCCAATCTAACTCTTCAGGTTCAAGAAGATTGAACAGGGGCAGCTGTTGTACCCCAAAATCTGCCCTCTTATTTTATCAAGATTTCCCCTCACAAGGCTCCTTGAACTCCAGACAAGATTAGGGTTTTGCACTGCCCAAGACATCTCCTTGCACTGATGACCTAAATTAGGGTTTGAGTTTGCACAAAGATTTTTGGACTTTCAATACTCAAAGTGACTTTCATACTTCATGTTGGACTCATAAGTTTGTCCATACCAAGTTTCAAGCCTTGAATCAATTTTTTACCCAGTCAATTGGACTGTTGACCTAGAAATCAACTGTATTGGGGAAAAAGTCAACTGTGGCCAATTCACAGTCAAACCTCACAATTTTTGATCCACATAAACATTATAAACTCATATGAACCATTTGATCAAGTTTGGACCACAACTCCACAAGAAATTTGACCAGATCACCAAAAGGGCAAAATGGTCATTTTTAGGGTATTGACTGCACAAAGCCAATTTCTGATTTTTTTGACCTAACCAATGGCAAATTGGGCTCAAGCATAGATTCAAGGACTCAATGGTATCATCTTGACCTATTCATAAAGTTCAAAAGATCTCAAATGCATTGGATTGACAGATGAATTTTTCAGTCAACTGATCAAAATTTGACTGTACACTGAAAAGTCAAACTTTGACTTTTTGGTCAAAATCAAGTGCCAAGGGTCATTTATCATCAATATGTGTCAAAACATGAAACTTGTTCATCAAGAAACCCATTTTTGCAAATTAGGGTTTAAAGTTGAAAAATTTCATAACTTAGAATTTTTCTAAGTTATGAAATTTTCTTAATTTTTCCTAACTTTGCCCAACATTTTCACCATGATGCAATTGGATTCAAACAAAACTTCCAACATGAAAGTTGTAGTCCTCCACAAAATATACAACTTTGAATCACAAAGTTTTCCCAAAAGAGGCTTGGATCTCAAGTTATGATTTTAGGAACAAGGGTCCCTAAAACTTTTAACTTACTAAAATTTTGCCCTAATTTAGGCAGGATTTTGACCTATCTTCATGGCCATTTTTCACATAGTTCCACTTGGGATCTCAAATTTCATTTCAAAGATGGATTGTAGATAATATTGCAAGCTTTACAAAATGCCCAAGAAATCTCCAAACTCATTTGTGGTTAGGGAGAATCGAAGGCTTGAAGTTGGTAAAAACTCACTTTTCATCCATGGCATGTTCATTGTGATACAAGTTGCAAATTCAAATCAGCTTGCTTTGAACTAGATTACAGGCCTCAAAACCATTCCACACTCAATAATTAAGTGCAAAACCATTGGTCTAAGGCATTGTTTTGGTCATTAGAGCATTGCAAATTAGATTAATCCCTAAATAGAAAAAGCAACATTACAATAATTGCCAAAATGTGCTTTATGTCAAAACTGAATCCCTTGAGCATTGATCCATATCTTATGCAGCAAATAAAATCCACAAATTAGAGGGGCCAAGAGGATAGTATTCAAGGTTATAGATAGCCTGTACAGGCCTGTTTCACATCATTTGTCCACTTTTGCTTCATATACAAGAAAGATATCCAAAGCACTAGAACAAAAACATCAGCTAAAACTAACTTGTGCAAGCATTTGAAACATCTTTCTCAGATCCCTTTGAACCAGAAACACAACTCTTGAAGCCTTCAAACCTCCCATAGTACAAAATCATATCTCATTGGCAAAACAGGGCAGCATCTACATCTTGACTTTCATAGCACAATTTGCTCGTGCGTTTTGCCCCAAACCTGTTCAAGCACCTTCCATTCAATCCATCCAAGCTATCCCAAACCTTAAACACTAACTGTAACTCCATTTACAAGGTTTTCCATTTTCAATTTGAGCTTGTGCAGGTTGAGTTCTATAGGCTTGTTCAAGTGCAATCAAGGCAAGCTAGACATTGGAGAAGGTCAAGTGAAGTTCAAGCAAGCTCCCAGACATCACATGCCTTGTTGAAAAGCTCCACATTTCCATACACGAAGTCAGCTGAAACAGGTTTTTATCAACTTCCTATCTCTCTATTTAGGAAAATTTAGACTTAGGTTTGTGAATAAGAAATGTAGTATTCATTGCCATGAAGCTGTACATATGCTCAATTTTCATTTTAATTAAACATGCTAAAAGAATTTGGTCCATGAACATCCTGAAAAAAATAGGTTAAGATTTAGGGCCAGAGAAATTCTCTCTGGTCTTTGAGAGTTAGGACAAGTTTTTTATATGGTTGGATTCGTCTTGAAAAGCTCTACAACTTAGATGTTATGTGTTTTTGCAATAGAGCTCGTATGGAGGATCTAGCAATTGTACAAGGGCGCGCGCGAAATTTGAAGTCAGAGGTTGAAGATGAAGTGGCTTGGGCTGGGCTTTGGTCCTCTCACTATTTGCACCCCCCTTTTTGCTCAATACACCCCCCTGGCCCATTTCTTCATATTTTTATGTTTTGTTATTTTATTTTCATTTCTGATTTTATTTTATTATTTCCAAACATAAAAAATACATAAAAAAATATTTTATAATTTTTTATATTTATTTTGCATTTTATTTATATTTTTTCTAACATAAAAAAAAATTAATTAGCATATATATTTCTATTTATTGAAAACTTGAAAATAATATAATTATACCTTTTATTTTTATTCTTTTATTTACACTAGAAAATATTGTTCTAAAAATATTTTATTTCTTGTATATATTTTTATTTTTTGTACATATTTAATATGATTAATATTATATATACATACGTTTATTTTATTTAATAAACACTTTGGAATAAAAACATAAAAATACTATACTTTATTTTTATTATTATTTATACTTAAATAATACTTTTTTCTAAACATATTTTATTTTTTGTATATATACTATTTTATTTTATTATATATAAATAATATATTTAATACATTGGTATTCTTAAAATAAATTAGGGTTTACCCTTAATAAAAAAAATAATAATCTTTTTTTATTTATTATTATTCAATCCTTCTTACATTAAATATTTTTACATACATAAAAAATAAACAAAACCTTTTTGAATATTCATGTGATTTTGCATATTTATTTCTTTTGTTTAAATATTATTCATTTGTTATTTATGCTATTTGATTCAATTTGGATGTAATAGTAAAATTAGGGTTTTTATTTTCTTGTCAAATAATCCCCACTCAAAAATTGTATCACCCATCCCCATAATCTTGTTGTAATAGTGGTAGATTTATTTTCACACATTTTTACGCTTTCAATTATGTCATGATTAGAAATTAGGGTTTGTATGCAAAAATCCAAAATCAACAAGTAGCTTGACTAATACAAAGACAAAAATGCATGAAAATCAATACACAATGCACACTTGCACCCCTAGGGTTACATCCACTTGTTGCCTTAAAAATAGGCCATGTTATGCATGTTGAGTACTTTGGCAAAATAAAAACAAAACAATAGATCATAGTCCCTCGATGACGCTATCTTGGTTTCCTAAATAAAATGATCAAGTCCCTCAAAAATTTGTTAAAGATACTTAACACAATTGCTATCATGGTCTATACGATGACCCGCGTCTGTCCCGTTTAACATCCTAATACAAGGTTGTTTACCAAATACAATGGTAAAACAACACTGTCAAAAAGGTTAAAAACATATAAGAAAGATCTTTGAGTAAAATAGGATAGATAACTCTTAGTTACTTGATCAAAACATGCAAAACATCCTTACTATTTTTTCAAACACACTTCACAACACAATTCCAAAACAATTTCCCAAAACAAAACTTTCAAACTTTCAAACATTGAAACATCTTTTCAAAAAGACAATACATCTTTGTATACATTCAAACAAGAATCATTACAAAGGTTGCCACAACGATGGCCTCTTTTCAAAACCACACACAAAGCACCATTTCAAACAATTGAAAAGCAAAAGCAAGTGATCTAAACAAGTAACTAAGAGCCCATGGATAACCATGGATGAAAAAGGTGCTTGCACCTTCCCTTTTCATAATCTACTCCCCGAACTCAAGAAAACATCTCAAAGGTCTTTCCTGTGCTTTTTGACCTTTCCTAAGGATAAAATAAATAGTCGGTGGCGACTCTTGCTAAACCGAAACATTTGCGAACACAAACGTAAAACCTCAAGTCAGTTCTCCCACCGTATCACACTTAGTATGTAAGATTAGTACCTATCTATGCAATATTAACCGAAGAAGATTTGGTAGCCTGAAATGAGTAACTGTGATGCTGTTGCGTTTCTTGAGTTTTGTTTTTATTTTTTGCTCAGAGTGCAAAAGTTTAAGTGTGGGGGAATTTGATCAGTGCATATTGATGCACATTCTCTTATGTTTGTACTTAGGCATTTTCATGGTTTGTTTTGTTTATTTTTCTATTTTATGATGTTTTTATAATTTATTTCATTTTTACCTTTAATTGATTTTCGCATTTTATTTTCAGCATTAGCAGTTTTCAATGAAATAATCATAATTGGAGCTTCGGGAATCGGATCGACGCGTTATAATAATCGTTGAAAAGCTATATAACTTTCATTATGGAGTCGGAAGCTGATACGGAGTGCATAATTCCCAGTAATTCGTTGAAGTTTCAGACGTTAGAAAACAATTTGTTTCGGGTCATTTTATGGGCCTGGTTTAGGTTTCTGGCCCAGTTTGAGTTAGTAGTGAAAACCCTATTTTGTTTATAAGGTTTTGAGCCGTGCTACAGTAGAAAACCTCTTTTTGTTTTCATGATAGAACTTTTGCTTTGTACGAATCTTATGCAGAGCTATATTTCTTATGAGTTGATCTGCTACATTCATGTTCCGATACTTGAGGTTAATATAATTTTGCAATTTAATTCCTATTCCTTTCAACTCTATTATATGTTCATCGTTTGCTTAATCCGATTGTCATAAAATAGTTTTGTTTGGTTCGATTGATTTATGTTCCCTAATTTTCATTGCGTGTTATCGTTTGCTTAATTCGTTAATTCACTTATTTTTAACTGTTTGCTTAATTCGTAAACAGGAAACATAATTCTTATAATATCATTCTCGCTTTTTGAATGTTATTGTGATCGAACAGGAATAGTACCCGCTTAGGGCAGCGATGTTATAATAATCAATGATAGGTAGGAACTTAATTAACAAATTAACTTATTTTGATAATCACTTATTTCGTGTTATAAATAGATCCTAAAACCAACCCCCCATTCGATTTCTATTAGTTAATAATAAAATCAAGAATCCTTGGGATACGACTCAAGCCATTGTCGTTATACTGCATTTTACAAAATACTCATTTTTGATCCGTCCGCGATAGTGGATCAAGTCTGCAGTAGCTGATCTACAATTATGTAGTCGCTCATCTTGATTATCTTCAAAATATCATCTACCTCTTTTTCTAGCGTAGCTGCACTAGATTCACCCACTTCCTTCTTGGGTTCAACATTTTCAACAATTTTCTTTCCAGTACTAACATCTCCATGAACAACTGGTGCAAATACACGACCGCTGCAGGTCACTCTGCTAGTCTCAGCAATATTTCCCACATTAGGCATTGGCTGGATGGGAACTTCCACACCATCCTCTAAAATTGTAGCATTATATTTGTAGGGTACAACCTTGTCTGACTTGTAGGGAACTGGACCCGGTAAGCTAATCACCAATGGAGTAATAGTTGGCTTGCCATGAAATTCAATTTCAAAAGGGATGGGTGCACCAAAACAAGGCACAATAACATTTACTCCCTCTTGAACATATTCAATCATTACAGAGTCATCTTTGGTAAATATATCTTCATTTAAGGAGAAGAACTCATCTGCAGAGGCATACTCATCATCTGACTCTTCTTTAGACAAACAAACCTCAATCTCATTAACCTTGTGGTAATCATCCCTTTGGCCTGTAACCTTGATAGTTCCATTATCTAATAATAACTGAATACCTTTCCTTACAATTGAACATCCTCGAGAGTCCCGACAACAAATTCGGCAAGATCCATACTGATGTTCTACCTGACCAGCCATGTGGTAGAAAATAGCATGCAGTTGTACAAGATCATCATTCATATGTTCCACATCAAAGATTCTGAAATCTCCAGGACATCTAGAAACCATGTTTACTTCCTCTTCATACTCTTCCCTAGGCCTGATCATGTGGATGAGGCCCTCATCCATCATCTCTTGTAAATCAGCCTTTATCTTGTCACAACCCTGTATATACGTACTGCAAATAGAACAACCAGCATGGTCATGAGTATAATAGCTAAATTCACAGAGGTCTGCATGAATTTTTACCAAATCTCCTCTAACCAAATTAATATCGAAAATCCGGAAATCACATGGACAACCAACCACCATGTTCACAGCATTTTCTCCTCCATGCTTTGGAAAAGGATTATCTTTCACATTAGGGCCAACATCCTTGAGAGATAAGATACCAGAATTTACCAATTTTTGTACTTCAGTTTTCAAAGGATAGCAGTTCTCAACATTGTGCCCTGGTGCTCCCTAATGAAAAGCACATGTTTGGTCTGCCTTGTAATACCAAGGCAACAGTGATGGTATTACGGGAGGTGATCTGGTCTGAACCAACTTCTTTTGAATTAACGACGGAAGTAATTATGCATATCTAATAGGGATAGGGTCATAACTCTCCCTTCTATGATTATACCCTTGATTCCCTTGATGAGATGGTCTCTAATAAGCAATGGTGGTGGGAGCTACACCAAAAGCAGGAGTTACTGAGGCGACTTGTTGATGACGCTGATAACTTCTTCTAGGAGTATTAACCCTCCTCTCTTGCATAACAACATTTGTATCTCCTTCCTTATTTTTGGAAAACCCATAGGATGGCTTCTTCGTATTTCTGGAACTTTCACTTTTTGTTAAATGACCCTCTCTTACAGCCTCTTCCAAACGGATACCCATGCCTACCATTTCAGTAAAGTCACTTGGCGCACTCGCTACCATCCTCTCGTAGTAGAAAGCACCCAGAGTCTTCAGGAAAATCTTAGTCATCTCCTTCTCTTCCATGGGAGGAATCACTTGGGCGGCTACCTCACGCCATCTCTGTGCATACTCTTTGAATGATTCCCTGTCCTTCTGGACTATGGCCCTGAGTTGATCACGGTCAGGCGCCATGTCCGTGTTGTATTTGTATTGTCTGATAAATGCCTCTCCCAAGTCATTGAAAGTATGGATATTGATGCTGTCCAAACTCATATATCACTTCAATGCAACACCAGTCAAACTATCCTGAAAAAAGTGAATCAACAGACGCTGATCATCCGTGAGGGTAGACATTCTTCTTACACACATCACAAGATGAGCACGAGGACAAGTGTTGCCCTTGTACTTCTCGAATTTCGGGACTTTAAACTTCACAGGTATCTTGACATTTGGGACTGTTGTACCCAAAAAATTTCCCTCCCACTTATCAATATTTTTCTCACAAGATCTCCTTTGGCTCAAGACTGCACTAGGGTTGATCAGCTCAAGACACATCCATAAGCACTGATGACCAAAATTAGGGTTTGAGATTGCACAAGGATATTTGAACTTCCAATGCCCCATATGACCTTAATGGATCATTATGGACCCTGAAGATTACTCATGTGAAGTTTCAAGCTTTGGATCACACTTTTGCTCAGTCAATTGAGCAGTTGACCTAAAAATCAGCTGTATTGGGAAAAAAGTCAACTATGGCCAATTTACAGTCAAAGTTCATAATTTTTTATCAACATAAACATTATAAACTTATATGTATCATTTGATCATTTTTGGACCATAATTCCTTAAGAAATTTGATCAAATCTTCAAAAGGGCAAAATGGTCAAAATTAGGGTTTTGACTAGGAAAGGGTAATTTCTGATTTTTGACCTAGCAAATGATAATTTGGTTTAAGACATGATCTCAAGAGTCTAATTGCATCATTTTAAACTAATGACATGGCTCAAAACATTTCTCAAATGCAATGGATTGACAGATGAATTTTCAGTCAACTGATCAAAAGTAAATTGTATACTGAAAAGTCAAACTTTGACTTTTTGGTCAAAATCAAATGCCAAAGATCAAAATTCATCAAAACATGTCAAAAAATGAAACTTATTCATCAAGAAATCCAAAATTCAAGATTTCATTTTGAAAAGTTAAAATTTCTAAACTTAGAAATTTTTCTAAGTGTTGGAAATTTCTTTTTTTTCATAACTTTGAGCAAAATCTTCACCATGATGCGAGCTGATTCAAAGGAAACTTACAACATGAAAGTTGTAGATCTCCATGAAATCTACAAATTTTATATACACCAACTCCTTCCAAAAGTGCTTGGATCTCAAGTTATAATTTTAAGAATACATGGTCATGAAACAAAACACTTAGTAATATTTTTGCCCTAATTTGGTCAGGATTTTGTCCCAACTTCATGACACTTTTTCATATAGTTCCATGGAGAATCTTTAAAAGTTATTCAAAGATGGGCTGTATAGCACATTGAAACTTTCAAAAATTTCCAAGAACTCCTTGAGATCATTTTTGACAAGGGAGAATCGAAGAGATGAAGTTAGGGTTTTATCACTTGAATTACAAGTCATTTTGTGATGAAACAAATTCAAAATTCAAAGTTATGCTGCATAACCTCTACTTTGCAGGCCTAAAACTTGTTAGGCACTCCATAATTAATTGCTTGCACATCTGTTAGAGGTCTCATCTCAAGAATTCAATGCAAGGCCATGCTTTATATCCATTTTGGGAAGAAAGTGCACAATGCCATTTTGATAAAGTGACTTTTTGCACAAAACTTGTTCTTGAGCCTTGCACTTGTTCTCTTCTGATCATACATGTCTCATAACACAAGAGAAACAATTTAGACACTTACAATCACCCAACCCATGCTTGTACCTCCTCTTGAAACTTGTTTTCCCACTTTTCTTCAAAATCAAGTAACCTAGCAATTAGCTTAAAACTTGTACTTCTGACTGGCCAAACCACTCAAGACTCTTTTCTTATAGATACACAAACCATTTTCCATAAATCACACGCATTCTTGACCCCTAAAAAACACCAAGAGCTCAGAACTGCATCACATACCTCCATTGTTGCCTAACCTGACCAAAAGTTTGAAACTCACATCTCCCTCGTGCGTTTTCAAGCCTTTTGGTTCCTAAATTTTCTAAACATCATTTAGAACTCATTCCACATCTTGTTACAAAACTTTAACACCATTAACACCATCCTCCATTTTCAAAAGCAGAGCTTTGCACTTGGACTTCTCCAGAACTCCTCAGGCACTTTCAGCTCAAGCTAAGCATCCCATTAGCTTTCTGGGAACCTGGGGAAGCTAACCCAATCATTGGAACTTACTGAAAGTTGCTCAAACTCCAAACCCGATACCCTCTTGCAAGGTAAGTTTCATGACTTTGGAACTCTTCATACATGCATCATCAATGATTTATTTGTGAATGAAAAATGTAGATATCATTGCCTTAAAGCTAACCATGTCCATAGTTTTCATTAATTTTGCTTGAGCTTAGAGAATTTTAAGATTGAAGTTTCTGAGATTTTTAGGGTTCATATTAGGGCCATTAAAATTCATGCTTATCTTTGATCTATAATTCTATTGCTTTGCATTTCTGAAATCGTGAGGAAATTTGCTACAAGTTTACTGTTTACAGTTTTCATTTTTGTTGAGATTTGAATGAGTTACAGAGGCTCTGGCTGGGCGTGAGGTTGAAGATGAAGTTGGCCTCAGGAAAGTGTTTACCATATATATTTATGGTTTGATTTATATAAACAGATATATAGCCATCCCAGTGGTAGAAACGCGCGCCTGTGACTTGAGGGACCTGGGTTCGAGCCCCAGTGGTACCCTTTTGGATTTTTCACGTTTTTTTGTATTTCTGACTTTCTTTTTGGCAGGCGCCTGGGCCTCATCTCTTTGGGCTTTTTTTTTACTTTCTGACCCCCTGTTTCATTTACACACCCTGGCCCATTTATTTATTTATTTATTTTTCTTATTTTCATTTATTTATTTTCTTCAATATTTTATCTAATATTAAAAATCATAAAAAATATAAAAATAGTAGATTTATATCTTGACATAGTTTATTTATTTTTTTTCTCACAAAAGTTATTTTATTTAATCATACTTTATTTATTTTGACTAATTGTTTTGTAAATTTAATTAAAAAACTAGGTTTTATTTATTTTATTTTACACCAATTAAAATATATTATTTTAATATAAAAAAGACCAAAAATATTTTATAATACTATAAGTTATTTTTAAAGAAAAAAAATACCAAAAAATATTCTTCTCATAAACTTAATTTCTTTTTTTAATTAATATTTAGATTAGGGTTTTATTTAAATTCTTTTCCTAGTAAATTTAAGTTTTACTTTTAATTAATTATTTTCCCTTTAGTTAATTAATTTTAAAACAAAACCCCTTTTCTCTAAAAAAATCCAAACAAACATCCATTTACTTTACATTTATATTCTTGTACATTTATTCATTTTGTATATTATATTCATTTAATTTCTTGTACATTTATACCAATTCAATATGGTTGTAATAGATTAATTAGGTTTATTTTCTTGCAATCCCCATTTATAATTTGTAAACCCCACTCCCCCAAGTATTGTAATAGTATAGTAATTTTAAATTCCGCAATTCATCTCTTTATATACAAATGCTAGTAATTAGGATTTGTATGAAAAGACTAAAACCAATCAACTAGAAAACCCTAATCAAAGACAAAACCAAGCATGAAAAACAATACACTTTCACACAAGCACCCCTAGGGTAAAATCCACTTGGTTGCCTTACAACATGGCCATATTACGCATGTGAGGTATCTTAGCAAAAACAAGCAAATACAAGATCATAGTCCCTCGATGACGCTATCCATGTTGCCTTTGAAATGATCTTAGTCCCTAAAAGAGAATTATAAGATACCTTGCAAACATTGCTAATTATGGTTATACGATGACCCACGCCCATCCTGTTTACATCCAAAGAAATGGTTACTTACCAAATCAATGGTATGATAACAATGTCAAAGGACAGAGGAAATGGAACATGAAAGACTTTTGAGTAGGTAGAATTCCCCTAGTTACTTGCTCACTTTTAAAACAAAGCATCCTTGCTATTTTCAAAACAAATACCTACACTTTCAAAACATCTTACAAACTTGAAAACATTTTCAAAAGATCAACAACTTCGTTTACATTCTTACGAACGAGAATAATTACAAAGTTTTCCTAAACAAATGGCCTCTTTATACATTCAAAAACTACACAAAGCACATTTTCAAAACAACAACAAATGATCTAGCAAGTAACTAAGAGCCCATGGAAAACCATGGATGAAAATGGTGCTAATACCTTCCCTTTTCATAATCTTCCCCCGAACTCAAGAAATAATCTCAAAGGTCTTTCCTGTGCTTTTTCACCTTTCCTTTTGGATAAAAGAAAAGTCGGTGGCGACTCTTGCTAACTACAACATATGTGAACAAACGCAAAACCTTTAAGTCAGTTCTCTCACCGTATCACAGAACAAGCGACTCTGATGGGGATTAATCTAAAAGTGGGGTTACCTTAGGGTTAGATCACATTTACTTGCTTTCATTGTTTGACTTGCTTGCTTTACATTATGGTTCTTTTTTTGGGTTTGAATCCTCTACCCAGATTTGGGTTACCTTATAGGTAAGTAGTAATACATTGTGGAAACTGTACGGGGTATACCGACATGGTCTTAGCAATAGCTACGTTGGTGCGACATATTTATGGGTACTGGTAGCCCTTGAGTTAATCAAGGAGAATACGGGGCCGTTGAGTGATGTCATGAAGCACTAATGAACTTTTAGAACCTTTACTTGACCAACTTGGCCTTTAGAATGTAGTGAGATGATCGACTTTGGTGCAGTCCGAAGTTGGTAGATACTCGATACTACACTCATTGAGGTTTGGGTTTTTGGGATATTTCGGTCGCCATTAAAGAGGCTTGTGCTGAAACAATGCTCAAGGAAACAAATCATTGATATTGAGCTCCTTAGAACCCGGTTACTATTGCTCGGACAGGTTGAGCCAACTAAACTTCAAGAGGGTACTTACATATAAAACTCCATGCAAGCCTAAACCTAAGGACTTGTTTGATTTGTTTGTGTATATTTACTTGTACATAACATCATGAACATCATAACATCATACTCATTCACTAACCATTTCAAGGATCTTGGGATTTATCTTTGTTCTGTTTTATAGGACATAGACTCTATTCGCAGGAAAACTGTTCAAGTCAATCTTGTAAGGATCCCTCCTCAACTTAAGGAGCTAGCATCAAGGATTCATGAAAACTCTCGATTTACCGAAAGACATGGTCGCCTAATAAACTTGGTCACCTCCAACACTAATGAAGACATGATGAAGGTGCTCTTTCAGTTCTTTGATCCCTTACACCATTGCTTCACATTTCCTGATTATCAACTTGTGCCAACTTTGGAAGAATTATCACAACTTTTAAGGATTCCCATTCTCAATCAACTACCTTTAAATGGTACAGAAAGAGATCCAAAGCCAGAAGATATTGCTCAAGCTCTACACTTGCAATTATCTGATATCACAACTAATTGGGAAACAAGGAGTGGTGTCAAAGGTTTCCTAGCAAAGTTCTTGTTTGAGAAAGCCCGAAACTGTTGGAACTCTTTGGATTTGCAAGCTATTGAAGAAATTATGGCTCTCCTCATCTACGGGATGGTTTTGTTTCCAAATCTTGACCAACTCATAGATGTGAACGCCGTCAAAATCTTCATGTCTCGTAACCCGGTGCCTACTTTGCTAGGAGACATCCTACATTCTTTTCACACTCGCATTATGAGGAAAATAGGTGTCCTTATGTGTTGCAATCCTCTCTTGGAAATATGGTTTACTTTGCATCTTCCCCAATCTGTATTGAAGAACGAGCAATGTTCAAGGTGGTCACAAAGGTTGATGACGCTCAAACATTTAGACATCCATTGGTGTTCCCGATCTATAGAGAATGTTACTATTGTCGACCGTTATGGATAATTCCCTAATGTCCCTTTACTTGGCATTAGGGGAGGTATCACCTATAACCCCTTCTTAGCCTTAAGACAGTTTGGTTACGCCTGAAGGGATGACCCTCATAAGATGCTCATTCAAGGTTTGGTATTTGACTATGAGAACGAAGATCAAGGTCTTCGACAGAGATTCATCCGAGCTTAGAGGATGTTGAACAAGGTAGATAGCAAGACATTAGGGCATAAGAATTCCATCCCTATTGAGCCTTACCTCAAATGGGTACGAACTCGTGCTCAGAGTCTTATGATGCCTTATCCCTCCATTCTTCCAGTGATCATGGAGCCTATTATGAAAGGAGATGTTCCATACACTATCCTACATCCTGACATGCCCACCTCTCTTGAAGACTTACAAAAAGATTGGATACAACTCAAGGGGGAGAGAAATACTTTCGAAGCCCAATTCTACGCTAGCGAGAAGAAGGTTTTGGAACTCACTAAGTAACTTCATGAGGAGAGGAACCTGAATGCCTACATCGCACCAAAGAGGATGCGTACTACCTTTTTATCTAAGAGTTTTTGTATTGTTTTTCCCAAAGAGGCATTGATGTACTCAAGCTTTAATTTATTAATATAACGTGTGTTTCCTTTTTGTCTAAAACAAATTTGAATCTTTAAAATCCTTGAAATCATTGCATATGCATTTACCATTCATCATAACATAAGCATGTTTCTTGCAACAAGTCTCCTCATCTTTCTACTGTTTATTTCAGTAAGATGGATCTCGAGCAAATGGTGAAGGACCTCCAAGCACAAAATGCCCAATTTCAACAGATGTTCTTAACTCTAGCCAAAGGACAAGAAGAGTTGAAGACCTTGCTGGTTGAATAGAAAAAGAAGAAAGCAAAGAAAGTAACCAGAATTCTAAATATGGGAAGAAGATCCCAAGGACAAGTAATAAGGACCCTAGACTTTGCAACGTCATCCAGTGAGAAAGACAATCAAGATGGGAACGGCAAGGAAATAATTGTCCAGCCAGAGTCAGAAGAGGAAGAGGAAGAAGATGATTATTCTGAAGAACAATATCCTCTAGCCGACGATAAGTATAAGCATCTGGAAGAACAACTAAGTGAAATGGAAATCCAAAAAGTGCCTGGATTGGACTTTAAGGAGTTGGGGTTAGTATTTGGGATTGTCATCCCTCCAAAATCAAAGCACCGGTGTTCGCCAAATATGACAGAGTTTCATGTCCCAAAATGCATCTCGGGTCCTATGTGAGGAAAATTCAGCCTCATACCGCTGACAAGGATTTATGGGTACATTTCTTCCAAGACAGTCTGTCAAGAACTCAACTTGATTGGTTTTATCAGATAGAAAGAGCCAATGTTCATAACTTTGAAGATCTATCCGCTGCCTTTTACAAACAATACCAATACAACGCTGATCTTGTGCCCAATCGTACTTAACTCCAGAGTATGGCCATGGTTTCAAGTGAGGGCTTCAAAGACTATGCGCAAAAATGGAGGGACTTAGCAGGAAGAGTTCAACCTCCCCTATCTGAAAGAGAGTTGGTAGACATGTTTTTGGGCACCTTGTCTGGTCCCTTCTTTAATCACTTAATTGGGAGTTCATCGGCAGGTTTTACTGAATTGATATTGACCGAAGAAAGGGTGAAAGCCGGGATAAAGAATGGGAAGATTTAAAAAGATGCATCCTCTGCTGCTGTAAGGAAACCATTGATTGGAAAGAATGAAGTGGTTGTTGTATATCCTCAGAGAAATCAAGATAGGGTTGAACACCGTCCAATGGTGGGGGCTGTCATAATTCCTAAACCTATGCCTGCTCAGCAAAGAAGCAACCAGCCAAGAATGGAAAGACCACTCAGGAAGTTCACCCGAATTAATATGACACTATCTCAAGTATTACCACATTTGTTAAGATCTAATCTAGTGACTTTGAAAGAAGCTCCCAAGAATCCTAACACGACCTCTCCTCACTATCATCCTAATGCCCGCTGTGCGTACCATTTTGAGAGTCCCGGCCAAGACACTAACAATTGTTAGGCTCTGAAGAACAAAGTACAAGACCTTCTTGAAGCCAAAGAGATTGAATTTGATGTGCCAGAAATTCCCAATGTCATTACTGCCCTATGCCCAAGCACGGTCGTGATGTAAATGCCATTGAAGAAGATATGTTTGTTACTTCAGTTGATGAGCTTGTGACCCCACTCCTGACTATCAAAAAGAACTTGTTGAATGCTGGTGTATTCCCAGGATGTGATGAAAGCTGTCAGTTCTGTTTATCCTCACCAACCAGCTGTCATTTGTTAAAAGCAGGCGTTCAATGCCTAATAGATGACAATGAGATTTTGTTTGAGAAGACTTCTATTCCAACTATTTCTTATAATGATGTTTCCATAGTGACCATTTCCGACAATTCTTCCAGGGTCTCCACCAAAAGACCCGTTAGAATTACATCCGTTCCTAAAGTAGCCCCGTTGATAATTACAATGCCTGGACCAATCCCGTATTCGTCAGACAAAACCGTCCCGTGGAATTATGGAGGTGATGTCTACTATCACGATATCAAGCAAGATTGGCCAGCTGCTGAAAATTCAAGTTCTGAGAAAGTTGACTCTGATATCAGTAACATCGTAGGGACTGGCAAGATAACCCGCAGTGGAAGGGTATTCTCTCCAGAAATTTCTCCTCCAAAAGCTATTTCTGGACCCGTAATCATTCCTATTGTTGTTGCTCCTCCAAAAGCTATTCCCAGTCCTACAATCATCTCTGCTAATACTCCTGTTGACAAAACTGTTACAGTCCCTGTTATCTCCCCTAATGACATTCCTACTGCCGAGTCAACCGAGACTCGAGGTAAAGGTATTCTGGTTGAGTCTGTCCGGATGAAGGCACAATCAGTAGCTATCCCTGAAACCTCCCAAAAAGAGATGGAGGAAATTCTAAAGATCATATAAAGAAGCAACTACAACGTAGTCGAGCAACTAGGGAAAACTCCATCAAAAATTTCCATGTTGGCTTTATTATTATGTTCTGAGGCTCATGCAAAGGCCTTGGTAAAATTCCTTAAAACCGCCCATGTATCCCAAGAAACATCTGCTGATCAGTTCCAAGATTGCGTAACCAGCTTGACCGCAGATAATGGTTTAGGTTTTTCGGATGCTGATTTAACACCAAGAGGGAGGAAGCATAATGAGGCATTACATGTCTCAGTCGAATGCAGAGGCACGACTTTGGCTCATGTCTTGGTTGACACCGGTTCGTCTCTGAATGTGTTACCTAAAAAAGCTCTTGATATGCTTGACTGTGAAGGATTGACATTGAAACCGAGCAACATAGTAGTGTGGGCCTTTGACGGCTCAAAAAGGATGGTGCATGGGGAAGTGGACATCCCCATAAAGGTTGGAACCCAAACATTCAATTCAACTTTTTATGTAATGGATATTCTCCCTTCATATTCCTGCTTATTAGGCCGACCGTGGATCCACAACGCTGGTTCCGTTACTTCTACGTTGCATCAAATGCTGAAATATCCAATTCAAGGGAAAATCATCACTGTTCATGGAGAAGAAGAGTATATGGTCAGCCATCTAAATTCCTTGAGATATGTGGAATTAGATGGTGAATTTATTGAAACTCCATTCCAGCACTTTGAAGAAGTCCCGTAGACTGTGGCAGTAACCAAGGTTGTGTCTCAAGTCCCCAAGATTACAAGGCCTCCTCTCAAGATGTCATCTTTGAAAGATGCCATGGCAGTGATAGAAGAAGGTGAGTGCACTATTTGGGGCCAACTCCCAGACATCCCATACAAATATAACAAGTTTGGTTTGGGTTTCACTTCAGGAGCCCAGAAAGCTGTACGTCGTGCTCGTCCCGGAGGGCCACCCTTGAAGATCAGCAACCACGAAGTCAGTGTCGTGGAAGATGATGAAGACAGATATAACCTGGAGGATTGGATTTTCCCAACTGTCGGTGGAGGGCTCAGCAATTGGGAGGCTAAAGATTTTGTCCCAATCACATTTATCCAACAATAATTTATCTTTAAATTTTGTCGGGTCTGTAATATTAAAAAAATTCAGACTCTTAAAACCTTGTGTCTTACCCGAGGCACAATGGTCCATTTGTAAGGGTTATTATCTCATTTCCATATGACATTAATGAATCATGGACGTTTTTTGCATACAAACTTTGTAGTCATTGTTTTTCTTTTTTACATTTTTCATTTCTTTCAAAGATAGCTATACTCTTATATACACTCACGCTCACAATGCAGGTTTACACCCACTCAGGATCCCATGGGTAACGGTCATGTTATGGCCTTTTGTGACTCTGAAAATCTAATCTACCAAGCCAAAGACGAAGGTGAGGAAGATTGTGAAGTGCCAGGGGAACTCGCCAGGTTACTACAATAAGAAGAGAGGACCATTCAGCCCCACAAAGAATCAGTGGACACAATTAACCTAGGTACTGAAGAAGACAAGAGAGAAGTCAAGGTGGGTGCCAATCTGGAACCCGGTGTCAAAGAGCGTATGATTCAATTGGTACACGATTATGTTGAGGTCTTTGCCTGGTCGTATGAAGACATGCCAAGACTTGATGCAGATATCGTAGTACATCGTCTACCTACAAAATAGGACTGCCCACCGGTAAAGCAAAAGGTCCGTCGCATGCGACCAAACATGTCAGAGAAGATCAAAGCAGAAGTCATGAAACAATTCAACATCGGATTCTTGGACGTCACCTCCTATCCGCAATGGGTTTCCAATGTTGTTCCCGTACATAAAAAGGACGACAAGGTAAGAATGTGTGTGGACTACAGAGATTTGAATCGGGCGAGCCCTAAGGATGATTTCCCAGTTCCCTACATTGATATTCTAGTTGAAAATACGGCACATCACAAAGTGTTTTCATTCATGGACGGTTTCTCAGGCTACAACCAAATCAAAATGGCGCCTGAGGACATGGAGAAAACAACCTTTGTCACACAGTGGGGCACATTCTGCTACAAGGTTATGCCATTCGGGTTAAAGAACGATGCGGAAACCTATCAGCGTGCCATGGTAACCCTATTCCACGACATGATACATCACGAAATAGAGGTCTATGTGAACGACATGATAGCCAGATCTCAAACAGAAGAAGAGCATCTTGACCATTTACAAAAACTCTTTGAGAGACTAAAGAAGTACAAGCTGAGGTTAAACCCAAATAAATGCACATTTGGGGTGAGGTCTGGTAAACTCCTAGGCTTTGTCGTCAGCAATAAAGGTATCAAAGTGGATTCCGCCAAGGTGAAAGTGATACAAGAGATGCCTAATCCTCGTACTAAGAAGGAAGTCATAGGATTCTTGGGACGTTTAAATTACATTTCCAGATTCATTTCTCACCTGACAACTACTTGTGAACCAATCTTCAAATTACTGAAGAAAGATCAAGTAGTCAAATGGAATGACAAGTTCCAAACTTCTTTTGACAAGATCAAAGAGTACTTACAAGAGCCTCCTATTTTGATGCCACCAATCGAGGGAAGACCATTGATCATGTATCTAACTGTTTTGGAAAATTAAATGGGGTGTGTGCTGGGGCAGCAGAATAGTCTGGTCAAAAAGAGCACGCTATTTATTACCTGAGCAAAAAGTTTACCGAATGTGAAACAAGATATTCACTGCTCGAGAAAACTTGCTGCGCTCTGGCATGGGCTACTCGCCGGCTAAGATAATATATGCTGACCCATACTACCTTATTGATATCTAAAATGGATCCAATAAAATACATCTTTGAGAAACCTGCCCTCTTTGGGAGAATAGCGAGATGGCAGATGATCCTGACAGAATATGACATACAGTATACCACCCAGAAAGTAATAAAAGGGAAGTGTACTAGCTGATCACCTGGCTCACCAAGCTGTGGAAGACTACCAGTCCATGAATTTCGAATTCCCAGATGAAGACATCATGATGGTGAATAACTGTGAAGAATTTAGACTATATGACGAACTTGAACAAGGATCCTGATGGACCCTGGTTTTTGATGGGGCATCCAACGCACTCGGCAATGGTATTGGTGTTGTACTCATATCTCCTCAAGGATGTCATACTCCCTTTATGGCAAGACTCTGCTTCAATTGTACAAATAACATGGCCGAATACAAAGCATGCATTTTTGGTCTCAAAGCTGCCATAAATTTGGGGAGCAAATCCTTAAATGTATTCGGAGGTTCAGCTTTGGTCATCAGCCAGATCAAAGGGGAATGGGACACCAAACACCCTAACCTTATCCCCTACAAAGAACATGTGTTGACATTGATCCCACATTTTAAGAAGATTACCTTCAAGCATTTCCTGCGAGAAGAAAATCAGCTAGCAGACGCACTAGCCACAATGTCATCCATGATTAAACTTAAATGGGATAAGGAGGTTCCCCAGATCACCATTGAACGAATGGATGAACCAACTCACTGTAACGAGATTAATACTGAAGAAGTAGTGGACCAGCCTTGGTTTCATGAAGTCAAGAGGTATCTCGAGGCTCAAGAATATCCGAAAGGAGCTTCAGTCAATGATAAGAAGTTCTTAAGGAGATTTTATGCTAAATTCTTCCTTAGTAAGGATATTCTCTACAAACGCAACCGTGACTCTGTTTTGCTTCGGTGTGTAGACAAGGTTGAAGCTGAAAAGATCATGGCTGATCTACATGAGGGCACTTTTGGCACCCATTCCAGTGGGCATACGATGGCAAAGAAAATCCTACGGGCAGGCTATTACTGGTCTACCAAGGAAGCAGATTGCTATCAACACTCTCGAACCTACCACAAGTGTTAGATCTATGCTGAAAAGGTGCACGTACCTCCGGTTCCTCTAAATGTCTTGACGACTCCTTGGCCCTTTGCTATGTGGGGCATCGATATGATTGGGGAAATCAAACCAACAACCTCTAATGGACACTGCTTCATCTTAGTGGCCATTGACTATTTTACAAAGTGGGTTGAGGCGACCTCTTTCGCTTCCGTCACCAAGAATGTTGTAGCCCGTTTCATTAAACTGAATCTCATCTGTCGGTACGGTATCCCAGAGAGGATCAACACAGACAATGGTACGAATCTTGACAACACTATAATCACCGCCCTGTGCGAGAAATTCAAGATCCACCATCACAATTCTTCCCCTTACCCACCAAAGATGAATGGTGTTGTCGAAGCCACAAATAAGAACATCAAAAAGATCATACAGAAAATGACAGTCACATACAAAGACTGGCATGAGATGCTACCATTCGCTCTTCACGGGTATCGTACCACATCGCGCACATAAACCAGGGCAACACCCTACTCTCTGGTTTACGACATGGATGATGTCTTGCCTATTGAGGTCCAGATCCCCTCTCGGAGAATTATGAAGGATGCAAGGCTGAATGAAGAAGATTGGATCCAGACTCGACTTGATCAACTGAACTTGATTGATGAGAAAAGGCTTACTGCTGTTTGTCATGGTCAAATGTATCAAAAGCGGATGATCAAGGCTTTCAACAAAAAGGTCAGAAGCCAAGTATATCAAGTTGGGGATTTGGTGATCAAACGTATCATACTGCCGTAAGGTGATCCCAGGGGAAAATGGACTCTTACATACGAAGGACCATTTGTAATCAAAAGCATTTTCTCTGGTGGAGCAATGATCTTGGCTACCATGGATGGCGACGACCTGCCGCACCCTGTGAACACGGACATAGTCAAAAGATACTACGCATAAGAGACCCGCTAGGTTGACACACCTATGCAAAACAAGGGCATCCCAGAAAACCAAAAAGGTTCGGGAAAAATTTTGGGATAAAACAAAAAAATATGTACACCCGGCAAGCTGAAAACCCGAAAGGGAATCTTGGGCAAAAGAGGGTATCCCGGTGGACTGAAAACCCGAAAGGGCAGTCCAGGCAAAAGTTAGGGATTTAAAGCATATGACTATGTCCCGTTGGATCACCTTACGGACAACCTGCAAAATCGACAGTTTTGATCAATTTAATCAACTTCGAACAAGGCAACAAATAGATAAGATGCTCAGAGACACTGAGGCTATAGCAGAATGGGAACCCCATGGTATTATTTCACATAGATATCTTTTCTTTGTATCAAATTTTCTTTTTACGAAGACATTCTCTTACTAGAATGTTTGTCTCATTGTACAAAAATACTTACTCAAAGTCAATACAAAGATATCCCTTTGAAAGTGCAAAGATATATGTTTTTCTTTACTCTTGTGTTTTGTTTACAAAAATGTATAATGATTTATTTTTGAACATATGCATTTGAACATAATTACCATTTACAAATGAACAAAATAGAAAGACAATCACTAAATGGCTTTAAGAAATAGAGAAATCTCTCTAAGCTATTTCCATGAAATCCCCCGCAGTGTGCAGGTTAATCCTCAGCGGAACAAAACTTCCAATTATCACTCCCCAGTAGAAGTCATTCAATTTCTCGGGATTCCCCAACAGGATTTTACAAGCAGTACACGGTGTTTCCCTTACAACAAAGTTTATTTCTCCAAATGGAAATTCATCAACACACACTTCAAAACATGAAGATTTACACTTCGTATCCTCAACAACAGTCGGGGATTTATTTTCCAAATCCAACAAGCAGTGCAGCAGATTAGCTCACATACGCATACATCGCATCCATATATCATAAACATCGATAAAACGAACGCATGTATCACAATCTCGTTATATCATGCATTTCATACAACATGACTTTGCATTTTAGTTAACATTTTACCCTTTTTAGGATAAGGTTAATCAATAGCTGCCATTAACAATGTTCAAAGGTTTTCTCAGATATAGTTCAGATACGCTCCAGACACGGATGCCAGCCTGATACTCATTCAGTTTCAGCTTTTCAGATATAGTTCAGATACGCTCCGGATACGGATGCCATCCTGATACTCATTCAGTTTCAGCTCTCAGATACAGTTCAGATACGCTTCAGACATGGATGCCATTCTGGTACTCATTCAGATTTAACTTTCAGATACAGTTCAGATACGCTCCATACATGGATGCCATCCTGATACTCATTTAGTTTCAGCTCTCAGATACAGTTCAGATACGCTCCAAGCACGGATTCCATCGTGATACTCATTCAGTTTCAGCTCTCAGATACAGTTCAGATACGCTCTAGACACGGATGCATACCTGATACTCATTCGGTTTCAGCTCTCAGATACAATTCAGATACACTCCAGACACGAATGCCATCCTGATACTCATTCAGTTTCAGCTCTCATATACAGTTCAGATACGCTCCAGACACGGATGCCATCTTGATACTCATTCAGTTTCAGCTCTCAGATACAGTTCATATACGCTCCAGACACGGATGCCATCCTGATACTCATTCAGTTTCAGCTTTTCAGATACAGTTCAGATACGCTCCAAACACAGATGCCATCCTGATACTCATTCAGATTCATCTCTCAAATACAGTTCAAATACGCTCTAGACACGGACGCCATTCTGATACTCATTCAGTTTCAGCCTACAGATACGGTTCAGAAATCATTTCTGGATGGAATCTACAAGCCCATCTCCAACAACTTTCCATCATCCCTCCAAATGGAATATTTAAGCCCATTCCCTATACTATCAACCATCACATCACCGAGTGCAAATTTCTGGGCACTCTAATGTCCAATCATCTTCCACCTTCGAGTCACGAATGGAAAAACTCGCCAATCTAACTCTTCAGGCTTAAGAAGATTAAACAGGGGCAGCTTTTGTACCCCAAAATTTTCCCTCCCACTTATCAAGATTTTTCTTGCAAGATCTCCTTTGGCTCAAGACTGCACTAGGGTTGATCAACTCAAGACACCTCCTTAAGCACTGATGACCAAAATTAGGGTTTGAGATTGCACAAGGATATTTGAACTTCCAATGCACTATATAACCTTCATGGATAATTATGGACACTCAAGATTACTCATGTCAAGTTTCAAGCTTTGGATCACACTTTTGCTCAGTCAATTGAGCAGTTGACCTAAGAATCAACTATATCGGGGAAAAAGTCAACTATGGCCAATTTACAGTCAAACTTCATAATTTTTTATCCACATCAACATTTAAACTCATATATATCATTTGATCAAGTTTGTACCATAGTTCCACAATAAATTTGATCAAATCTTCAAAAGGGAAAAATGGTCAAAATTAGGGTTTTGATTGGGAAAGGGCAATTTCTTATTTTTGACCTAGCAAATGATCATTTGGTTTAAGGCATGATCTCAAGAGTCCAATTTCATTATTTTTACCTAATGACATGGCTCAAAACATTGCTCAAGTCCAATGGATTGAGAGATGAATTTTCAGTGAACTGATCAAAAGTCAACTGTATACTGAAAAGTCAAACTTTGACTTTTTGGTCAAAATCAAATTCCAAAGATCACAATTCATCAAAGCATGTCAAAATATGAAACTTATTCATCAAGAAATCCAAAATTCAAGATTTCATTTTGAAAAGTTAAAATTTCTAAACTTAGAAATTTTTCTAAGTGTTGGAAATTTCTAATTTTTTCATAACTTTGAGCAAAAATTTTACCATGATGCAAGCTGATTCAAAGGAAACTTACAACATGAAAGTTGTAGATATCCATTAAAACTACAACTATTCTTTACACAAACTCCTTCCAAAAGTTCTTGGATCTCATGTTATAATTTTAAGAATACATGGTCATGAAACAAAACACTTAGTGAAATTTTTACCCTAATTTTGTCAGGATTTTGACCCAATTCATGGCACTTTTTCATATAGTTCCAAGGGGAATCTTTAAAAGTGATTCAAATATGGGTTGTAGAGAATATTTCAATCTTTCCAAAATGTCAAAGAACTCCTTGAGATTATTTTTGAGTATGGAGAATCGAAGATATGAAGTTAGGGTTTTATCACTTGAATTACAAGACATTTTATGATGAACCAAATTCAAAATTCAAAGTTATGCTGCATAACCTCTACTTTTCAGGCCTCAAACTTGTTAGGCACTCCATAATTCATTGCTTGCACCGCTGTTAGCGGTCTCATCTCAAGCATTCAATGCAAGGCCATGCTTTATATCCATTTTTGGAAGAAAGTGCACAATGCCATTTTGATAAAGTGACTTTTTGCACAAAACATGTCTCATAACATAAGAGAAATGGTTTAGAAACTTACAATCACCCAACCCATGCTTGTACCTCCTCTTGAAACTTGTTTTCCCATTTTTCTTCAAAATCAAGTAACTTAGCAATTAGCTTAAAACTTGTACTTTTGACTGTCCAAACCACTCAAGACTCTTTGCTTATAGATACACAAACCATTTTCCATAAATCACACGCATGTTTGACACCTAAAAAACACCAAGAGATCAGAACTGTATCACATACCTCCATTGTTGCCTAACCTGACCAAAAGTTTGAAACTCACATCTCCCTCGTGCGTTTTCAAGCCTTTTGGTTCCTAAATTTTCTAAACATCATTTAGAACTCATCCCACATCCTGTTACAAAACTGTAACACCATTAACACCATCCACCATTTTCAAAAACAGAGCTTTGCACTTGGACTTCTCCAGAACTCCTCAGGCACTTTCAGCTCAAGCTAAGCATCCTATTAGCTTCCTGGGAACTTGAGGAAGCTAACCCAATCATTAGAACTTACTGAAAGCTGCTCAAACTCTAAACCTGATACCCTCTTGCAAGGTAAGTTTCCTGACTTTGGAACTCTTCATACATGCATCATCAATGATTTATTTGTGAATGAAAAATGTAGATATCATTGCCCTAAAGCTAACCATGTCCATAGTTTTCATTAATTTTTCTTGAGCTTAGAGAATTTTAAGATTGAAGTTTGAGATTTTTAGGATTTAGATTAGGGCCATTAAAATGGATGCTTATCTTTGATCTATAATTCTATTGCTTTGCATTTCTGAAATCGTGAGAAAATTTGCTACAAGTTTCCTGTTTACAGTTTCCATTTTTGTTGAGATTTGAATGTGTTAAAGAGGCTCTGGCTGGGCGTGAGGTTGAAGATGAAGTTGGCCTCAGGAACGTGTTTACCATATATATTTATGGTTTGATTTATATAAACGAATGTATAGCCACCCTAGGAGTAGAAGCGCGCGCCTGTGACTTGAGGGACCTGGGTTCGAGCCCCAGTGGTACCCTTTTGGATTTTTCACTTTTTTTTTTGCATTTCTGACTTTCTTTTTGGCAGGCGCCCGAGCCTCATCTCTTTGGGCTTTTTTTTTTTTTTTACTTTCTGACCCCTTGTTTCATTTACACACCCTGGCCAATTTATTTTCTTATTTTTTCTTATTTTTATTTATTTATTTTTATTAAATATTTTATCTAATATTAAAAAATCATAAAAAATATAAAAATAATAGATTTATATTTTGACATAGTTTATTTATTTTTCTCACAAAAGTTATTTTATTTAATCATACTTTATTTATTTTGACTAATTGTTTTGTAAATTTAATTAAAAAACTAGGTTTTATTTATTTATTTTACACCAATTAAAATATATTATTTTAATATAAAAAAGACCAAAAATATTTTATAATACTATAAATTATTTTTAAAGACAAAAAATACCAAAAAATATTCTTCTCATAAACTTAATTTCTTTTTTTAATTAATATTTAGATTAGGGTTTCATTTAAATTATTTTCCTAGTAAATTTAAGTTTTACTTTTAATTAATTATTTTCCCTTTAGTTAATTAATTTTAAAACAAAACCCCTTTTATCTAAAAAAATCCAAACAAACATCCATTTACTTTACATTTATATTCTTGTACATTTATTCATTTTGTACATTATATTCATTTAATTTCTTGTACATTTATACCAATTCAATATGATTGTAATAGATTAATTATGTTTATTTTCTTGCAATCCCCATTTATAATTTGTACACCCCCTCCCACAAGTATTGTAATAGCGTAGTAATTTTAAATTCCACAATTTATCGATTTATATACAAATGCTAGTAATTAAGGTTTGTATGAAAAGACTAAAACCAATCAACTATAAAACCCTAATAAAAGACAAAACCAAGCATGAAAAATAATACACTTGCACACAAGCACCCTAGGGTAAAATCCACTTGGTTGCCTTAAGAAATGGCCATATTACGCATGTGAGGTATCATAGCAAAAACAAGCAAATACAAGATCATAGTCCCTCGATGATGCTATCCATGTTGCCTTTTAAATGATCTTAGTCCCTAAAAGAGAATACTAAGATATCTTGCAAACTTTGCTAATCATGGTTATACGATGACCCACGCCCGTCCCGTTTACATCCAAAGATAGGGTTACTTACCAAATTAATGGTAAGATAACAATGTCAAAGGAAAGAGGAAATGAACGTGAAATACTTTTGAGTAGGTAGAATGCCCCTAGTTACTTGCTCACTTTCAAAACAAAACATCCTTGCTATTTTCAAAACAAACACCTACACTTTCAAAACATCTTACAAGCTTGAAAACATTTTCAAAAGATCAACAACTTCGTATACATTCTTACGAACGATCATCATTACAAAGTTTTCCTAAACAAATGGCCTCTTTATACTTTCAAAAACTACACAAAGAACATTTTCTAAACAAAAGCAAGTGATCTAGAAAGTAACTAAGAGCCCATGGAAAACCATGGATGAAAAGGATGCTAATACCTTCCATTTTCATAATCTACCCCCCGAACTCAAGAAATAATCTCAAAGGTTTTCCTGTGCTTTTTCACCTTTTCTTTTGCATAAAAGAAAATTCAGTGGTGACTCTTGCTAACCGTAAAATTTGTGAACAAATGCAAAACCTTCAAGTCAGTTCTCCCACCGTATCACAGGGACCAAGCATAAATCATTCACATTCTGCCCAAACAATTCCTTTCCCCTGAGGGCCTTCATCTCCCTCTGCATCTTGTTAAACTGATCTTGAAAATCATTCATTCTGTCATAGAGACCCAAGCCTTCACTTGGTGGAGGAAAAGGACGATACATATCATCATTAGCAAATGGGACTATATTCACCGAAGGAGGTGCAGCAAGAGTAGCGTGCACCACAGGAGGTGCATGAGTAATAGTAGTCTGAACAACTGGAGTATCTTGAGGACCAAGATTGAAACCTTCAGGCGCAAAGTTCTCTTGCATTCCCCATGGATAACCTTGAGGCATGTGATTCTGAATAACAACTGGAGTAGCATACACAAGAACAGTCAGAGCTTCAGTAGTAACCCTTGTCTGTTGAGGTTGAACACTCGGTGGCTGATTCTGAACAGCCACCATAGATTCCATCAGAGCAGTGAGATTGACCATGTCGGACTTCAGAGCAGAAACTTCCTCACGTAACTCGCGATTCTCTTGTTCTAAGTTTTCCATCTTCCTTCTGAAATTAGCTCGATTATTGTAGTGGTGAGACAACTTGCTAAACAAAGTAAAAAAGCTTGGTAAGACACCTGGATATGCATAACAAATGCAAGAAATATGTGCAATATGATGCATGATATGCAATGCACATGATTTATTTTATTATTAATATTTCAAGAGACTTAAACGTTTATAGACACATTGCAAATATCAAAGTAATAACACATTTGAAATACTGAAAAATTTGATTTTAATAACTTTAAAATGGATTACAAGTTTCAATAATCCCAAGTACAAGATGAAAATAAAGTCTAAAATCCTAAGAAGTAAAGCTGATGGAGACCACTCTATGCGCTGGCACTTCCCTGTAAGCCTGGAAATCTAAGCCTTCAACCTCTGGTTTTCTTCCGCATAGCTGGTGGCAACCTCCTTCCAACCACCTGAATCAGGAAGTGAGCAATTAGCATCTGACTAAGGCTTAGCAGAAAATAAATCCCCTTGCCTCTCCATCATCTCTACAGCCCGACTCTTACGAATCTCAATCAAGTCGTCTTTCTACTTCAAGTCTGCTCTATAGGAAATCTCTAAAGTTTGGCACTTATTATTCCAAGCATCCTTTTCCTGCTGCATCCTGACCAAAGCAAGTTGTAGCTCTTCCAAATCATCTAATAAGGGAGGAGTGGTCTTCACAAACAAGTCAGGCATAGGTGCTTCCCGGGAATACGGCATCTTCAACTGAATAGCTCTCGTATGGACCCACTGAAGATAAGGCTCCAAAGAAACAGCCCCCCTAGGTCCCAAGTCTTTCCTACTCTTCCTATGAATGTGACGCCAGGCCTTTGCAATCTGCTCCTTAGCTTCCTTATGGTCTTCTCCCTCCTTCAGAAAGAAACTACTCAAATGAATACTATTTGGTTTATCCCTCATCGGATAACCAAGCTGTCGTCGTGTAAGAACAGGTTTGTAGTTAATTCCTCCCTTTGTACCAAGAAGAGGTACATTGGGGAAACTACCACAACTGTCGATAATCTCTACATCATGGTAAGCCCTATGATACCAATCAATATCTGAGTGAGTAAGTGCAATGATCTTAGGATCCCAACGGGGTTACTTCCTGACATCCCAGAAAGCATCAGACTAAGGCATATGAGAAATAAACCACCGGTACAATAGAGGTGTGCAATAGATAATCATTCCCCCAAGATAAGAATTATGAAGATGAATAGAGTAATAAGCATCACCCAGCAATGTAGGAACTGGGTTTACAATCATGAAGATCCTGATAGCATTAATGTCAACAGACTTGTCCACATTAGGAAATAAAAATAACCCGTAAGAAAGTAGAGCAAAGATGGCCTCAAAAGCGACTGTACTCTTCATCCTAGCAAAGTAACAAGCTTTCTCCAATAAGAATTGAGCTGGTAATACTCTAATCCCTCCTTTAGTAGTCATATGGTCTTCAACCTCAGACTTCCCCAGATGGATCAAAGCAGCAATCTCGTGTGGTTTTGGCTCACCCTCCAAAATAATAAAAGGAACACGATCGGTAATAGGTAAATCCAACAGATAAGAATACACCTCTAGTGTAGGCATCAACTAATAGTCAGGGAAAGTAAAACAATGATACATCAGATCATAGAACTGGACCAAGGTCGAGAGAATACCCTCCTTCATCCTAAGCTTCCAGAGAGGAATGACGGATCCATAGTTCTTCCGAAAATCTGCAGAACACTCAATCTCGGGAATTAGACTGATCAACTCATCTATCTTGGGATCTTTGAAACTGTATTTTCCGGTCTTTCTTTTTCCAGAATCCATGGTCAAAAGGTACCTGAGATATTCAAAAATGGTCAACTTTCAAGTCCCTTGAAATAAAATTTCTTCAAAAGATGCTTATGAGTGCATGGATGCATGATGCAACAATCACACACAAGATCACAAACATAGGGTTCATAGGTTCAACATCACGAGCATGAGGTCGAAGGTACTACCCATAAGGTATGGTATAAAAGTTATCACCTTCCGGACAAGGTTCTAGAGGTTCCCAGAGTCTACATCCTTCCTTCGGATATTACAACTTCCCGATTAACTCAGTAATTAGTAATATTCTCAAAAAAACTCATATGAGCATAGTATCGCGTGACAAGTATTTTCGAATTACTCTGTCATAGCTTCCGCACTACACCTAAAAGGACAAGATGGGTTAGGTATTATACAATCCTCAACTTCAGCAGGCTCCCAGGTCGAAAGCAGCACGTCTTCCTGATTACTCGGTAAACGACACTGCAGTCAAAGGGGCCTCCACTGAGTGGGGGATCTCATTCCTCCTTTTTTGGGATTACTCCCTCAAAGTTAACATGACTATACCGCCCGTCCTATCTTAAAGTTTGCCCAAGTCCGGGTATAAGACTTATAAGTAACCACCAAGCACCCTGAAAACCAGGAAAAACTAGACAAACATATATACAACATATAACACATAAACAACAATAGCACATATACATATATAAACAAAGATACGTTTAAACCACTTTAGGATGAACCAACAAGAGGTTAATCTTTCCCCAGTGAAGTCGCCATTTTTTTTCTGTAGCGGTAGAACTGTTTAAGACTAAGCCATTGGATTGACTAGACTTATACAGATCAAAATAAAAATCGCCACCGCACTTTATTGTTTCTAAAGGAATTGGAAAAGAGCGAATAACCCAAAAAGAGGGGGAAAGATTCAAGGTAAGGGGGTTGGTTTTGCAAAGGGAAGGTATTAGCACCCTAAACATCTACGGTACTCCACAAGAACCACTTTGAAAAATCTGTATATTTTGGCTATAAAATGTTTTATGTAAAATAGATGGTGGAGGTGAGAAAAGAAACATATTTTTTATGATTTTTGCACCCGCCGCGGTAGCGAACCTTTAGTGCCTACGTACAACCTTTCATGCAATAGGGGATCAAGGTACACGTAGTTCACCTTTAAAAATTTTAAAACACAAGTGTGTTGTTTGATTTTATGAGATAAGATATCATCGTCATTATATGTGTGGAAAACATACTTACTACCTACAATCATGAGAAAGGAGAATTTGCATCATCTCAAAGTGGAGGATATGGCTTGGATTTTAAAATCAACCATTCCTCACTCAAAACCCAAGTGGAAAACATCTCTCTTCACTATATATTGTAGAAGTATAGTTGTTTGCATTACTACAAGGATTGACAAGAGTCTAATCTTTTGAGAAAAGTTTTTAAAATAAAAAATCCAAAGTGGCAAAATAGTTTGAAATGAGATTAATTGATTTTTAGTCTTCTCACAAAAAAATTTCAAGGTATTATTAAGTTGATTGAAGTTTATTTATGAAAATGTTTTGAAAATGCATGGACCTAAGTCCAAGTTTATTATGAAAGTGGTTCAAGTTTAAAAACAAGAAGAGTTTTCAAAAGGAGGAAGAAGATTTTTGAAATTAAAGAAGATGGGAGGAGAAGAAGAGACTATCCTAAAGTATAAGGTAAAAGATAGGGATAAGAACCATCTAACCAACAAGAAGTCAATACTTGAAATTATTAGTCAAGATAGAATTCCAATTCTTTGGATTGAAACCAAACAAGCAAATATACTAGACCTCTTGAGAGAACCAAACTTCAAGTGTATTAAGTCTTCACAAAAATTGGGCAGAGTAACGGCTGTATACGGGTGAATTCCAGATTACAAACAAAGTATGTAATCACAATGACATTCACACAAAACAAAAAAACAACCCAATGTCTTGAGGTAAACCTTAAGAACTCCAGACAAAACATCAATTAAGGTCATAAGGTCTCCAAAATAGGCCAAGGGTTTCTAATCCGAAGTTCAAGAAGTCCAATGCTCCATAATGCCAAGGATAGTAACCAAATAGTGCAAATATCATTGTAGATTTTTTATGGTTTATGTTGATTATTAAGTATCTTCAAAAAGAAAAGAAAATCTCAAGTGAGCAAAATAAAAATGACAAGAATATAAATGCTCAAGTGAGTAAAGATGAAAAATAACATGAAATGTAAATGCTAAAAGTAAATGGTGCATAAAATAAAAGAGCATAAAATAAAAAAACACAAAAATAAAGTCAATTATTAGAAATTAGTGGTTAGTTGGATGACCATCTTGAAACTTGCATTTGGAACTCATTAGCGGATTGGTAGAACCAAAGCCTCCACACAACAACTTGCATTTGCTTTTTGTCAAGTATATCATCCATTTTGGAATCCTCAAAAGTACAATTTAATGATCAACGATGTTTAAGTGATCCGCGTTGACCAAAAGTGACGTAGATCCATTAGAGGATTGGTAGAACCAAAGCCTCCACATAATGAACCTCAAGGTTATTGGATCAAAGAGATCAAATTAACATATTGTGGCTTGCAAAAATAGGTTTGGGCCACGGATGATCATTTATTTGAATCGGGACAAAATTTAGCGCTATGATAAGCAATCGCAAGTGGACTTATATAGAAGTCGCACCTATTTTGAGGCCGGTCAATAGCAATCTATGCACCATTTATTTTGAGACATGATATAGAGATCATACTCCAATAACATTTAGTGCAATAAGAAAGGGATAAGATGAAGAAGGATGAGAAAGAATATACAAACCACATTTGAATTAAAAATTTAATCAAATTATTATTAAAATCATTCATCTATTTTTATGGAGTTAGACTCAACACTATGGATCCAATGATGTTAACAAAGTTCATGATAAAAAATTCAACCCAAGATCAGCTAGAAAATAATCACAAAATAATATTACATTTAATATATACATTAAAAAGGGTTTTAAAATGTTTTAAAATAGAAATAAAAGAGGAAAATATCAACTATGTTCAAATTAATCAAGAAAAATAAAGTAAGACCATAGAAAAATCAGAAATGAACTCAAATATTTTTATAAAATTTTTGGTGATTTTTTTAAAGCCAGAAAGTATTTTTAAAATTAAAAGAAATGAGTAAAATAAAACAAAAATGATAAAAAATAACAAAGTCATAAATAAAAAATAAATGAGGTCACTAATATTTGTCACAATATCATTGGATCATTCCATTTTTTTTCCAGAATTTAAAAGTGCATAAAAGTATTTTTAAACATTTAAAACAATTCAAATAAAGTGAAAATTTATAAAAAATATCAAAACACAAAATAAAATTGTAAAAAAATAAAAGTCAGAAAGAGAAAAATAAAAAAAAAAATTATAATTGTTTCAGGTATTTTGGACTTAAAATGAATTTTCTATGATTTTTTGAAGTTTAAAATAATTAAATATAAAAATCAGAAATAAAAAATAAAGTTAAAAATTTGTGGACCATTGGATGAGAGTCAAAACGTGTTAGTAATCAAATCCAAGGGATCTGACGCGCTGTGCATATCATGGTCATTACTGAGTAGAACATATGATTCAATATAAAATAAAAAATTCAAAATAAAAAAAACAAATGACGTTGTTTCATTGGTTGAAGGATGACACGTTGGTCTTCTTCAACCTCCAGCCAGTCTTAAAACCAGGTCACTCAAACTGTAAAATTAGAGCACGAGACTTATGCCATTCGCTCCGTCTCATCAAGACGAAGACAACCACACATTCGCGAAAAATTTATATAAATTGTAACTCAAGCAATTTAGAAGGAAAGTTTTGAAAATGGATTTGAAATTTCATGGTCAAAATGTGTTTCCAGTTAAAAGCAAGTGTTGCGACTATAACCAGGGCAATGAGAGCTTCACAATGATATCAAAATTTGGAAGAATTGATGGAGATATCTACCTATTGAAGTTCGGTTGCAGAGCTCTGTAAATGGACTTGGTCAGATCAATTCAGGTCACGATTCTTGAAAGTAATTGTATGGTTAGCTTTAGGGAATATCAAGGAAGGTGAATTGATAGAAACAAGGATTGAAAAAGGCTTGAAAACTGATTTCGAAGTTGCAGAAAAGTGAGTTATGGAATGAGTTTGGCAGGGTGATTTTGTCTGTTCAAGCTTGAGAAAATGAATGGGGGATAACCCTCTATTTATAGGAAAATGAATAGGATCCTTAAGCGTGTGAAATGATGAAGTTTGGAGGGAAATCATGTGGGTCTGCATCATGAACAAAGTGTGACTTGTTTATCATTAAAACTCAGCCAAATCGTGCGTTTCATGATGCTAAACACCTTTGTAAAGTTTCTAAACATGATTAGAAGAAAAGACACGTGGAAAACTTGTGATTAGAAGCCAAAACAAAGAATTCAAAATCTGACTTGTGATGAAACTTCAGTTTCAAGTTACCAAATTCAAATCAATGGCATTCTCAACTGAAGAAGTCTTAAGGCCTGATTCCTGAAGCTTTAGAAAGATGAGATTACAAGCTTTGCAATGGGAAAAGAATGGAATCAAATGGATGTTTGAGCTGAAAGTTGCAATGAGTCAAAGTTGGGAAAAAAGAAGTTGACTTTCCATAGAAATATTTCAAGTTTTTCCTCAAAAGTGACCTATAATGTTTTGCATCCAAACATGGCCTTCCTCTTGGAATTTTATCTTGACCAAAAAAGATGGCATGAAATAGACCTCTTTAATGATATTTTGAAACTTTAACCATTCAAAATATCCAAAAATTGAGAGAGTTATGAATTGTTGAAGTTGGAAAAAATCATGGAATGACCTATAATGTTTTGTATCCTTAGGGAATCGTCCATCCATTTTCTCACTTTGCATATAAAAGAAGGAATAAAGTTCACATTCTCAAGATAATTTTGGAAAAAGAGTGGGATCAAGGTGATACAAATTGACCAAGTTATGATCATTTGAAGTAACACATGGGAAATTGGGGGTTCATCTAGAGGACTTGTAATCTTTCTTCATCATCAAGTTTCTTCCACATGAAAACTCCTTGAAACTTTTGAAGTGATTTGTTAATAACCATTTGAAGATAAGGATGCTTTTGGAATCACTAAAAAATACCAAAAGATGAGCAAGATATACTTCTTTGGAGTTAAAAACCCTAGCTCCTAGATCAAGAAAATGCTTTGAGGAACTTTGACAATTTTAAACAACCTTCTTGTTGCAACACTTTTGCTTTGTAGATAGAAATTGTTGAGGATGATAATGAGAACTCATAGCAACCAAAACCACTTCCATATCTTGAGAATTGAGAGAAATATGCACTAGTGACTAATGGGAACAAGGCCTTGTCCAACAAAGACAATTTCTTCAATCAACCCCTTGTACTTTTGAATCAATCTTGATAACTTTGAAATATGGTGAACCAAAATAAACCTTTCCATTCCATTTCTTCAAAAACAACTTCAATGGTGAGGTTTGGATTTCTCAAACCTTATTGACTAGGGCATGTAAATAAACTCATGAACCCATGGATCAACTTGCTAAGCCACATTGCCTTTACCTACATTATTAACAAGTAATACAAACCAACATTGCATTTTATTAATTAAAAAGAAAGTCAAAACAAAAAATGTATGATCACAAAAGAAAAAAAAAACAAGTCAAGGTGCTTGGTGATTCCTCAGAGAGAAAAGCTAGAGATAGGGAGGAGAACCAAAAGCCCTAATATGATCTTGTTGTGATTGAATCAATATGGTATAATTAATGGATCTTAGGGACAAAAATTGGGGTACAACAGTCTCAAAGGTTGATGTCGCTCTCTCATTCTAATATCCATTAGTGCTCTTGATCTCAAGAAGACATTACTATCATTTATCATTGTGGGGAGTTCCTTAATGTTCCACTCTTGGGAATTAGGGGAGGTATCACTTATAACCCTTCTCTAGCCTTACGACAGTTCAGCTATGCTCGAAGAGATGGTCCCCATGACGTGCTCATTCAAGGAATTGTATTCGACTATGAGAATGATGTTCAAGGTTATCATCTAAGGTTTGTGCATGCTTGGTGCATGGTAAGTAAAGTTGATAGCAAGACTTTGGGGCATAAGAATTCACCCTTCTTGAGCCTTACCTCAAGTGGGTACGAGCTCGTGCTCAAAGTCTCATGATGCCATATCCCACTATTTTACCAATAATTGTGGAGCCCGTTGACGAAGGGGATGTTCCTCATACCATCCTCCATCTAACATGCCTACCGACCTTGAAGAATTGCAGAGATCATGGATTCAACTTAAGGGGGAACGAGATACCTTTGAAGTTCAATTTTATACAAGTGAGAAGAAAGTGTTAGAGCTCACGAGGCAACTTCACGAGGAGCGAAGCCTGAAAGCCTACATTGCACCAAAGAGGATGCGTTCATGGGAGACTTTGGTCTTTTTGTTTTAGGAGTTTATTTTTTCGACTCTTACTTTTTTTCTTTCTTTTTCTTTCCATTGTAAGCCCAAGAGGCATTTGTAATTCTAGAACTTGTTCATGCAATTGATGTTGTTGTCTTCTCTTTGTCTAGCAAATTTAAAATCCTTGAAAAGATTGCATCCGCATAACATACATCATATCATAAGCAGGTTTTTTGACACATGTTTCCTCATATTTTTACTGTTTATTTCAGTATAAGATGGATCTCGAGCAAACTATCAAGGACCTGCAGACTCAGAACTCTCGGTTTCAAGAGACTCTTCTACACTTAGCAAAGGGGTAGGAAGAAATGATGACACTTCTTGTAACAAAGAAGAAGACCAAGAAGAAAGTTGTAATCAACATGGAGAAGAGATTCAAAGGCCCCGTCTGATAAGTTCAAGTTGAAGAAAACTCTTCCGAGGAGGGTGAGAATCAAGATGAAGATGCTAGGAGCACCCATGATGGGAGGTGGAAACAATCAAATCTCTGAAGAAGAGGATTATTTTAACGAGCAATATCCACCGGTCGACGACAAATATAAGCAATTAGAAGATAAACTAAAGGTTATAGAAATCCAAGTTGTGCCTGGCTTGGACTTTAGTGACTTGGGTTTGGTTCCTGGGGTAGTCATTCCCCATAAATTCAAGATCCCTGTTTTTGCCAAGTACGATGGTGTCTCATGTCCAAAGCTTCACTTAAGAACTTACGCACGCAAAATCCATCCGCATACCACTGATAAGAAACTGTGGGTGCACTTTTTTCAAGAAAGTTTATCTGGGACACAGTTGGAGTGGTTTTACCAATTGGAAGGGACTAACATCCATACTTGGGAGGATTTGGCCATCGCCTTTTACCGCCAATATCAATATAACGCTGATCTTGCGCTAACTAAGGTATAACTGCAAGGTATGACCATGGGTTCCAACGAGGTCTTCAAGGAGTACGCTCAAAAATGGAGAGACCTTGCTGGCAGGGTGCAACCACCTTTAACTGATAGAGAGCTGGTGGACATGTTTATGGGGAAATTCACTAGATCATTTTTCAACTTGTTGATTGGAAGTTCATCATCCGTATTTACTGAATTGATCTTAACTGGTGAGAGGGTTAAAAACGAGATTAAAATGCGTAAAGATACGTATGGCCTCCACCTTAAATGCTGTGAAAAAGCCATTTATTAGTAAAAACGAGACTAACATTGTGTATGGATCAAGAATTCGTGCGGAGAATGACCATCATCATTCAGTAAGGGAAGTTTTGATCTCCAATCCAAATCCAACTCAACGTCTGCATCAACAAAATAACAATCGACAAAGCCCCAGACATCCAGAGGATACAATTTACCAGAATCAACATGTCATTATCTCAAGCTCTACAACACCTATTGAAAGCTGATTTGGTGACCTTGCAAGATCCCCCTTCCAACCCTAACACCGCTTCCCCAAAATACAACCCCAATGCCAAATTCACTTACCACTCAAACAGTCTCGGACATGATACCAATGATTATTAGTCTCTAAAGAACAAAATCCAAGACCTAATTGATAACAAGAAAATTGAATTCGACCCTCCGCCAACTCCAAATGTGATCATCGCACCCATGCCAAATCATGGTTAGTGTATCAATTCTATTGAAGATGCTTCTTTTATTTCCTCCGTCAATGGCTTGACCACTCCTTTGAAGACTGTTAAAGAAAACTTCTTGAAAGTCGGGGTATTCCATGGTTACCTTGGAGACTGTTATTGTTGTGTTGTACAGAATAATGGTTGTGAATGGCTGAAGAAAAGTGTCCAACACCTGATGGATAGCCATGAGATTCTATTTGAAAGAACTCCATCTATTAAAAGTGTGACCAAAAGTGTTTCTCAAGAGTTTGAAGATTTTTCCATCATTACTATATCAAAAAAACCTATTAGGATCACCTCCAAAGGTCATATTAGGATTCTCGTTGAACCAAGAATTGCTCCAGTAATTATCACCACACCGCGGCCAATCCCCTACTCTTCTGATAAGGCCGTGCCCTTGAATTATGGGGCGGAAGTGTATTACCATGGTATCAAACAAGGTTCATGGATTGCCAAAGAAGAAACTGGTAATGTTACAAACATTGTTGGATCAAGTAAAGTTACTAGGACGGGGAGGATCTTCTCTCCATAGATTTCACCTCTGACAACCAAACTACATCCATTTGTATTAGTGCTGCTAAACCTGTTGCGGACACTAGAGGAAAGGAAAAACTGATGGAGCCTACCCTGACAGAGGCGCTCGCAAAAGATATTACCATTAAGGACCCATCTACTTAAGAAATGGAGGAGATTTTAAAAATTATCGGAAAAAGCGACTATAAGATAGTGGAACAGTTGGGGCAAACACCCTCGAAGATTTCTATGTTGTCTTGTTTGATATGCTCCGAGGCACATGCTCAAGAACTAATAAGATTCCTGAAAAATGCACATGTCCCTCAAGAAACTACGACCGACCAATTTGAAAACTATGTAACAAGCCTGACAACTGATAATGGTTTGGGATTTTCAGATATAGATTTGACCCCGGCGGGGAAGAATCACAACAAAGCTCTACATGTTTCCATCGAGTGTAAAGGAACCACTTTAGCCTATGTGTTGGTGGATACTGGATCCTCTCTGAATGTCTTACCCAAGGGTGCTCTGGATAGGTTGGACTATGAAGGCTTAGTGCTAAAACCCAGTGACATCATGGTGAGAGATTTTACCGGATCAAAGAGAATGGTCCATGGAGAGGTTGATCTCCCTATCAAAGTTGTGTCTCAAGTCTTCAACTAAACATTCTATGTGATAGATATTCGTCTTGCTTATTCTTGCCTGCTTGGATGCCCATGGATACATGGGGCAGGTGCGGTGACTTCCACACTACATCAAAAGTTGAAATATTCGGTCAAGGGGAAAATTGTCACTGTGTGCAGAGAGGAGGAGTTCACGATCATTCATTTGAATTCATTTAAGTATGTTGAAATGGATGGCGAGTTCATTGAAACTCCTTGTCAAGATTTTGAAGTGGTCTTTCCAATGGATGTTGTGGCCAAAGCCACTCTTGACACTCCCAAAGCTGCTAAAGAAACACCAAGGAAGGCCTCTCTCAAAGATGCTCGTGCTGTTGTTGAAGAAGGAGGTTGCACCATTTGGGGACAACTTCCTGATTTCCCTTTCAAGTCAAACAAATTTGGGTTGGGTTTTTCACTTCCAAGGCTCAAAAGGAGGTTCGACGTGCTCGTGTAGGGAAACCACGTCTCTGTATTAGTAACCATGAGGTTAATGCTCTTGAAGACTCTGATGCTGATTGTGACTTTGATGACTAAATCTACCCGACTGCTGATGGAGGACTCCACAACTGGAAGACCAAAGACTTCATCCCAATTTCCTTCAGCTAGGAGTAACTACTATTTCCGGTTTTTATGACTTTGAGAAGTTTGTTTGTAATTTCCATTAAAACAATAACTTTAAGCCATGTGCCTTTCCCGGGGCACAATGGTCCATTTGTTATGGGTTTGTCATCTTCATATGCCATATGCTCATTTTAATGAAAAAACATTGGACTATTTTGCATTCAAATTTTTCGCTCTTTGTATTTCTTTATCTTATTTCACTTTTAAAATAGCCATGTGACCTTACATGCACACTTACACGTTTGCAGATCCAAATCCACTTCGGGTCTCATTAACAACAATTCTACTATTGCCATCTATGAATTTGAACAACCAATATATCAAGCCAAAGATGAAGGTGAAGAAGATTGTGAAATACCTGGGGGACTCGCCAGACTTCTGATACAAGAGGAAAAGGCCATCCAACCACATGAGGAACCAGTTGAGGTGATAAACTTGGGTACTGAGGCAGACAAGAAAAAAGTCAAGATCGGCACCAATTTGGAAGACAACGTCAAGAGAAGATTGGTCCACATGTTGCATGACTATGTTGAAGTGTTCTCTTGGTCATATAAAGATGTGTCGGGTCTTGATACTAATATCATAGTTCATCGTCTGCCAACAAAGAAAGGTTGTCCTCTGGTCAAGCAAAAGGTTCGTCGCATGCAGCCAGATATGTCTGAGAAAATAAAAGTTAAGGTAACGAAACATTTCAATGCAGGTTTCCTGGAAGTGACATCATATCCCCAACGGGTTGTGAATGTGGTCCCAGTTCCGAAGAAAGACGCAAAAGTCCGTATGTGTGTAGACTACAGGGATTTGAATAGGGCAAGCCCCAAAGATGATTTCCCATTACCACATATCAATGTCTTGGTTGATAACACGACTCAACATAAAGTTTTCTCCTTCATGGATGGCTTCTCCGGATACAACCAAATCAAAATGGCGCCCGAGAATATGGAGAAAACCACCTGTGTCAAACAATGGGGCACCTTCTGCTATAAGGTCATGCCTTTCGGTCTGAAGAATGCAGGCGCAACCTATAAATGGGCTATGGTAGCTCTATTTCATGATATGATTCATCATGAGATAGAAGTCTATGTCGATGATATGATTGCAAGATCTCAGACTGAGGAAGAACACCTTGATCACTTGCACAATCTGTTTGAAAGGTTGAAGAAATACAAGTTGAGGTTGAATCCCAACAAATGCACCTTCGGGGTGAGGTCCAGAAAACTCCTAGGGTTTGTCGTAAGTGTAAAAGGTATTGAAGTAAATCCTTCAAAAGTCAAAGCCATACAAGAAATTCTAGCTCCCTGTATTGATAAGGAGGTTAGGGGTTTACTTGGGTCGACATAACTATATTTCCCGGTTCATACCTCACTTAACAACTACTTGTGAGCCAATCTTCAAACTATTGAAGAAATATTAAGTAGTCATATGGAACAATGATTTGCAAGCCGCTTTTGACAATATTAAGGAGTACTTAAAAGAACCCCCAATCCTGATGCCTCCAGTTGAAGGAAGATCTATGATTATGTACTTGACTGTATTAGAGGATTCAATGGGGTGTGTGTTGGGCCAACATGACGAGTATGGCCGAAAAGAGCATGCAATATACTACCTTAACAAAAATTTTACCGACTGTAAAACCAAATATTCACTTCTCGAGAAAACTTGTTGCACTTTGGCATGGGTTGCTCGCCAGCTAAGATAGTATATGTTGACTCACACCACTTTATTGATTTCTAAGATGGATCCCATCAAGTATATCTTCGAGAAGCCAACTCTCCCTGAACGAATAGCTAGATGGAAAATGATCTTGACTAAATATTAAATCCAATAAACTACACAAAAAGCAATCAAGGGAAGTGTGTTGGCGGATCAGTTGGCCCATCAAGCTGTTGATGACTACCAATTAATGAACTTGTAATTCCTGGACGAGAATATCATGCTGATAACCGACTGTGAAAAACTTGGACTGTATGAAGGACCTGAACAAGGATCCCGATGGACTATGGTTTTTGATGTAGCTTATAATGCATTGTGTAACGAAATTGGTGTTGTGATCATCTCTCCCGAAGGGTGCCATACACCTTTCACTGCCAAACTTTGCTTTGACTGTATGAACAACATGGCCGAGTATGAATCATGCATATTGAGTCTAAAGGTTGCCATTGACCTAAGAATCAAATTCTTGAGTGTAAACAGAGACTCGGCTCTAGTGGTAAGTCAAGTTAAAGGATAATGGGATACCAAGCATCCAAACTTGATCCCTTACAAAGAGCTTGTCCTAACCTTGATCCCATACTTCGAGGAGGTCACCTTTAAACATATCTCGAGGGAAGAAAATCAGTTGGCAGATGCTTTAGAAACTATGTCATCTATGTTCAAGGTCAATTGGGACATTGAAGCTCCTAGAATCACCATCGAAATATTTGACGAACCTACGCACTGTTATGAGATCGACACTGATGAGGAGAAGCCTTGGTATCATGAAGTGAGGAAGTACCTTGAAGCACAAGAATATCCTGAGGGAGCCTCAATAAATGACAAGAAATTCATGCGGAGGTTCTCAGCCAACTTCTTCCTAAGCAACGAGATCCTGTACAAACGCAACCATGATTCAACTCTACCCCGCTGTGTGGACAAGAAGGGCGGCAGAAAAGATCATGGAAGACATGCATGAGGGTATCTTCGGAACTCACTCTGGTGAACACACTATGGACAAGAATATTCTGAGGGCTGCTTACTATTGGTCGACTATGGAAACTGATTATCACCACCACTCGAGGAGTTGCCATAAGTGTCAGATATATGCCGACAAGGTTCATGTACCTCCAATACCTTGAAACATCATGACCGCTCTGTGGCCATTTGTAATATGGGGCATTGACATGATTGGAGAAATCAAGCCCACTACCTCTAATGGACATCGTTTCATCCTCATCGCCATTGATTACTTTACCAAATGGGTCGAAGCTACTTCATTTGCATCAGTAACCAAGAATGTTGTAGCCCAATTTATCAAGCATAACCTCATCTACTGGTACAACATCCCCAAAAGGATCATCACTGACAATGGAATCAACCTCAATAATGCCATGATTACTGAACTCTGCATGCAGTTCAAAATCAAGCATCATAACTCTTCTCCATACAGACCTAAGATGAATGGCGCGGTAGAAGCCGCTAATAAGAACATAAAGAATATCGTGCAAAAGATGGTGCTGACCTATAAAGACTGGCATGAGATTCTAGCATTTGCTCTTCATGGCCACCGTACCTTGGCACGAACATCAACTGGGGAAACCCCATTCTCTTTAGTCTATGGCATGGAAGTCGTCCTGCCTATTAAAGTTAAAATTCCTTCTATGAGGATTATGAAAGAAGCAGACTTAGGTGAAGATGAATGGATTTAGACAAGATTGAATCAGTTGATTTTGATTGACAAGAAAAGACTGGCTACTGTTTGTTATGGTCAAATGTATTAAAAGCGTATGATCAAGGCATTTAATAAGAAGATCAAACCTCGAGTATACCAGGATGGCGACTTGGTAATAAAGCACACCATTTTACAACAAGGTGATACCAAGGGAAAATGGACTCGCACTTATGAAGGGCCATTTGATGTCAAGAAAGTATTCTCTAGAGGTGTTATGGTGTTAACTACTATGGACGGTGAATATTTCCCACATCCTATGAACACAGACATAGTCAAAAAATATTACGCATAAGAATGACCCGCTAGGTTGACATACCTAGGCAAAAATAAGGGCGTCCCAGCAAACCATAAAGGTTTGAGAAAAAATTAGGGATATATACAAAAGATTATACACCCGAAAAGTCGAAAACCTGAAAGGGCGACTTGGGTAAAAAAGGGTATCCTGGTGGACTGAAAATCCGAAAGGGCGGTCCAGGCAAAAGTTAAGGATTAAAGCGTACGACTATGTCCCATTGGATCACTACAGTCAGTTTTATTACCAAGGTTAAAGTTCAAATTGTACAAGATCAATTCAATCAACTTCTTTTAACGACAAGGGATGATGTTCGAAGACATAGGGGAAATATCAAAGTTGGAACCTAATGAGATCACTTGCACGTGGCTATACATTTTTGTTTTCACTTTGTATTCTTTTCATTCTTTTGACGACTTCCTCTTACTAGGATTTTTGTCTCCCTGTACAAAAACGCCTATTTATAAAAAAATTATCAATACAAATATACTTTGAAGTGCATACTTTTTGTTTTTCTATTTTGATTGCAAAAATGTCCAATGACTAAAATTGAATGAACATATGCATATGAACATTGATTAATTGTTAACAAATATACACACAAGAACAATAATAATCACTTACTTAAGGATTCAGGATATCCCCACAGAGTCACTTCAATAGGATTATCCCCATGGAGTGAATTCATACTTTCTCCATCCAGAGTTCCAATCAGCATATCTCCTGAAAATTCTCTTCCCCAGTCGAGTTTGGTCTTCTAAAGTTTAGAAATAAACCTTACAAAAATTTCTTCCCCAGATGAATTCATTTCCCCAGTAAGGTCTTCAGAATACCTTCCTCAACAGGGTTTATTTCCCCAATGGACTACAATATCCCCAAATTATGTTTACTCCTCGGACTACTACAAATTAACGGGAAAAACCCCATTTCCCCCTCAGAGTTGATACTATCCCCAAAAAATTGTTGCAAAATCCTGGAATCCAACTAGATACTAGTTAACTTTATCCTTCCTAGAGGAATCAGAAGTTAGTCATCTCTTTTATCCCCAGTCAAGTTATATAAGAATTAAATTTCCCGGTAGAACAATAGATGACCAAGGTTCCTGAACTATAATTCCAAGCAGAAATCAACATTCCTTGCAAAGTTTCCTCAAAAAAACAAACAAGAATTCCCAACGGAAGCACTATAAACAAGATTGAAGATACACATACTCTTCGTCTCCAGCGATAGTCTGGAGTTTAGCTTCACAAAACTTCCCAACAGCAGTTAGGGATTTATTTTCCCAGACAAAGATACACTTCAATAACATTTCATATTCACGCATCATGACATGTGCATACGAAACATATAGCATAATCTCATTTATTTTGAGAACATCATTTAGAAATGCATTCCATGCATCATGGAATTGCATACAAATAACTCTTACCTTTATAGGAAAAGATCAGTCCGTGGATGAATACAATAAATAACAAACATTTATTTCATGAGATATCTGCTGGTTCAGTTTAAATCAACCAATGATTTATCGTGATTCTGTTCCGGTAAATGTTGTCTCTAGTTCAGTTAAATCGCTCCTAAGATTTATGCTGATTCGTTATCCAGTTTAAGATTATTCAAGACCTCTGCTGGTTCAGCTTAAATCGACCAATGATTTATCCTGATTTCATTCCGGTAAATGCTTTCTCTGGTTCAGTTAAATCGCTCCTAAGATTTATGCTGACTTGTTATACAATTAAAGATTATTCAAGACCTCTGTTGGTTTAGTTTAAATCGACAAATTATTTATCCTGATTACATTCCAATAGACGCTTTCCCTGGTTCAGTTAAATCGCTCCTAAGACTTATGCTGATTCGTTATCCAGTTTAAGATTATTCAAGACTTCTTCTAGTTCAGTTTAAATTGACCAATGATTTATCCTTATTCCGTTCCGGTAAACGCTTTCTCTAGTTCAGTTGAATCACTCCTAAGATTTATGCTAATTTTTTATCTAGTTAAAGATTATTCAAGACCTTTGCTGGTTCAGTTTCAATCGACCAATGATTTATCCTGATTCCATTCCTGTAGACACTTTCTCTGGTTCAGTTAAATCACTCCTAAGATTTATGCTAATTCGTTGTCCAGTTAAAGATTATTCAAGACCTCTGCTGGTTTAGTTTAAATCAACCAATGATTTATCCTGATTCCGTTTCAGTAGACGCTTTCTCTGGTTTAGTTAAATCGATTCTGAGATTTATGCTGATTCATACCAAGTCAAAGATAAATTCATACATATGTTGTTTCAATATAAATAGACCAAAGTTCTATTCTGTTACTTCTTCTAATCTCTATTAACAGTCACTTTGGATGGCATTTGTAAGCCTATCTCCGGTGACTCTTTATTACCTCTCCAAATGGAATCTTTAAGCCTATTCCCGATACAACCAACCAATACCATTACCTCAGGCATCAACGAGTGAAAATTTCTAGGCACTCTAGTTTTCAATCATCTTCCACCTTCAATTCACGAATGGCGGACACGCCAATCTAACTCTTCAAGTTTAAGAAGATCGAATAGGGGAAGTTGTTGTACCCCAAAATTTTCCCTCTCTTTTCTCAAGACATTTCTCACAAGATCTTCAAAAGCACAAGCTTGTACAAGAGTTGGCTAAACCAAATCACCTCCTAAACACTAAGCTATGAACCACTTGATTTAAGCATTGTCCAATACATCTTGCCATTTAAGGAAGAAAGTTCACATTTCCATTTTGGAAAAGTGACTTTAATCACAAAGTCAACTTGTATGGAGCCTCTAACTTGTTTCCTCTGCACACACTCAACACACAAGGTCAGAAGCAACATGTTTAAAGCTTTTATCCACCCTACAAGCCTTGCACTATTCATTGGAACAATGTTTGTCAAGGTTACTTCAAAAACAAGTCAAAATCCATAAACATGTGATCTTGTGATTCTGACCACCTCAAGCCTCAAAACCTTCTCCTATAAACTGAGACATTATTATGAAACTTAGGACATGAAATTAGAAGCCTTGAAACTCCCTCAAACTCCCTCAAACCATAAATTACTCTAAAAATACTTGTTTTCTGTTATTTCTCCCTTTGAACATCCATCTCACAATCCCCTCGTGCGTTTTCCATTTTTATTAATCACCAAGCTTCTAATACACATATAGAGACAATCCAAACATCTGTAACACAATTGTAGACACCATTTTACTCATCTTCCATTTTCAAAGCAGTTGCTTACAGGTTGACTTCTCCAGAACATTTCAGCCATCCTCAACCAAAAGTAAGCATTGCAATAGCTTCCTGGAGGGTCAAGGAAGCTAACCAGATCATTACAACATATTGAAAGTTGCTAAAACTCAAAACACGATCTCCATCTGTAAGTTGATTTTTCTAGAATTCTAACTCTTCATACAAGCGCCATTTGACTTCCATTTTAAAAGATAAAATGTAGACATCATAGCTCTGAAACTAACCATGTCTTTAGAAGTCATTTATGTTGCCTAAGTAGTGTGAATTTTGAGTTTGAACTTCTTGAAAAATTAGGTTAGAATTTGGTACCATTTAAAATTCGTACTCATCTTTGATCTATTACTTAAGTTAGTTACATATTCAAAATCATGGTGAAATCTCTAACAAGTTTGATGTTCATTCTTTTGAGAATGGTCAGGAGTTGAGAAAGTTACAGAGTTATGGCTGGCACGAGGAAGAAGATGAAGTACAATCATGGAATTGCTTTATCTTATATTTATTGCAACTTGTTTCTATAACGGATGTACAGGCCACCTTAGTGGAAGCAAGTGCGCGTAAGGCATACCTCTATAAGGTAATGGGTTCGAGCCCCAACGAGACCTTTTGAATTTTTCATATTTTCACTTATTTCTTTTTTTGTTTGAACAGGCGCACCTGGGCCTTTCTCCAGTGGGCCATTCATTTTTGTTTTCCTCCCCCCCCCCCCCCCCCCCCAGATTGTTAAATAATACACATCCCATTTTTTTATTTTTTACTTTTTATTTCTGATTTCAAAAATCTGTTGGGCCCTAAACAAAAACTGTTTTTTACTCTCTAACCTCCAACATTCCTTTTCTAACCCCTCTGACTTTCAATTTTTATTTTTATTTCATTTTAATATTATTATTTTTATTATTTCTAATTAAAAAAATACAAGAAAATATTTTATTAAATACTTAGACTAAAATTTTTATTTTATTTCCATTTTACTTTAATTTCTTTCAAACATAAAACCCTAAAACAAAGACATTTTCTTTTCTTAATTTAATTAAAATAGATTTAGACTTAGGTTTAAGTTTAATTTTCTCTTTTTAGTTAAATTAACTTAGAATTTAGGTATTTAATTAATTAACTTCTCTCCATTTAATTTAGTTTAACTAGTTAGGTTAAAACTTTTTCCATCCAAAACCAAAAAAAAACAATTCTATCTTCTTTCATATTATCTTTATGTTCTTTCATATTTTATTTTGTTTTTGCATTATTCAATATGGTTGTAATGATAATTAGGTTTTAATTGCTTTCATCCCCATTTGTAATTTGTATCCCCATCCCCTAAAATGATGTAATAGCGTAAGACTTTTAATTTTCGCTATTTATCGCTTTCAATATTATTGCTAGTAATTAGGATTTGTATGGCAAGACTTAAAATCAAAGATTAGACAACCCTAGTTCAAGACAATATACATGAAAATAAAACACTTTGTACACATGCACCTCTAGGGTAACCCACACTTGTTGCCTCAGATTAAAACAGTCATGTCCCTCGAGTGTGGGATAGCAAATACGTTTGATTACAAGATCGAAGTTCCTCGATAACCCTTCAACATTTCCTTCGAAAAACGATCTAAGTCCCTTACAATAAATTGCTAAGGTATCCTACAATGTTGCCTTCTATGACTATACGATGACCCACACTTGTCCCTTCACATCCAATGATATGGCATCTTACCAATCAATGGTAAGATAGCATTATCTAAAGGAGGAGGAAGAGAACAAAGACTTCTTTTGAGTAGGTAGAACGTTCGTAGCTGCTTGCTTACAAACATTTCAAAATAAAACATCTTTCAAACACACCAACACTTTCATGAAATATTTTCAAAAGTCAACACTATGTATACATTCTTATAGAGACGAGAGTCATTACAAAGTTCGCCTAAACAAAGGCACTTTTCAAAACAAACCACAATCACATTTACAAAGCATTTCAAAGTGAGCTAGGAACTAAGAGCCCGTGGATAACTATGGATAAAAAGGGTGCTAACACCTTCCCTTTTCATAACCTATCCCCCAAACTCAAGAAAATTATCAAAAAGGTCTTTCCTGTTCTTTTCACCCTTTCATTTATTGGATAAAAGAAAAGTCAGTGGCGACTCTTTCTATCCGCAATAATTGCGATAAAATGCAAAACTCCCAAGTCAGTTCTCCCACCGTATTACACGCAATAATTACGATAAAACGCAAAACACCCAAGTCAGTTCTCCTACCGTATTACAGAACTGGCGACTCTGCTGGGGAGTAGATAAACTAAAAGTGGGGTTACTTTAAGAGTTAGATCACCTTTATTTTGCTTTATTTGTTTGCCTTGTTTGATTTGCATTTATGGGCAATGCTTGGGTTTATTACTTATAAAGATCCTATACCTGAATCTAGGGCACATTAGGTAAGTAGCAATAGATCATGGAAACTGTATGGCATAGACCAATATGGTTGAAATGATGGTTACATTAGTGTGACACATTTGTTGGTACCGGTATCCCTTGTGTTGAATCAAGGAGAATACGAGGCCGATGTGTGGTGTCATGAAGCACTAACTGACCGTAGAACCTTAGTTGAACAACTTGGCCATTAGAAAGTAGTGAGATAGCCGGCTTTGGTGCAAGACTGAAGTTGGTTGATACTCGATACTACACTCATTGAGATCGCACTTTTGGGATATTTTGGCCGCAAGAAAAGATTGTTTATGTTGAAACAATGCCCGATGAAGAAAGATTAATTATAATTGAGATTCCTTAGAATTCGATTACTTCAAAAGGGTACTTACCTATAAACCTCATGCAATCCTAGACCTAAGGCCTTGTGTGCTTTGTGTGTATATGATTATTTGTTCATAACATTATAAACATCATAACATCATAACATCATGACATAGAATTTTTATTAACCATTTCAAGGACCTAGGGATTTATCTTTATTCTGTTTTGTAGGGTATGGCTTCCACTCTCAAAAATACCATCCAAATCAGCTTTGTAAAAGTGCCTCCTCAACACCAAGAGTTAGCATCAAGGGTTCCAGAGAATTCTCTGTTCACCAAAAGATATGGTCGAATTCTCAATCTGGCTACCTCAAGCTTTCAAGAAGAAATAATGTGTGTGCTCTTTCAGGTTTTTGATCCTCTGCATCATTGTTTCACTTTTCCCGACTATCAATTGGTGCCTACATTGCAAGAGTTCTCTCAACTATTAGGAGTTCACGTGCTTGATCAAATGCCATTCACTGGTTTAGAGGAAACTCCAAAGCTTGAAGTTATTTCCAAGGCCTCGCATTTGAAGAGATCCGACATTGTAGCTAATTGGGAAATAAGGAGCGGAGTCAAGGGTTTTCTAGCTAAGTTCCTGTTAGATAAGGCTCGACTATTTTGGAAGGATATGGAGTTTCAATCCTTTAAAGAAGTCTTGACTCTTCTAATCTATGGGTTAGTATTGTTCCCTAATCCAGACCAACTCATAGATGTGAATGCTGTCAAGATCTTCCTTTCTTGTAACTGTATGCCTACTTTACTCGGAGACATTTTGTATACTCTTCACACTTGCACCATGAGGAAGAGAGGGGATCTTATGTGTTGCATTCTGTTGCTGTCTAGGTGGTTTATTTCGCACCTTCCCTAGTAAGTTCTAAAGAATGAACAAGGTCTGAATTAGTCACAAAGAATAATATCACATTCTCATACAGATATATGTTGGTGCTCTCGATCTCAAGAGAACATCACTATCATTGACCGTTGTGGGGAGTTCCATAATGTTCCACTCTTGGGTATTAGAGAAGGCATCACTTATAACCCTTCTCAAGTACTACCACAATTAGGGTATGCTCGAAGAGATGGTCCCCGTGACACGCTAATCTAGGGTATTGTATTCGACTATAAGAACAATGTCTAAGGTTACCGTTAAAGGTTTGTTCGAGCCTGGGGCATAATAAACAAGGTTGATAGCAAGACTTTGTGGCATATTAACTCTATTCCTGGATCCTTATCTCAAATGGGTGCGAGCTCGCGTTCAAAATCTAATGATGTCATATCCTGCTATCCTACCAATAGTTGTGGAGCCTGTTTCCGAGGGAGATATTCCTTATACCATTCTTCATCCTCACATTCCTACCAACCTCAAAGAATTGCATATATTGTGGATTCAACTCAACGGGGAACGAGACACCTTTGAAGCTCGATTCTATGCAAGCGAGAAGAAACTGCTGGAGCTCACAAGACAACTTCACGAGGAGCAAAGCCTGAATGCCTACATTGCACCAAAGAGGAAGCGCCCGTGAGAGACTTGAGTCTTTTGTTTTAGGAGTCTCCTTGAGACCTTTTTTATTTTTCATTGTAATCCCAAGATGCAGTTGTAATATTTGAACTCATTAATACAATTGTTACGTTTGTTTCCTTTTGGCTAGGAAATTTAAATCTCTTAAGGTCCATGAAAACATTGCATCCACATAGCACACATCATATCATAAGCAGGTTTTTTGATACAGGTCTCCTCATGTTTTTACTGTTTATTTCAGTATAAGATGGCTCTAGAGAAAACCGCCAAAGATCTGCAAACTCAACACACACAGTTCCAAGAGACTCTCTTCAACCTAGCTAAAGGTCACCAAGAGATGATGGCACTCTTTGCCACCAAGAAGAAGACCAAGAAGAGGGTTATTATTCTCAACATGGGAAGAAGGTTCAAGGGGCCCACCCGACTAGTTCAAATAGAAGAGGCTTCTTCTGAAGAAGAAGACAATCAAGAAGAGGAAGTTAGAAGCACCAGAGCTGGGGGTGAAAATAACCAATTTACTGAGGACGAAGAGCAGTATCCACCGGCGGAAGACAAATACAAACAGCTAGAAGACTGACTTAAAGCTGTAGAGATCCAAACAGTGCTTGGTTTGGACTTTGGAGACTTAGGTCTGGTCCCTAGGGTGGTCATTCCCCAAAAATTCAAAGTCATTGTCTTTGCCAAGTATGATGGGGTCTCGTGTCCAAAGATGCATCTGAGGTCTTATGTTCACAAGATTCAACCACACACCAAAAATAGGAAGTTATGGGTGCACTTATTCCAAGAAAGCTTATCTGGAACACAGTTGGAATGGTTCTATCAACTTGAGGGGACTAATATCCACACTTGGTAGGATCTAGTTGCTGCCTTCTACAAACAATACCAATACAATGCTGATCTTGCACCAACTCGCGTGCAATTGCAGAATATGATATGGGTTCGAATGAAGGCTTTAAGGAGTATGCTCAAAAGTGAAGGTACTTGGATGGAAGGGTGAAGCCCCCATTGACTGAAAGAGAATTAGTGGACATGCTCATGAGCACCTTGATTGGTCCATTCTTTAATTTTCTTATTGGAAGTTCTTCATCGAGGTTTACTGAGTTGATTTTGACTGGCGAGCAAGTTGAAAATGGAATCAAAAGCAGAAAGATCCCCATGGCCTCAACCTCTAATGCTGTAAAGAAACCTTTTGTTGGAAAGAAAGAGACTAATGCTTTTTATGGACAAAGGAGCCATGTCAAGAATGATCGTTATCATTCGGTAGGAGCTATATTGATTTCAAACCCGACCCCAGTTCAACGACCACATCAATCAAATAATCAACAAAGACCAGATGCCCCGAGGAGGCAATTCACTAGAATCAACATGCCACTGTCTCAAGCTTTACAACATCTGTTGAAGGCGGATTTGGTAACACTGCAAGATCCTCCTCCAAACCCAATATTGTCTCTCCCAAATATAACCCAAATGTGAAATGTGCTTACCATTCAAATAGTCATGGCTATGACACCAACAACTGTTGGGCATTGAAGAACAAAATCCAAGATTTGATTGATAACAAAGTAATTGAGTTTGACCCTCCACAAACCCCTAATGTGATTAACGCACCCATGCCAAGTCATGGTAAAGGTGTTAATGATGTTGACAATGTCTCATTTGTCTCCACCATCGATGATTTGACTACTACATTATTGATCATTAAGAAGAATCTGCTAAGAGCCAGTTTATTTCCTGGCTGCTCTGAAAATTGTTACAATTGTGCTTCCCAAATTAATGGTTGTATGTGGATGAAGAAAGGTATCCAACGTCTGATTGATAGCCATGAAATTTTGTTCGAGAAAACTCTGTCCATGAAGAATTTTCCTAAAAGTATACCTCAAGAATTGAGACTTGAAGATGTTTCCATAATCACCATTTCAAACACTCCTATTAGGATCACCTCCAAAGGCCCTACAGGGGTTCCTGCTGAGCCAAGCGTGGCTCCCTTGATTATCACTACACTGGGGCCAGTCCCATATACCTTTGACAAAGTTGTGCCCTGGAACTATGGGGCAGAAGTTTATTATCATGGTGTCAAAAAAGAGCCATGGATTACTGAAAATGAAGAGCCTGAAATTACAAACATTGTCAGAACTAGTAAGGTCACTAGGACAGGAAGGGTCTTCTCTCCGGAGATTTCTCCTCCAACAACTATAATAACACATGTTCGAATTCCTGTTGTTGGGCCAACTACCAATGCCCGAGGTAAGGAGAAAGTAATTGAGCCTTCCCTGACGGAGGCACCACGAAAAGAAGTGACAATTGCAGACCCATCTAGACAAGAGATGGAAGAAATTCTGAATATCATCCAAAAAAGTGACTACAAAATAGTTGAGCAACAGGGGCAGACACCCTCAAAGATATCCATGTTGTCTTTATTGTTGTTCTCCGAAGCACATGCCTAAGCTCTGTTGAATTTCCTGAAGAATACCTATGTACCTCAAGAGACCATTGCTGATCAATTTGAGAATTGTATTGCAAGCCTAACTGCCGATAATGGCTTGGGATTTTTTGATGCAAATTTAACTCTGGAGGGGAAGAATCACAACAAAGCTCTTAACATCTCTATTGAATCCAAAGGTATCACCCTAGAACATGTGTTGGTAGATATTGGGTCGTCCCTCAATGTTTTACCTAAAGGTGCTTTGGATAGACTAGACTTTGATGGGATGGTGCTGAAACCAAGCGACATTGTGGTAAGAGCCTTCAATGGTTCAAAAACGATGGTCCATGGAGAAGTTGATATTCCAATCAAGGTGGGATCTCAAGTCTTCAATTCAGCATTTTATGTAATGGATATCCTCCCTGCCTATTCTTGCTTGTTAGGACGCCCGTGAATTCATGGGGCAGGTGCAGTTACCTCTATATTACATCAAATTTCGAAGTACCTAGTGAAGGGGAAGGTTGTCACAGTTTATGGAGAGGAAGAATATATGGTCAGTCATTTGAATTCTTTCAAATACGTTGAAATGGATGGCGAATTCATTGAAACCCCCTATCAAGAATTTGAGGTAATCTCCCTAATGGTTGATGTCTCTACTCCTTCTACTCCTGAAATCTCTAAAGGCACACCAAGAATAGCCTCTCTGAAGGATGATAGGGTTGTTGTAGAAGATGGGGGTTGCACTATCTGGGGACAACTTCCTGATATCCTCTATAAATCTGACAAATTTGGGTTGGGTTTTACTTCAAATGCGCAAAAAGAGGTTTGGCGTGCTCGTTCTAGTGAACCACCTCTCTGTATTAGCAACAATGAATTCAGTGCATTTGAAGACACTGATAGTAATGGTGACTTAGACGACCGGATGTTCCCAACTGCTGACCGCAGACTCAACAACTGGAAGGCCAAAGACTTTATCTCAATCTCCTTCAAACAAGAGTAATTGTTATTTCCTGTTTTTATTGCTTTAAGAAATTTGTCTGTATAATTTCCTTCAAAATAATGACTTTAAACCATGTACCTTGCCCGGGGCACAATGGTCCATTTGTTAAGGGTTTGTCATTTCATATATCATATGCTCATTTAATGAAAACATTGGACGATTTTGCATTCAAATTTTGTTCTCTTTGTCTTTCTTTTACTTTACTGCATTTTCAAATAACCATGTGACCTAACATGCATACACACGCATTTACAAATCCACATCCACTTTGGATCTCATTGACAAGAATTCTGCTATTGTCATTTATGACTTTGAAAATCCATTCTATCAAGCCGAATATGAAGGTGAAGAAGATTGTGAGATACCTGGAGAACTCGCCAGAATCCTGATACAAAAGGAAAAGGCCATCCAACCGCACGAAGAACCGGTCGAAGTGATAAACTTAGGTACTGAGGCAAATAATAAAGAAGTCAAGATCGGCGCCAACATGGAAGACAGTGCCACGAGCATATTAGTTCAGATGTTGTACGGATATGTTGACGTCTTTGCTTGGTCATACGAAGACATGCGGGGGCTCGATAGTGATATTGTGGTTCATCGGCTACCAATGAAAGAAGGTTGTTCTCCAATCAAACAAAAGGTTTGCCATATGCACCCTGATATGTCAGAGAAAATCAAGGCTGAGGTAATGAAATAGTGCAGGTTTCTTCGCAGTGACGTCCTATCCCCAATGGGTTGCAGATGTCATTCCAATGCCTAAGAAAGAAGGTAAAGTTTGTATGTGTGTAGGCTACATGGAATTAAATAGGGCGAGCCCCAAAGACGACTTCCCACGACCACATATTAATGTCTTGGTTGATAACACTACTCAACATAAGGTATTTTCCTTCATGGATGGTTTCTCGGGTTATAACCAAATCAAAATGGTGCCCGAAGACATGGAGAAGACTACTTTTGTCACACAGTGGGGCACCTTCTGTTATAAGGTCGTGCCTTTTGGGCTAAAGAATGCAGTCGCAACTTATCAACGAGCTATGGTGGCTTTATTTCATGATATGGTTCATCATGAGATAGAAGTCTATGTTGATGACATGATAGCAAGGTCCCAAACTAAGGAAGAGCACCTTGATCATCTGCACAAGCTGTTTGAGAGGCTGAAGAAAAATAAGCTGAGGTTGAATCCCAACAAATGCATCTTCGGGGTAAGGTCTGGAAAGCTCCTAGGCTTCGTCGTTAGTGGCAAAGGAATTAAGGTTGATCCGGCCAAATTCAAAGCTATCCAAGAAATGTCAGCTCCTCGTACTGAGGAGGAAGTTAGAGGTTTCTTGGGACGTCTAAACTACATTGCCCGATTCATCTTTCACCTAACTGCTACTTGTGAGCCACTCTTCAAGCTGTTGAAGAAGGATCAGGTAGTCAAATGGAACGACGATTGTCAAATAGCTTTTGACAAAATCAAGGAGTACATGCAAGAACCTCCAATCCTAATGCCACCGGTCGAAGGAAGACCTCTAATCATGTACTTGACCGTGTTAGAGAATTCAATGGGGTGTGTGTTGGGGCAGCATTACGAGTCTGGTCGAAAAGAGTATGCAATATACTACCTTAGCAAAAAGTTTACCGACTGTGAAATAATATATTCACTGCTCGAGAAAATTTGTTGCGCTTTGGCATGGGTTGCTCGTCGACTAAGACAGTATATGTTAACTCATACCACTCTATTGATCTCTAAGATGGATCCCATCAAGTATATCTTTGAGAAGCCAGCTCTCTCCGGAAGGATAGCCCGATGGAAAATGATCTTAAATGAACGTGACATCCAGTACACTACACAAAAAGCAATTAAAGGAAGTGTATTGGCGGATCATTTGGAAAATCAAGCTGTTGATGAATACCAATCTATGAACTTCGAATTCCTGGACAAGAATATCATGCTAATAACAGATGGTGAAGAACCTGGACCGTATGAAGGACCTGAGCAAGGATCCTGATGTACTATGGTTTTTGATGGAGCTTCCAACACACTGGGTAATAGAATTGGTGTTGTGATCATTTCTCCCAAAGGTTGCCATACACCTTTCACTGCCATGTTGTGCTTTGACTGTACAAGCAATATGGCCGAATATGAAGCATGCATCTTGGGTCTTAAGGCTGCTATCGACTTAAGAATCAAATTCTTGAGCGTGTATGAGGACTCAACCTTGGTGGCCAGTCAAGTTAAAAGAGAGTGGGATACAAAACATCCAAATATCATCCCATACAAGGAACTTGTGCTAACCCTGATTTCATACTTCGAAAAGATCATTTTTGAACATATCTCGAGGGAAGAAAATCAGTTGGTGGCTTCCTTAGCTACCATGTCCTCTATGTTCAAGGTTACATGGGACAACAAAGATCCCCAAATTACTGCCGAAAGATTTGACAAACCAGCGCACTGCTATGAGATTGACACTGATGGTGTAGAGGAGAAGCCCTGGTTTCATGAGGTGAAAACATATCTCAAAGCTCAAGAGTAATCTGAAGGGGCGTCAATCAACGACAAGAAAGTCTTGCAGAGGTTCTCAGCGAAGTTCTTACTGAGCAATGGGATCTTATACAGGAGCAACTATGATTCAATTCTGCTCTGTTGTGTGGACAAGAAGGAAGTAGAGAAGGTCATGGAGGATATGCATGAAGGTATTTTTGTTACTCATTCTAGCGCATATATTATGGCCAATAAGATTCTGAGAGCTGGTTACTATTGGTCAACAATGCAAACCAATTGTCATAACCACTCAAGGACTTTCCATAAGTGCCTAATTTATGCTGATAAGGTCCATGTGCCTCCAATTTCTTTGAACTTCATGACTGCTCCTTGGCCATTTGCAATGTGGGGCATTGACATGATTGAAGAGATCAAGCCTACTGCCTCTAATTGACACCGTTTCATTCTTGTCGCCATTGACTACTTTACCAAGTGGGTTAAAGCAACTTCATTTTCCTCAGTTACCAAGATTGTTGTAGCTTGGTTCATCAAGCATAACCTCATCTTCCGTTATGTTATTCCTGAGAGGATCATCACTGGCAGTGTCACCAACCATAACAATTCCACGATCATGGAACTCTGCACGCAGTTCAAGATCAAGCATCACAACTCTTCTCCATACATACCTAGGATGAATGGCGCAGTGGAAGCTGCCAACAAGAATATAAAGAAGATTATACAAAAGATGGTGGTGACCTATAAAGACTGGCATGAGATGTTACCCTTTTCTCTTCATGTCTATCGTACTTCAGCGCGAACATCAACTGGAGCAACCCCATTCTCCCTAGTCTATGGCATGGAAGTTGTCCTGCTTGTCAAAGTTCAGATTCCTTCTTTAAGGATTATGAAAGAAGAAAACTTAGACAAAGGCGAATAGATTCAGACTAGGTTGGATCAGTTGAATTTGATTGACGAGAACTGGCTGGCTGCTATCTATCACGGTCAGATGTACCAGAAGCGCATGATTAAAGCTTTCAACAAAAAGATCAAGCAGCAGGTATAACAGGATGGTGACTTGGTAATAAAGCGCATCATTCTGACACAAAGATATCCCAAGGGCAAATGGACTCCCACTTATGAAGGGCCATTTGTTGTTAAAAAAGTATTCTCGGGCAGTGCTATTATGCTAACCACTATGGATGGTGAAGATTTTCCGCACCCTGTGAATGCGTACATAGTCAAAAAATACTACGCATAAGAATGACCCGCTAGGTTGATATACCTAGGAAAAAATAAGGGAATCTCGACATACCAAAAGGGTTCGGGCAAAAATAAGGGATATATATACATAAAGATGGTACACCCGACAAGTCAAAAACCCGAAAGGGCGGCTTGGGCAAAAAAGGGTATCCTGGTGGACTGAAAACCTGAAAGGGCGGTCCAGGAAAAAAATTAAGGATTAAAGAATACGATTATGTCTCGTTTGATCACTATAACCAGCTTTATTACCAAGGTCAAAAGTTCAAAAGGTTCAATCAATTGATTTTGAAGGCATATGGGCAATAGCAGAGTTGGATCCCAATGAGATAATTTTTCACATGGATATATATATATATATATATATATATATATATATATATATATATATATATATATATATATATATATATATATATTTGTTTTCACTTTGTACTCTTTCATTTCACAACGACTTCCTCTTACAAGGATTTCCGTCTCTTTGTACAAACACGCCTGTTTATAGGCAAATTATCAATACGAATAGACTTTGGAGTCCAAATTTTTTTTTTGCTTGCAAAAATGGCCAATGACTAAAATGGAATGAGCATATGCATATGAACATGATTAACTGTTAACAAATATGCGCATAAGAACATGATTAAAGATTTATTCAAAAAAATATAAGAGTTGGGATGACAGTCAAGCTGTTTGTAAATCCCCATAGTCCCTTTCATAAGATTATCCCTAGTGAAGTCGCTAGACCCACTTCTATGAGGTTATTCCCACAGAATAGTTTTCACAAATAAGAGCATATTCCCTGCAATCTCCCCGGCAGATCACTCCAACAAATAAAGGAGTATAACCTCCTCCTCGTTAAATCTCCCTAGGGAATCCAAATTAGTACATGGAAAGAGACCATGTAGAGTTTCTTCTCTTTAGAAAATTCAATTTCCCCAAGAGATTTAGTTTCCTCAATAGAGCATTTCTCCATCAACAAGGATTTATTTCCCCAAGAGACTAAAAATTCTCCAGCTCGAGTCTATTCCCTAGACTACTACAAATCACTGACAAAATTATTTTCCCCGGTCAAAATTGCCACTGTCCCCAGAAAGTTGCGGCAAAGCTTGGAATCCAACCAGATACCAGTTAACTCTATCCTCCCCAAACAAGTCAGAAGATTGTCTATCTCTTTTATCCCTAGTCAGGGTATATAAGAATTATCTTCCCCAAACGAGTCAGAAGCTTAACCATCTCTTTTATCCCCAGTCAAGGTATATAAGAAATAAATTCCCCAATAGAGCAACAAACAACCAATGTTCCTAAACTCTACTCCCCAAATAGAAATCAATACATCCCCTGCAGATTTTCCTCAAACAAGTAGCCAGGAATCCTCAGCAGAAGCATTTTAGACAAGATTGAAGATACACATACTCTTCATCCCCAACAATAATCAAGGATTTATTTCCCAATACAAATACACTTCAACAACATTTCACATTCATTCATCATAACATATGCATATGAAATGCATATAACACAATATAATTTATTTGAGAACAACATTACCCAATGAATTTCATGCATCGTGACATTGCATACATCTAACCTTTACCTTTTCAGGAAAAGATCAATCAATAGACGAACGTCACCAACTACTTATACGGCCCAACAGTCTTCCCAAAGTTTATATCTGACAAAAAGGATATTTAAGAAATTTCCTCAAAGGGTCATTCCAAAAACAAGACACCTGTTGGTTCAGCTTAAATCAACCAAAGATTTATTCTGATTCTTTTCGGTGGACACTTTTCTGGTTCAGATTTATTTTGTTTCTTATCCAGACACCTGCTGGTTCAGTTTAAATCAACCAAAGATTTATTCTGATTCTTTTTCGGTAGACACTTTTCTGGTTCAGATTTATTCTGATTCTTATCTAGATACCTGCTGGTTTAGTTTAAATCAACCAAATATTTATTCTGATTTTTTTCCGGTAGACACTTTTGTGGTTCAGATTTATTCTGATTCTTATCCAGACATTTGCTGGTTCAATTTAAAGCGCCCAAAGATTTATTCTGATTCTTTTCTGGTAGACACATTTATGGTTCAGATTTATTCTAATTCTTATCCGGTCAAATACAAAAATAAGACATTTACTGGTTCATTTTAAATCGCCCAAAGATTTATTCTAATTCTTTTCCGATAGGCACTTTTTCTGGTTCAATTTAAATCAATCAAATATTTATTCTGATTCTTATCCAGTAAAAGACAAAAACAAGACACATGCTAGTTCAGTTTAAATCAACCAAATATTTATTTTGATTCTTTTCCGGAAGATACTTTTGTGGTACAAATTTATTCTGATTCTTATCCAAACATTTATTGGTTCAATTTAAATAGCCCAAAGATTTATTCTGATTCTTTTCCGATAGACACTTTTCTGGTTTAGATTTATTCTGATTCTTCTTCATCATATTTCCAAATGGAATCTTTAAGCCCATTCACGGCATAATCAACAAATAGTTTAGCTTCATGCACAAACGAGTGCAAATTTCTGGGCACTTAAGTGTTCAATCATCTTCCACCTTCAAGTCACGAACGGCGGATAAGTCAATCTAACTCTTCAGGTTTAAAAAGATTGAACAGGGTAAGTTGTTTACCCAAAAATTTTCCCTCTCTTTTCTCAATACATTTCTCACCAAAGATCTCAAATGCTCAAGAGTTCTCAAGGGTTTGATCAAATAAGCTCACCTCTTAAGCACTGAGCCTCCAAATTAGGGTTTTGATTTTCTCAAGGACAATTGTACTTTTGATTCCTCAAATTACTTTCATGGTTCATTATAGGTCTCCAAGATTGCTCATACCAAATTTCAAGTCTTGTATCATAAATTTGTTCAGTCAATTACTCAGATGACTGAAAATTAGTTGTATTAGGTAAAAACTCAACTATGGTCAACATACAGTCAAGCTTCATGATTTTTTTGCCAACATCAACATATTGAAGTAATACGTATCAATTGATCAAGTGTTGACCATAATTCCTCAAGAAAAGCATTCAAATCATCAAAGGGGCAAAATGGTTAAAATAAGGGTTTTGACTGAGATAGGCTGATCATTGACTTTTGACCTAATACATGACCCAATGTCTTAAAGAATGATTTCAAGGATTCAAACAAAACATGTTTACCTAACTTCATGGCTCAAATAATTTCGTAAGATCAATGGATTGACTGTTGAATTTTGGATCAACTGATGAAAAGTCAACTAATACCTAAAAAGTCAAACTTTGACTTTTTGATTAATATTGAATTTCAAAGATCAAGATTCATCAAGATACTCAAAAATATCAAACTTGATCATCAAAAATCAAGAAAGTCAAGAAAGTTCACAAAAAGTCAAAATTTTCCATACTTAGAAAATTTCTAAGTATTTTCAACCTTGATAATTTCAATACTTCATGACAAATTTTCACCAAAATCCAAGATGATTCAAGGAAAACTTTCAACATGAAAGTTGTAGATATTGATGAATTATACTACTTTGTAATAGAGGTTTTATGTCCAAAAAATTCTTAGATTTAAAGATATAAGACCATGAAGTCATGACATTTTTCATAAAACACTTAGTGAAAAATTTGGCAAGATATGCATATTTTTTGTCCTAAATTCTTGGCAATTTTTCACCTAGCTCCAATTTTATTTAACCAAATTTGTCAACATGAAGGTTGTAGACAATGTTTCAAGCTTTCAAAAATGTCCAAGAACTTGAAGAGATCATGCTTGAGCTAGGCGAATAGAAGAGAAGAAGTTGGACATCCATTCTTGAATTTTAGGTTATTTTGAGGATGAACACTTGATCAAATCTCAAGCCATGCTGCATAAATATTGCATTGCAGGCTTCTAACTTGCAAATCACTCCATAATTAATTATTTACACAACTATTAGAGCTACGAACCAAGCATTTGATCCATTTTTGGCACAAAGTAACATTGACATTCTTGTAAAGTTGCTTTAATCACAAAGTTAACTTGTCTTGAGCCTCTAACTTGTTTGTTCTGAACACACTCAACATACAAGATCAGATAAGCATTTTTAAAGCCTCTAACTACTATAGATTTCCTTGTACTATACAATGGAATAATGTTTGTCAAGGTTGCTTCAAAAACAACTCAAAAAACCATAACATGTGATTTTGTGAATCTGATCACTTCAAGCCCTCAAACCTCTTGCCTACGCTATTGGATTGACTTAACTCACACAGATCAAAATAGAAATTTCCACCGCACTTTATTGTTTCAAAAGGAATGGGAAAATAACGAATAACCCAAAAAGAGGGGGAAATATTCAAGGTAAGGGGGTTGGTTATGCAAAGGGAAGGTATTAGCACCCTAAACATCTACGGTACTCCGCAGGAAGCTCTTTGTAAAATCTGTATATTTTGGTTATAAAATATTGTATAAATATAGATGGTGGAGGTGATAAAAGAAATATTTTTTATGATTTTTGCACCCGCTGCAGTTGCAAACCTTTAGTGCCTAGGTACCACCTTTCGTGCAATAGGGGATCAGGGTAAACGTAGTTCCTCTTTAAAAAATTTAAAACAAAAGTGTGTTGGTTAATTTTATGAGATAAGATGTCATCATCATTGTCGGTGTGGAAAACATACTTACTACCCACAATCATGAGAAAGGAGAATTTGCATCATCTCAAAGTGGAGGATATGGCTTGGATTTTAAAATCAACAATGCCTCACTCAACACCAAAGTGGAAAATATCTCACTTCACTACATATTGTAGAAGTATAGTTGTTTGCATCACTACCAGGATTGGCAAGAATCTAATCTTTTGAGAAAATTTTAAAGATAACAACCAAAATGGCAAAATGGTTTGAATGAGATTGATTGACTTTTAGTCTTCTCACAAAAATGTCAAAGTATTATTAAGTTGATTGAAGTTTATTTATGAAAATGTTTTGAAAATGCATGGACCTAAGTCCAAGTTTATTATGAAAGTAGTTCAAGTTTAGAAACAAGAAGAGTCTTCAAAAGGAGGGAGAAGATTTTTGAAATTAAAGAAGATGGAAGGAGAATAATGGACTATCCTAAAGCATAAGGTGAAATCTAAGGAGAAGAACCATCTGACAAACAAGAAACTAACACTTGACATTATGAGTCAAGATAGATTTCTCATTCATTAAATTGAAACCAAGCCATGATACTAAACCTCTTGAGAAAACCATGCTTTAATTGCATTAAGTCTTCACAAAAATTGGGTAGAGTAACAACTATATGCAGATGAATTCCAGATTACAGACAAAGTATGTAATCACAATAACTTGCATACAAAACAAACAAACAACCCAATGTATTGAGGTAAACTTCAAGAAATCCAGACAAAATATCAATTAAGGCCACAAGGTCTCCGACATATGCCAAGGTCTCTAATCCTAAGTCCAAGAAGTCCAATACTCCATAATGCCAAGGATAGTAACCAAATAGTCCAAGTACCATTAATATTTTTTATGGTTTATGTTGATTATTAAGTATTTTCAAAAAGAAAATAAAAGCTCAAGTGAGCAAAATAAAAATGACATAAAAGTAAATGCTCAAGTGAGCAAAGATGAAAATAGCATGAAATGTAAATGCTAAAGTAAATGGTACATAAATTAAAAGCATAAAATAAAAGCATAAAATAAAGTCAATTGTTAGAAGTTAATGGTTAGTTAGATGACCATCTTGAAACTTGCATTTGGAAATCATTAGAGGATTTCTAGAACCAAATCCACTCAACAACAAGTTGCATTTGCTTTTTTGTCAAGTATATCATCCATTTAAGAATCCTCAAGACAACATTTAATGATCAATGATGTTTAAGTGATCCGTGTTGACCAAAATTGATGAAGATCCATTAGAGGATTGGTAGAACCAAAGCCTCCTAAAAATAAATCTCAAGGTTATTGGATTAAAGGGTTTAAATTAACATACTTAGGCTTGCAAATATAGGTTTGGACCTCGAATGATCATTTTCTCAAATCGGGACAAAATTTAGCGCTATGTTAAGCAATCGTAAGTGGACTTATGTAGAAGTCTCACCTATTTTGAGGTCGGCCAATAGAAATATATGTACTTAATGTTTGGATAAATGATATAGACATCATCATCCCATAACTTGTAATACAATAAGAAAGGGGGATAAGATGAAAAGGAAAGGGATTAGAGTTTCAAATGTCATCAATATCATTCGTCCATTTTAGTGGATTTGGTTTATCAACCTATCAACACCCAAGACCCAATAAGGTTGAATAATTTGTCTCAAAATATGCCTCAAGTCAGTATCACATGCTATTTCAAGAATTAAACAAGAATCAAGTACAAAAGTTTTCAATTACAATCATTGATCAAAGGTAAAACCCTAAATGCAAACCTAAGTTAAAATTTAGTTTTAAAATAGGAAAATAACTTGAAAAATTATGAAATTAAAACCCTAACTTCCTAAAGATCCACAAAAGTCAGAAATAAAATTTAGAGTCCTTAGATTGAGGTGGAAATTTGATTTAGAAATGTAAACATGGAAACTAGCAAGTAAAAGACTTAAACTAGATGGTTTTAGGAAATAATTTGTGAAAAATATGAAATCACATTTTAAAACTCCATAAGAATGATGTTTATGGCCTCAACATATTCAAGCACTCTAAACGACTTCATCTCTTATTTTATAGGCATGGGAAGTTAGAACTTTTAATCAATTAGTGTGAATGATCAAGCAAAAATCCTAAAAAAGGAAAATAAGTTCAAAATTAATCAAATAGATATAAAGTTCAAATAAATTTGATGTAAGATAACCTAAATGTCAATAACATTCCAAGGATCATAAAACATATTTTTCCTGAATTTTATCCTAAAAGGAAAAAAATAAATGGAAATTATTTACACATTTCAACAAAAATGAAACAAATAAAAGATGATATGTCCAAATGATTTTAATGAGTAATCCCAAAGTTTTGTAAAATAAGACAAAAAATATTTTCAAGTAATAAACTCAAAGAGGAGTCCAAAAATATTTTTTATGGATTTTTGATTTAATAGAAATAGGAAAATAAAATTCAAGATTCAAAAGAAAAATTAAAAACCCTAATTATCTACATGAATTTATTTAATCAAGAAAAATGATAAAAAATAAAATAAAAATCAAAATATGAAAATATATTGAAAAATTAATCTAAAATATTTTTATGATAATTTTTGAAGTGGAGAAAATATTAAAAGAAAATTGAAAAAAAAACAAAAAAAAATTAATATGCAAAGGCTATTTACACTTGTTATTTGAAAAACACGATGTAAAAGCAAATTGAGCCATGTTCAATCAAAGACTGTCATGCAGTCATCCCTACCAACAACCATGTTATTTTCAGTTTTTCAGTTTTGAAACACTATTTTCAGGTCATTATATCTCGTGCATCTCTTGATAAAAATCAATAATTCCAACACCAAAATTCAAGATAGGAATTAGTAGAACATGATAGAATCAAAAATTTCAAGAAATGATGCATTGATGAGTGAGAAAAATGCGCACGAATGTGACTGCATGAACACTTTTTTTGATTTGCATATTTTAACAAACACTTTTATGGTTTGACTTTCTCCCTCAATTTTCCACTAAATCATATGATCCAAGATTTAAAATTGGTCACAAAAATGCAAGGATTATGAATATGCTCTTGGATTTTTCAAAAGGTTCATGAATTTAAACAACACGTAAGGCTGTAGTAAGAGTGAGAAAATGTGGATCATATACCTTGAAATGAACTTGATGAAGCTTGAGCTCAAATAAAGAGCAATTAACTTGAGAGAAGCTTGAATGTTCAGAGATGTAAGTAGAGAGAGAGAGAGAGAGAGAGAGAGAGAGAGAGAGAGAGAGAGAGAGAGAGAGGAGAGAGAGAGAGAGAGAGAGAGAGAGAGAGAGAGAGAGAGAGAGAGAGAGAGAGAGAGAGAGAGAGAGAGAGAGAGAGAGAGAGAGAGAGAGAGAGAGAGAGGGAGAGAGAGAGAGAGAGAGAGAGAGAGAGAGAGAGAGAGAGAGATACGAAGAAGCTTGCTTGGATATGGAAGAAGCTTGCTTAACAATGGTAGAAATTGGTTGGAAATTCAAAGAGAGAGAAGAGAGATTTGCTTCGCGTGAGAGAGAGAGAGAATAGCTTGCTTCATATTTTCTTCTTCTAACCCCTTCAATTGAAACAAGCTTGGCCTTTTATAGAATTAAGAATGAGAGATTGAGAGAAATGAGAAATATGAGAGGAATTAGTGAGGTGATGCGTTTTGTGTTGTTTTGGGAGTGTAACTCGTGCGTTTTGACTAAGTGAGGAGTGGCTGGGGCGTGAGCTGGCAGCTAGGACTTGATTGCACAAAATAAAAACCATGCATTCCCATGCAAATTTTCTATTCCATGATCACCTCTTTACCTACTTCTATCTTCCTCTATGATGCATGAAATGTCGCAAAGTTTGAATAAAAAATGGAGAGAACATTTCATACTCCAACTTTCATGTTCAATTTTTTTTAAAAAATGAAGCTTGAATCAATGATATAATTGGCTATGAACACGTGCTTACAAACTGTTTGATTAAATGATATGCCTGACTGGGAATTCTACGCGTGCGTGAGGCCTTGTGCTGGGAAAAAATTCAGCTTGCATGGTGCCTTCTTCTCACAATTATATCTTAAAATGTAGGAAGAGTTTGGAGAAACTTTCTGAAGCAAAGTTGTTCCTCACATTTAGGGCTCGATCTTTGATGTTGGACATTTTCCAAAATAATGAATATTTCACATAGAAAAGTGATGATGAATGCGCGCCCACAACATGCTTGATGAAATGCCTTGCCTAGCACGCGTGACTTGCCTTGTGCTGGCCAAAATGGCATTTTTCAGCTCAAAATCCTAATCACAATATCTTTCTGTACACTTAACCATTTGAGATGATTCTTGAATGAAAAATGAATAGAAAAATTTAATCTTCAACTTTCATGGTTCCAACTTTTTGATTTGAGTCCAAATGGTCACTCAAAAATGGACATGAAGAAGTCAGATTTTTACATTTTTAACCAAAATTTCACTAAGTGTCCAAAACTTCCAAGCTTCATAAATTTTTTTCCTTTCATTTTTTGGGCTTGTGGCATTTTCTACAAAGTTGGATAATTTTTCATCCTCTTTCTAGGCATATAGAGTTTGCTCATTTTCAATAAAAACTGAGAAAGTTGTGGCCAATCAAAATTCAGCCTTATGAATACTTGGAAAATTTTCAAAACTACAAATAACTTCCTTGACAAGTTATCTCCAATTCAAACTTCCTCTTGATATTTTTGCCATTATTGACCATGATATATGAGAATAGGGATATTTAATTTATGGTTTACCAAAAGTCCACTTGGCCAACAGTTGATTTCAGCTATCTCTTGACAAAATAACCATTTTACCCCATTTTCTCACTTGAACCCTTTTAAGCCAAAGTTGATGGTCAAATTTATAATTATAGATATTCATGATCATGTAGAGAGGTATGGGATCAAGTATTTCCCAAAAATATAAATATCTCCTGATTAAAATCCAAACCCTAGTTTTGATCATTTGTGCTATGAGATGGTGAGATGAAGGCCATTGTGCCATTACGTACAATATGATATTCCAAGAGACAAAATATACACATTTTGAGGTTAGTTAAAAACATACAAAGATACACAATTCAAGGAACTTCAAGGTGCTTGGTGATTCCCATAGGAAAACCCTAAGACAGGATGTAGTAGAAGAAAAAACCCCAAACCCTAGTTTGTGATCTGGTTGCATTGTGATGATATGAGATGATCGAGGAATCTTAGGGGGAAAATTGGGGTACAAAAACTAACCTTATTTAAGTGTCTTCTATCCGGAGATATGAAGGTTAAGATCTTCGTGTCGACATGATCGAAGATACTTAAATATAAAACAAACCCTATTTTTGGTCCTAACATGCCATGCAATGCTTATGATTATGAATGCCTATGAATAAATTCAAAAGGACGCAAGACACCACTGGGGATGTAGGAAATAAAAAAAGGATCAAAAGAGAAATCCGACCAGGAAAATAAATCACTGGTGAACAAAAGACCTGACTCTATTGGGGGAGAGCCCAAAGAGGGGATAAGGTAGCATCAACTCAGACATTGAGGAGAGACAGTAAAGGATAAAAGTGATCGACAGATAACTGTGAAATACTAACTCAATAGTTGAAGGTAGAAGATAAAAAAGATAGTGAATCACAGATGACAGTAAACTACCAACTCAATAGTTAAAGGTAGAAGATCAAAGGATACACCAAGATTCACTGAAGGTGAACTACCAACGCTCACTGAATGTATAGATAAAAGAATAACACCAACGTTCAGTGAAGGTGAAACTACTGATGTTCACTGAAGGTAGAAAGAAAAGAATAACACCAACATTCACTGAAGATGAACTACCAACGTTCATTGAAGTGAGAGAAAAAGAAACGATAAAACCAACATTCATTGAAGGTGAACTACCAACGTTCACTGAAGGTAGAGAGGAAAGATGACACCAACATTCACTGAAGGTGAACTACCAACATTCACTGAAGGTAGAGAGGAAAGATGACACCAACTTTCACTGAAGGTAGAAAAAAAAGACACTAACGTTCACTGAAGGTGAAAACTACCTACGTTCACTGAAGGTAGAGAGAGGAAACATAACAATAACACCAAAATTCACTGAAGGTGAACTACCAATGTTCAGTGAAGGTAGAAAAAAGAACGTGTTGACAATAACAAGTTTCCCAAAATTGTGGCGTTTCACCTAGAATGGGTCTTAACTTCTTCTTTAACCAAGGTATTCCGCCTGGAAAGGGTAATATATAAGCTGTCTCAAATAAAGAGACTACCACTTATAAAGATTTTACAATGAAATGTCACTGTCATATTGAAAAGACTTTCCATCCATTGGATTAATTTTACAACGAACTGCAAACTATCCACTCATAGGGAAGATAAAAAAAAGTAACATTGACTTTTACGGGGAAGTACAAGTTGCTCAAATAAAGAGACATGCTACTTGCTGTTATGGGAAGGATTTTAAAAATGACTTCCCGGGGAAAGGAATATGGCTTCCTGGGGAAATTCCAACACACTCCTATTGAGGAGATAAAGTCTTCTCGTGCCAAAATAAATGCATATTCTCAAACCAGGCTCTAAGCTTGTAGAAATCCAAAGTAATAATATTGTTGGGGATCATATATTCAAACCAGAAATAAACCGAAATAAATCAGTCAACCAAAATAACACCTCATGAGAAATAAACTCAAAGGGGAATGACATTCTATCCGACAAAGAGCTGTACAGGAAGGCTAAAGCAAAAAATATTCCACGAGGGATAACTCAATGGGGAAATTGAAAGAATATACATTTTCTGCTTAAGGTTGACACTCTATTGGAGAGAGGATAACACAACTCTGCAAAACAGGGTAATATGCTAACAGAAAATTAATGAATGCGAATGAGCAATGATTTTCTAAATTTAAATATGCATGATGTATGTATGAATGTATTAATATTATCATGTATATGCTGATAAAATAGACATATAACATTGGGGATAACCATATAAAACCAACATGGGTGCAATTAATTCTCGGCTAAATCATATCCAAGATGCAAATTCCACAAAAAAGTAAGCACCAACTGAGGAACGGATTCCTACTTCACGGCTTAACTTCACTGGGAAGGAACATAATCCAGAAATAATCAAATCATAGTAACAAATCAGTACAGATACAGGGATATAACATCATCCTCCAGGCTTCACCAGGCAAAACAAATGTTTTACAGTTCGCACTTTTACTGGGGATTAGAATACTGATTTCAATAAGGCAGACAATACCATATCGTCAAAACATCAACTAAGGATCTCATGCTGAATTCATTTGGGAAATATCATACAGACTTCACTAGGGGAGATAATGGCTCATCATCGAGATATCAACTAGAGACCTCATGCTTACTTCATTGGGGGAGGACAACACCACATCATCAAGGGGAAACCAAAATAAATTTTTCAATATTGAGAGTAAGTATTGCACCAACTTCTCTGGGGAGAAAGCATGAAACCTCACAGGGATAATAACTTGGGGAGTTAAGAAGTCAAACATTACAGCAAGAAATCACACTTATGGGAATTTTCAATCAAACCCAGCACTTGGCGGGTGAAAACCCAAAAAGATGACAATTGTATCAACACTTCTTAGAAAAGATATTTCCCTGGCCTAGTTTCCTGGGAAATAAATACCAGCAATAATGCCAACACTGCAAAAAGAACGACATTTTGCAAATAGTTCCATCTCAGCAGACCAAGGGAACAAGAACTTTCGTCATATGAGGGAAGACCTCACTGGGAATCTTGGATAGAGGCTTCAGACCATGCAAACCCAAAATCAAAAATGAACCAAAACTTGACTGCGGACAATGGGATCACAAACCTGATACCGCATCATACACCAATTGATTTCATCTTCAATTACTTGAGAAACATACAAAAATCATGTGCATACCAGCAAAAACAACCTGAGATAAACTTCCTGGGGAAAATAAAACTTCCCAAAATTACTGGAGTTTGTCCATTCCTGGGATCACCACTTTTGTTTTCCTCTTGAATCATAAAATCTAAAGTAAAAATAATTTGTAAATTCTTTTTGAGAAACAATTTTGTTATTTAATTTGTTTTCTTTGAAAATTACTATCAATAATAAATGGAGTATTTGTAAGCATAATGAAATAAGAATTACAAAGAATTGGATAAAAGCTCAAACTTTACTAATACAATGGTAGTCTGCCAATGGCGAGACTCCATGGATTATTACAAAGTTCGGAAAATGGTAATATATAATTGAGAAGATACATTGAAATATAATGACCACTATTCTCTCTAACAACTTTGAAATCCTCAGCAACAACTTCTGTTGAAGTATGGTGAGGATCCAAGAAGATTGTTGCTTTGAAGTCTTGTCTGATGTAGTTACTTGCCAAGAAAGTCCCTAACTTTTTCCTAAGTTGCCCTTGCAGGTTTTCAACTTAGCAGGAAAATTTATTCTGTTTATGTCTCTAATTTTTTCCTAGACTCCCATTCCGGGTTTTCGGCCTACCAAGACTCTCATTTTTTCCTAACTCGCCCTTTCAGGTTTTCGACTTAGCGAGTTGTTCTTTTATTTCTTTAGGAGAAGTATTTCTTAACTGCATCAACATTCATGGGACGTGGGAACTCCTCACCATCCATAGTTTCAAGAATTAATGCACCGGCACAGAAGGCTTTCTTGACGATCCGTTGTGGTCTTTCCACCCTTTGTTGATTATTGAGTTGTGGAGCAACTACAAGTCTAGGTATCATCACGACACTTATTGTCTGACGTTGTTCAGCCCTATTTTGACCCCTCGGACTATAGACGACACTGGATTCCTTCTTATCAACAAAAGGTTTCTTTACTGAACTTGAAGAGGCATCCTTCTGTATTTTTCCGCTTCGAATCCCAGCTTCTACTCTCTCTCCAGTTAGAATCAGTTTGGTGAAACCAGCTGACAAACTGCCGATCAAATGATTGAAAAATGGACCAGATAGCGTCCCCAGAAACATGTCAACCAACTCCCTATCAAACAACAGGGATTGAACTCTCCCAGCCAAGTCTCTCCATTTTTGTGCATAATCTTTAAAACCTTCACCTGCACCCATGGACATACTCTGGAGTTGAGTACGAGTAAGAGCAAGGTCGATATTATACTGATACTGCTTGTAGAAAGCATCAGCCAGATCTTCCCTATTTTGGACATTGGCTCCCTCCAGTTGGTAGAACCATTCAAGCTGAGTCCCTGACAGACTATCTTGAAAGAAATGCACCCACAAATTTCTATCAGAAGTGTGGGGTTGGATCTTTCGAACATAAGAGCGGAGATGGAGCCTTGGGCAGGACACCCCATCATACTTGGCAAAAACCGGAGCTTTGAACTTCTGCAGGATGACTACTCCCGATACCAATCCCAATTCTTTGAATTCAAGTCCAGGTATCCTCTGAACTTCCATGGCACTCAGACGGTCTTCTAACTGCTTGTATCTATCCTTAGCAGGAGGATATTGCTCATCATTATAATCAGTATCATTATCAGGGACTGTAGGACTAGGTTCCTTCTCTTCTTCTTGATTCTCCCCTTCCTTGGATGAAGAGGTCAAATCAGTTTGTCACTTCAACCACTCTCCAAACCTTCTGCCCATATTCAGAATATCGATAACCTTCTCCTTTTTATTCTTTTCTTTCAGGATGAGGGCTTTCAGATCCTCATACCCCTTTTCCAGACTGATGAACATTTGTTGGAATTGGGAGTTCTGTGCCTGCGGGTCCTTAATGCTTTGTTCGAAAGACATTTCTGCTGAAATAAACAGCGAAGGAGATGAGAAACCTGTAATGGTACCTGTAATGATGTGTATGATAATGGGATGCGCATGTAATGATTTCAAAGACTTCGGGAAATTTAAATTTGCAAACCAAAATAAACAAAACTTTATTAGTTGAATTTGAAGTTCAAATTCCTTTTAGGCGTTACAAATAAAAATAAATCTAAAACTAGAAAAGAAAATCAAAAGTCCCATGGATGCTTCCTCTTTGTGCCAAGATAGTCATTCAGTCTTCTTTCTTCATGCAGTTGCTTTGTGAGCTCTAAAACTTTCCTCTCCTGAGCATGGAATTGATCCATGTAAGTGTCCCGTTCCTTCATCAACTGAATCCAAGACCTCTGTAATTCCCCAAGATCAGTGGGCATGTAAGGATAGAGAATCGTGTAAGGAATACCCTCATATGTAGTGGGTTCCACAATCACTGGTAAAACAGCCACATAGGGCATCATAAGCTTCTAGGAACGAGCTCGTACCCATTGGTGGTAAGGTTCCATAGGAATGGAATTTTTTGGCCCCAAAGTCTTGACGCCAGATCTGTTTACCATGCCCCAAGCTCGTATGAACCTCCGGCGATACTCTTGAACATTATCCTCATAGTTGAATATAATGCCCTCGATAAGCAATTCATGGGGATCATCCCTTCGAGCATGACCAAATTGTCGCAGAGCTAAACAAGGGTTGTAGGTTATACCTCTTCTAATACCAAGCAATGGGACATTAGGGTACTCCCCGCAACGGTCAATAAAAGCAATGTTTTCCATAGATCGAGAACACCAAAGAATATCCGTATGGGAGAGTGACATTATCCTGTGTGACCAAACCAGACCTTCTTCATTCTTGAATATGGACTTGGGGAGGTGAGAAATAAACCACCTCGACAACAATGGCATGCAGCACATGAGAATCCCTCTTCTCCTCATGGTACAAGTATGGAGAGTGTGTAAAATATCTCCGAGCAAAGCAGGCCTCGGGTTGCGAGAGAGAAAGATCTTAATAGCATTCACATCTACGAATCAGTCCGGATTAGGGAAGAGAACTAAACCATAAATAAGAAGAGCCAAAACCTCCTAAAAAGCCTGAAAATCCATATCCTCCTAAAACAGTTGGGCCTTGTCTATCAGAAACTTAGCTAGAAAACCCTTGGCTCTGCTTCTTGTTTCCCAATTGGATACCACGTCGGCCCGTTTCAGGAGCAAAGCTGAGGCAATGACTTCTGGCTTAGGAGCTTCTTCTAAACATGTGAAGGGTACCTGTTCAAGAATGGGTATATCCAATATCTGAGAGAATTCTTCCAAGGTAGGCACCAACTGATAGTCTGGAAAGGTGAAACAGGGGTGCTTGGGATCAAAGAACTGAAAGATTACACTCATCATCTTTTCATCAAAGCTTGAAGTAAACAGGTTGAGAAGTTGACCATGTCTCTTAATGAATGCAGAAGTTTCAGAAACCCTTGATGCTAGCTCTTTGAGTTAGGAAGGTATCTTCACATAGCTGATTCAGATAGTGTTTCTATGAACGGAAGCCATGATCTGCAAAACAGAACAAAGATAAATTCCCATGTTCTTTGAAATGGTTAGTGCAATAAGCATGGATGCCATGTTATGATGCATGATGTCATGATAAACCACAGGTATAGCAAACACAAGTATAGCAAACACAGTCAAGTCACACCAAGTCCTTAGGTTTAAGGCTTGCATGAGGTTAAAGGTAGTACCCTCTTAAAGTTTAGTTGGTTCAAACCTGTCTTAAAAAGTAATTGGGTTCTATAGATTCTCAATATCACTGACCATCCTTTATCGGACACTGTTTCAGCTCTCAATCTTTTCTTGTGGCCAAAATATACCGAAAGTCTGATCTCAACGAGTGTATCATCGAGTATCAACCAGGTCTCAGCTCTACATCGAGGCCGACTATCTCACTACTTTATAATGGCCATGTTTGTTAAACTAAGGTTCTAAGGTCCGTTAGTGCTCCACGACACCATGTGGCGGCCCCGTATTCTCCTCATTTCCCCACGAAGGATACCGGTAACAACCAAAGTGCCACACAAACACAGCCATTGCTTAAACCATATCGGTCTACATCGTACAGTCTCCATGATCTATTGTTGTTTACCTAATGAGTGCCCCCAGATCCGGGTGTAGGATTTATAGTAACCCCAAACAAACCCTCAAAAGTAACACAATCAAGACAAATCAAGAGAAGCAAGTTAATGACCTAGATCCTAAGGTATACCCCACTTATTATTTCCCCAGCAGAGTCACCAGTTCTGTGATACGGTGGCAGAATCGACTGTTTAATACTGGTTTGCGTTTTGTGTTTTTTTGTTTGCAAAATGTCGTGGTAAGCAAAAGTCGCCACCGACTTTTATTTCATCCAATCATGGAAAAGGAAAAAGAACAGAAAAAACCTTTTTTCGATATATTCTGAGTATGGGGGATAGATTATAGAAAGGGAAGGTGTTAGCACCCTTTCTATCCGTAGTTATCTACGGGCTCTTAGGTACTTGCTCATTTTTTCAAATTGCTTGTGTGTGTTTGTCTTGAAAATGTTTTTACTTCGTGATAACCCTTGTATCAGTCTTCAAAGATGTGACTAAGTTTGTTTTGAAAATTTGTTTTGAAAGGTGTTTGTGTGAAAAGTTTTTTTATTGAGAAAGTACCTAAGATTCTACCTACTCGAAAAAAAAGATTATTCTATTTCCTTTAGACAGCGCTATGCTACTATTAAGGAGTAGGTAGCACCGTCGTTGGAGTTGTAAGGGACATTCGAAAGGGACGAGTACAATCACTAAGGCAATAGTTAGAAAACTTTAGTAGTAACCCTAGAGTCTTAAGATCTTTCCGAGGCAACATTTCCGAGGCAACATTCGAATGGGACATTTGATCTTTTAGACAGGAGGACGACCACTAAAATCTCCTATGCTTAATAATCGTTTACCGAAAGCAACCGTAGTGGGGTAAACCCTAGGAGTGAATATGTGCATATGATTTGTTTCAGTTATTTAATCTTTGCACATTAGGTGATCTACCATTTTAAATTTCAAGCTTTCTTTTCATACAATCCTAATAGCCATTCATCTAGACAGTTAAAGATTGCGGAAACTAAAAGTGCGAGAAAAATAAAAACCTAGCTATTACAAGGCTTCGGGGAGGGGGATTAATTACATAAACAAAAATTGGGGATTTAAACAGTAAATAAAAACCCTAAGTTAACTATTAAAAACCCTTAACAGTTACAAAATAATGGACAAATAATTAACAAGTGCACGACAAATTAAATGCGAGGACAATTGAAATAATCTAAAACCCTAATTTGAGAGAAAAAGATTTTTTTGGATTTTTATTTGAGAAAATGTTTAATTGCAAATTAATTAAACCTAATTTCTAATTGTTTTAAAATTATGAAAGAAATTAAATTAACCTGATTTTCTAACTAAATTAATTAATTAAAGAAATAGATATTTATGAAAAAAAGTGATCTTTTGATGTATTTTAAAGGAAATTAATTAAATTATGTACAATCTAAAACCCTAATTCTCATTTTTTTTCATTATAAAAAGAAAATTAAATTTCCCTAAATCAATTAAACTAATTAATTCAAAAAATATTTATTAAGAAAACATATATTTTTGTGATTTTTGATTTGTTAATTTAATAAAAATATTTTTTGTATTAATAAAAAAGGAAAAGAAATAAAGAAAAGAAATTAAATAAAATAATAAAAGAAATAACCAAATGGGCCTGTATGCTAGCTGAAAGGGTGGTATGAATCTGAATTCTTTCGCCCATTAAGCATCAAGCCTAGTCAACCACGTTGGATCCTGTGCAGCATTTACCTGGAGTAGTATCATGGACCTTCATGGTTAGAAGCGTTGGATTTGGATAGAAGTGCATCCAGTGGTCAGAAATTGCTAGCGCATGGTGGATGGTTGAGAGTGTGGTACACCTGATTATATAAGAAAAAATAATACAAAGCAATTGTTGGGACATGGGATCGAACCCAGGTCCTTATACTCGCCTCCAACGACACGCTGCCAACTGCGCTAGCTTGTTACTTTGTTTATATAATGAAAACAAAACATAATAAGTTAAACAAAATAATGAATTCAGAAAATGCGCGCAAAATTCAAATCAGCCATTCATGGGTTGCCACGCATCATCTCCTTCGCTACAACCGTCGTATTAGATAAGAGACTTATACTTACGGATGTTTTGCTGTAACTACAGCCCTGCACAATTCAAAAATTTCATACGAGCATGATAAATTAATTGTGATGGTACCAATCAACTCGTCTTGGTCTCACGAATACCATGGTACTTGATTTATGGCCCAATTTTTCTTGTACACAAAGACCCTAAAATTTATGTAGAAACCCTAACCATGGCAGATGCGTGTAAAGGTCCCAAAAATACAATTAAACTATGTGGTCAGCTTGCAAACACGATGATGATCACAAATATAACAATTAAACGTGCTAAAGATGCCAGGAATATAATAATCGATTTTGACTTTGAGGGCAAACCGTGAGAGCAATTACACGTGTTTCTGGGTGCTTCAAGCCTTGCAACTGATCCAATTGGCTTCTGGGAAGGTCCAAGAATTGATTAGCAGCGTTGGAATGGTTTGAATTGATCCATAAATGCAAAAATGATCCATCGCTTTTTGTCACTTTTTTTGGAATTTGGTTTTGTGTTTTCACGACTGCTCAACCCACCCTTTTGATCTGCATTTGTTGTATACATATAGTAGACTGAATTAGGGTTGTAAAATTGCATCATATCTTTTAGAATTATGAAAATATGATTTGATTTGATTCATGTATGATATCTTTCTAAAACAAGCTTCAATCTAATATTTCCAACCCTAATGAGTCTTGCACGAATTGATCATCATGCTAGCTGTACATGGACTCCAAATGTGCACAAAAATCCCAAGATTTGATTTGTTTTTATTATTTTACCATTTAATTTGATTTATTTTGATTTAAATGAATAAAAAATCAAAATAAATGATAAAAATAATAAAATAGTAGGTGGAAAAGCTCAGGGGTCGTGGGTCCTATTAGAAACATGTTTCGAGCAAGAAAACATGGGGCCCTTTGGAAAAAATGCAAATTTGAACAATGTTGACTTTTGACAATTTTCCAAAAATTGCCAACTTTGACAATGCACAACTCTCTTAATTTTGATCCTAGGAGGGTATTATTGGACTTTTTAGAAATCTTAGGATGTCCCCTAAACAACCCTTTTGATTTCATCTCAATTGGATCTTCCATGTTCATGTATGAAGCTTTGACCCAATAGGTGTTTTTGTTGACTTTTCAAAAGGACCTATAATGTAGAAATTCATATCTTTTGATGAGTGCATATTTTGAACTTGAGGGCTGAATATGAATTGTATGGAATTGCATCCTCTTCAAAATTAGCCTTGGATGGAAAATTTCTGATAAAGTATGAAGAAGTTATGCTTGGTCAAAGCTGGGTTGACTTTTCCTGCAAAACCCTAATTTAGCAACTTTTGGGTTTTGATGAATTTGGAGCATTCCTTGAGGAATCATGATCAACCCTTGATCAAATGATGAAAGTTACTTCAAAATTTTAATGTTGGCCAAAAATATTGAAGTTTGACTGTATGTGGGTCACATTTGACTTTTGACCTAATACAGTCGATTCTCAAGCATCTGAGCAGTTGACTGAGCAAACTTCTTGTGCAAGGCATGAAACTTGACATGTAGAGCCTTAAGAACATATTAAGACCATGGAGAGAATATGAGGCCTTTTGATTCACCCATCTTGATAAAAATAGAAACCCTAATTTTGAGGTACACTGCCTTAAGAGAGAGTTTGTCTGGTCAACTCTTTGGCAACCTTGAGCAAATTGAGGATCTTAATGGACATGTATTGAATATAATGAAAGGGGAAATTTTGGGGTACAACAGCTGCCCCTGTTCAATCTTCTTGAACCTGCAGATGTAGATTGGCTTGTCTTCCTTTCGTAATCTGAAGGTGGAAGATGATTGAACACTAGAGTGCTCAGAAATTTGCACTCGCGTGAAGTGGCACTTGATTTGGAGATATCGGGAACGGGCTTATGGATGCCATTCGGAAGTTGATGATAAAATATTGTTGGAGATGGGCTTAAAGATGCCATCCTGGATGCGACGGAGGATTGTCGGAGATGGGCTTAGAGATGCCATCTAGAGGATGTCGATTCCCTGAGATATTCCTTCTATGAGTGTTCCTGTTACTGTTGTTGAAGCAGAATCTGCTGAGGAACGTTGGTATCTATCTGTCTTGGGAGGAATAGAATTTTAGGAGCTTCAGTTGTCAGTTACTCTACCGGGGAAATGCGAAACCAATCGTGTTTGATTAGGTCCCGGTCTTACAGTGTTGTGGACCGCTGTTTGGGGATAAAAGAGAAGGAACCTGGATAGTAAGGTTATGAGAAGGAACCTGGATAGTAGGGTTACTTCAATATGAAAGCCTGAATGGTAGGGATGTGAGAAGGAACTTGGATAGTAGGGTTACTTCGATATGAAAGCCTGGATATTAGGGTTGTGAGAAGGAGCCTCGATAGTAGGATTGTGAGAAGGAACCTGGATAGTAGGGTTACTTCGATATGAAAGCTTGGATAGTAGGGCTATGAGAAGGAACCTGGATAGTAGGGTTACTTCGATATGAAAGCTTGGATAGTAGGGCTATGAGAAGGAACCTGGATAGTAGGGTTACTTCGATATGAAAGCCTGGATAGTAGGGCTATAAGAAGGAACCTGGATAAGGTTGCTTTGAGATAAGTTCATGTAAAACTTCAAGAGGAACCTGGGTAAGGTTACTTTGTCATAAGTTCGTGTAAAACTTCAAGAGGAACCCGTGTAAGGTTACTTTGTGATAAGTTCGTGTAAAACTTCAAGAGGAACATGAGTAAGGTTACTTTGTGATAAGTTCGTGTAAAACTTCAAGAGGAACCTGGGTAAGGTTACTTTGGGCTAAGTCCGTGTAAAACTTCAGAAGGAACCGGGGTAAGGTTACTTTGAGATATGATAAGTTCGTGTAAAACTTCAGGAGGAACCGGGGTAAGGTTACTTTGGGCTAAGTCCGTGTAAAACTTCAGAAGGAACCCGGGTAAGGTTACTTTGTGATAAGTTCGTGTTAAACTTCAGGAGGAACCGGGGTAAGGTTACTTTCTGATAAGTTCGTGTAAAACTTCAGGAGGAACCGGGGTAAGGTTACTTTGTAATAAGTTCGTGTAAAACTTCAGGAGGAACCGGGGTAAGGTTACTTTGAGATCTGATAAGTTCGTGTAAAACTTCAGGAGGAACCGTAGTAAGGTTACTTTGAGATATGATAATGTAGATTAGTTGACCCGTTTGATTTTGGGAACTGAGTTTCCATTAGTTGTCTGTAGATGTGATCTGTATAACTGTTGGATTCATTGAAGCTAATCGTCTTTTCCTGAAAAAATATCAGGGTTAGTTATATGCGAGGCATGAAATGCAGCAAGATGATGTTCTCAAAATAAATGAGATTATGCTGTATATGATATGTATGTGTATGTCATGATCTATGTTCATGAAATGTTGTCGGGGTATGCTCGTGTCTGGGAAAATAAATCCCTGACGGTTGCTGGAGATTTGCGAATATTCTTCCAGGAAGAGATGCTGGAGAATAACTCTGCGGGGACCAGACTTTGGGGAAGAGATACTCTGTCGGTAGACCTGACGATCTGGAGGGACAAACTTAGTTGGGGATGAAATTCTGTCGCTGGAAGTGATGAGCTCTGTTGGAGATTGAGCTTTTGTATCTGTAGAAATAGACCCCGCTTGCGGGATGAAATTTGTTTACTCGCCCGCGATTATAAACCTCGGCTAGGGAGGGTTAAGTCCTGTTTCGGGAAAGATGGCCTCAATGCTTTGGATACTTTTACTCTATAGGAGTTTATGTACCAATAATTATGTTCTTAAGCTGGCTCCATCCCGGTACCTGTTGGGCAAAGTAACCGTCGGGTTTGGCACTTCTTGTTTTTTCCCTGTTTCTGGAATTACGAGTAATTGCCTTTTGTTTCTTATGTAAGTATTTATGAGCACCGATCATTTTCAAATGTATATATCAAAAATAAATAATTGGATGTTCTTGCAAAATAAAACAGAAAAAGTAAAATGAATTGAAGTTTCTTGTGAAAATGACTTGTATTGATTTTTGAAGTTGGCCTGTAATAGTCGTTTTGTACAAAGATGCTGACGTCCTAGTAAGAGAACACCGTCGAAAGATAGAATTTATACAATTTGTGTAAAAGAAAGAAAAACAGCTATGTGAAACGACCCCATTGGGTTCCAACTCTGCTATTGCCTTTATATCTTCAAGCGTCTCATCACTTTGCTACTTGGCCGAAGGTTGATCAGATTGATTGGCGTCGTCCGAGCTTGATAGTCGATACCGAAGTCTGGTCGCAAGATGATCTAATAAGACATAGTGATACGCTTTAATCCCTAACTTTTTCTTGGATTTCCCTTTCGGGTTTTCAATCCACCGGGATAACCTTTTTTGCCCAAGCCTCCCTTTCGGGTTTTCTACTTGCCGGGTGTACAAATTTTTTTCATTTTCATCCCTTACTTTTGCCCGAACCCTTTTGGTTCGCCAGGAAGCCCTTATTTTTTCCTAGGCCAGTCAACCTAGCGGGTCTTTGATTATGTGTAATATCTTTTCACTATGTCTGCATTGACAGGGTGAGGAAGGTTGTCACCATCCATGTTGGTTAGAATCATAGCTCCTCCCGAGAAAATGTTCTTGACCACAAATGGCCCTTCGTACGTGGGGGTCCATTTGCCCCTGGGATCACCTTGCGGCAGTATGATGCGTTTGATCACCAGATCCCCTACTTGATATTCTTGACGCACAACTTTCTTGTTAAAAGCCTTGATCATTCTCTTTTGATACGTCTGACCATGGCAGATATCAGTAAGCCTTTTTTCATCAATTAAATTTAGTTGATCAAGTCGGGTTTGGATCCAGTCGTCTTCGTTCAAACCCGCATCCTTCATAATTATGAGAGAAGGTATCAGACTTCTATGGGTAGGACTTCCTCCATTCCATATGCCAGAGAGTAAGGTGTTGCCCCTGTCGATGTTCGTGCTGAGGTACGGTACCCATAAAGAGCGAATGGTAACATCTCTTGCCAGTCTTTATATGTCACCGTCATCTTCTGTATAATCTTCTTGATGTTCTTGTTAGTTGCTTCAACAACGTCATTCATCTTCGGCCGGTAGGGAGAAGAATTATGATGTTGTATCTTGAACTGCTTACAGAGCTCGGTGATCATTGAGTTGTTGAGATTCGTACCATTGTCGGTAATAATTCTCTCTAGCACACCGTATCGATAGATCAGATTATGTCAGATAAACCGCGCCACGACATTCTTGGTTACTGTAGCAAAATAGGATTCCTCAACCCACTTTGTGAAGTAATCAATGGCTACTAATATGAAACGATGCCCATTAGACGCAGTAGGTATGATCTCGCCGATCATGTCGATACCCCACATCGCAAAGGGCCAAGGAGTCGTCAAGACATTCAGAGGAACCGGCGGTATATGCACCTTATCAATGTAGATTTGGCACTTATGACAAGTTCGAGAGTACTGATAACAATGGGCTTCCATAGTGGACCAATAATACCCTGCCCGTAGGATCTTTTTAGCCATGGTATGTCCATTAGAATGAATTACAAAAGTTCCTTCATGTAGATCTATCATGATCCTCTCTGCTTTGCTCTTGTCTACACACCATAATAGCGTGGAGTCATGGTTGCGTTTATAGAGGATTCCATTACTGAGGAAGAACTTTGTAGCGAACCTTCTCAGAAACTTCTTATCATTGACAGATGCCCCTTCGGGATATTCCTGAGCCTCAAGATACCTTTTAACTTTGTGAAACCAGGGTTTGTCTGCCAATTCTTCAGTATCGATTTTACAACAGTGTGCTGGTTCATCCAACCTCTCAATGGTAATCTGGGGAGCTTCATTGTCCCATATAACCTTGAACATAGAAGACATGGTAGCTAGCGTGTCCGCTAACTGGTTCTCCTCCCGTGGGAAATGTTAAAAGGTTACCCCCTCAAAGTGGGGGAGCAATGTCAGTACATACTCTTTGTAAGGAATAAGATTCGGGTGCTTCGTATCCCACTCGCCTTTGATCTGACTTTTTACCAGAGCATAATCCCCGAATACACTTAAGAACTTAATCCTTAGGTCAATAGCAGCACGGAGACCCATGATACATGCTTCATACTCCGCCATGTTGTTGGTGCAGTTGAAACATAACCGGGCGGTGAACGGAGTATGACAGCCCTCGGGAGATATGATTACAGCACCAATGCCGTTACCCAGTGCGTTTGAGGCTCCATCAAAATACATAGACCATCGGGATCCCTCTTCAGGTACTTCATCTGGCCCAGGTTCTTCGTAGTCCATCACCAACATGATATTCTCATCCGAGAACTCAAAATTCATGGCCTGGTAGTCATCCACGGCCTGATGAGCCAAATGATCAGCCAATACACTCCCCTTTATAGCTTTTTGGGTTGTATATTGTATGTCGTACTCAGTTAAGATCATTTGCCACCTTGCTATCCTTCCGGAGAGAGCGGGCTTCTCGAAAATATACTTAATCGGATCCATCTTTGATATCAACAAGGTAGTGTGAGTCAGCATATATTGTCTCAGTCGGCGAGCAGCCCATGCCAAAGCACAACAAGTTTTCTCGAGCAATGAGTATCGGGTCTCACAGTCGGTAAACTTTTTGCTAAGGTAATAAATAGCGTGCTCTTTTCGACCAGACTCTTCATGCTGCCCCAACACACACCCCATTGAATTGTCTAGCACAGTCAAGTATAATATCAAAGGTCTTCCTTCAACTGGAGGCATCATAATTGGCGGTTCTTAAAGGTATTCCTTGATTCTTTCGAAAGCGATCAAGCATTCATCATTCCACTTTACAACTTGATCTTTCTTTAGTAGCTTGAAGATTGGCTCACAAGTAGCAGTCAAATGTGAAATGAACCTGGCGATATAATTCAGACGTCCCAAGAAACCTCTAACTTCCTTCTCTGTATGGGGAGATAGCATCTCTTGTATGGCCTTTACCTTCGCAGGGTCTACCTGAATACCCTTGTCATTGACAATGAAACCCATAAGCTTACCGGACCTTACCCCGAAGGTACACTTGTTCGGATTCAACCTCAGCTTGTATGTCTTCATCCCGTCGAACAACTTCTGGAGATGATCAAGATGCTCTTCTTCAGTCTGAGACCTGGCTATCATGTCATCAACATAAACTTCGATGTTATGGTGAATCATATCGTGGAACAAAGCGACCATGGCGCGCTGATAGGTTGCCCCAACATTATTCAACCCAAAAGGCATCACCTTGTAGCAGAAGGTGCCCCACCGTGTAACGAAGGTTGTCTTCTCCATGTCTTCAGGAGCCATCTTGATCTGGTTGTATCCAGAGAAACCATCCATGAAGGAGAAGATTTTATGCTATGCGGTATTGTCAACCAGAATGTCAATGTGAGGAAGTGCGAAGTTATCCTTGGGGCTTTCCCTGTTCAGATCTCTGTAATCAACATACATTTGTATCTTACTGTCCTTCTTAGGTACCGGAACAACGTTGGCAACCCACTGTAGATAAGAAGTGACAGCCAAGAATCCTGCATCAAACTATTTCATGACCTCTGCCTTGATCTTCTCTGACATTTCAGGGCGCATACGACGGACCTTCTGCTTAACCGGAAGACAGTCTTCTTTAGTCGGCAGGCGATGTAACACAATATCAGTGTCCAAACCAGGCATGTACTCATAGGACCAAGCGAAGATCTCAACATAGTCGTGCAACATCTGTATCAACCTTTGTTTGACGCTAAGCTCCAGATTTTCACCTATTTAAACCTCTTTTTTATCTTCCTATGTACCCAAATTCACTTCCTCAACCGACTCTTCATGAGGATATATGGCCCTTTCTTTCTGTTGTAATAGTCTAGCAAGTTCTCCAGGCACCTTACAATAATCCTCACCTTCGTCCTCGGCTTGGTTGATCAGATTTTTGAATTCATAACTGGAAATAGCAGAGCTGTTATCAATGGGATCCATAGTGGATATGGATCTGAGTTATGATACGTGAGTGTGTGTAAGAGAATAGCTGTTTTGATATCATAAAAAAACAGAAAAGAAAAACAGAGAGCGCAAAATTTGTATGCAAGAAACGTCAAATGCTTTATTAATGATATATGAAATGACAAATAATAGCCCTCACAAGCAAAGCCAAGGTGCCTCAAGCAAGGCACCAGGCCGTAAAGTTTCAAATTGTTTATTACAAATCTTAAAACAAATAAGTCAATTACTGCGGAATAAAAGAAATAGGTATGAAGTCCCTAGCCATCCAATTACTCGGTCCACCGTTGGTAGTTGGGTAGATCCAGATGTCAATGTCTGATTCCTCTTCACTGTCTTCAATGGCGTTAATCCCCCGATTGCTGATGTGTAGGGGAGGTCTTCCAGCCCTAGCGCGTCTAACATCCCTTTGAGCCCCTGTAGTAAAGCCCAAACGAAATTTATCAGTTTTATGAGTGAAATCAGGGAGCTGACCCCAATTGGTAAACCCACCTTCTTCAAACACAACCCTGGCGTCCTTGAGAGAAGCCATCTTCAAAGGAGGTTTATTGGTAGTATTTTCAGTTGATGCCAAGATCTGTGGGACCTCTTCGAAGTTCTGACAAGGAGTTTCTATGAATTACCCGTCCATCTCTACATAGCAGAATGAATTGAGGTGACTCACCATATATTCTTCTTCACCCCGCACTGTGAGAATCGTCCCTTTTATCGGATACTCCAGCATTTGGTGGAGTGTGGAGGTGACTGCCCCAGCCTCATAGATCCAAGGATGACCCAACAAACAAGAATATGATGGCCTGATATCCATCACATAGAAGGTGGACCCAAAAGTTTGAGAACCTATTTTGACAGGGATGTCCACCTCCCCGTGCACCATTCTCTTTGATCCGTTAAAATCCATTACCACAATGTTACTAGGATCTAGAGTTAAACCCTCGCAGTCCAACCGGTCTAATGCCTTCTTCGGCAGAACATTCAGTGGATACCCAATATCTACCAGCACATGAGCCATAGTGGTGCCCCTACATTCAATCGAGACATGCAGTGCATCATTATGCTTCCTTCCCTTTGGTGTCAAATCTGCATCTGAAAAACCCAACCCATTATCAGCAATCAGGATGGCCACACAATCTTTGAACTGATCAGCTGAAGTCTCCTGTGGCACATGCACAGTTTTGAGGAATGCGATCAAAGCCTTCGCATGCGCCTCGGAGCACAATAATAAAGACAACATGGATATCTTCGATGGGGTCTGCCCCAGCTGCTCGACTACATTGTAGTCACTTTTCTTAATGATTTTGAGTATTTCCTCTATTTCTTGCTTAGAGGCTTCGACAACAATGTTCTTAGGTGCCTCCGTCCGGGCAGGCTCACCTATAATTTCTTTGCTGCGGGTATCAAATGATTCGCCGATAGGGGTAATAACTGGAGTAAGAACAAGAACAGTAGTTGATGTACTAGCAGGGACAACAGATGTAATGACAATAGGCTTGTTAACAGTCTTAGGGGAAATCTCGGGAGAGAAAATCCTTCCACTTCGGGTGATCTTGCTTGTTCCGACAATGTTACCAACATCAGGATCAGCTTCTTCATCTTTCAGATCTTGTTTGATGCCATGATAGTACACATAGGTACCATAATGCCATGGGACAACTTTATTCGAGACATACGAGACAAGACCAGAAACAATGATTATCAACGGAGCAATTCTTGGAGCAGATGTAATCCTAACAGGTCTTCTCGAGGAAACCTTGGAAGGATTGGCAGAAATTGTTATAATGGCAACTTCTTCAATTGGAACAACAAGAATCATAGTTTTCTCGAACAAAATCTCTTTGCTATTTATCAGGCATTGAACACCTAACTTCAGCAAATGGAAACCAGAAGGTAGAAGCGAACACATGTGGCAACCTTCACCATAACCCGGAAATAAACCAGCCAACAACAAATTCTTCTTAACAGTCATGAGAGGAGTAGATACTTCATCAATAGAGGTAACAAACAAATCAGTATCAATAGCATTAACTCCACGGCCGTGCTTAGGGATGGGAGCAACTATGACATTTGGCTTCTCCGGAGCATCAAAATTTATCTCCTTGGCTTCAATTAAGTCTTGTACTTTATTTCTCAGAGCCCAGCAATCATTTGTATCATGGCCAGGACTCTCATAATGATAGGCACAACGGGCATTTGGATTATATCGAGGAGATGTAGTATTTGGATTCTTGGGAGCCTCTCTCAAGGTTGCCAAGTTGGATGTCAGCAGATGAGGTAAAACTTCAGCCAATGTCATGTTGATGCAGGTAAACTCCTGTTGTGGTATTTCCACCCTTTGTTGATTGTTGCATTGTGGAGCAACTGCAGGTCTAGGTATCATCACGGCACTTACTGTCTGACGTTGTTCAGTCCTGTTTTGACCCCTCGGACTATAGACGGCACTGGCTTCCTTCTAACCATCAAAAGGTTTCTTTATTGAACTTGAAGAGGCATCCTTCTGTGTTTTGCCGCTTCGAATCCCAGTTTCTACTCTCTCTCCAGTTAGAATCAGCTCGGTGAAACCAGCTGACGAACTGCCGATCAAATGATTGAAAAATGGACCAGATAGCATCCCCAGAAACATGTCAACCAACTCCCTATAAAACAACAGGGATTGAACTCTCCCAGCCAAGTCTCTCCATTTTTGTGCATAATCTTTAAAACCTTCACCTGCACCCATGGACATACTCTGGAGTTGAGTATGAGTAGGAGCACGGTCGGTATTATACTGATACTGCTTGTAGAAAGCAGCAACCAGATCTTCCTAATTTTGGACATTAGCTCCCTCAAGCTGGTAGAACCATTCAAGCTGAGTCCCTGACAGACTATCTTGAAAGAAATGCACCCACAAATTTCTATCAGCAATGTGGGGTTGGATCTTTCGGACATAAGAGCGGAGATGGAGCTTTGGGCAGGACACTCCATCATACTTGGCAAAAACCAGAGCTTTGAACTTCTGTGGGATGACTACTCCCGATACCAATCCAAATTCTTTGAAATCCAGTCCAGGTATCCTCTGAACTTCCATGGAACTCAGACGGTCTTCTAACTGCTTGTATATATCCTTAGCAGAAGGATATTGCTCATCGTTATAATCAGTATCATTGTCAGAGACTGTTGGACTAGGGTCCTTCTCTTCTTCTTGATTCTCCCCTTCCTTTGATGAAGATGTAAAATCAGTTTTTCGCTTCAACCGCTCTCCAAACCTTCTGCCCATATTCAGAATACCGACAACCTTCTTCTTTTTCTTCTTTTCTTTCAGGATGAGGACTTTTAGATCCTCATGCCCCTTTGCCAGACTGATGAACATTTGTTAGAATTGGGCGTTCTGTGCCTGCAGGTCCTTAATGCTTTGTTAGGAAGACATTTCTGCTGAAATAAAAAGCGAAGGAGATGAGAAACCTATAATGGTACCTGTAATGATGTGTATCATAATGGTATGCGCATGTAATGATTTCAAAGACTTCGGGAAATTTAAATTTGCAAACCAAAATACAAAAAAACATTATTAGCTGAATTTGAAGTTCAAATTCCTTTTAGGCGTTACAATTAAAAATAAATCTAAAACTAGAAAAGAAAATCAAAAGTCCCTTGGATGCTTCCTCTTTGTGCCAAGATAGTCATTCAGTCTTCTTTCTTCATGCAGTTACTTTGTGAGCTCTAAAACTTTCCTCTCTTGAGCATGGAACTGATCCCTGTAAGTGTCCCGCTCCTTCATCAACTGAATCCAAGACCTATGTAATTCCCCAAGATCAGTGGGCATGTAAGGAAAGAGAATCGTGTAAGGAATACCCTCCTCTGTAGTGGGTTCAACAATCACTGGTAAAACAGCCACATAGGGCATCATAAACTTCTGGGCACGAGCTCGTACCCATTCGAGGTAAGGTTCCATAGGAATGGAAGTTTTTGGCCCCAAAGTCTTGACGCCAGATCTGTTTACCATGCCCCAAGCTCGTACAAACCTCCGACGATACTCTTCAACATTATCCTCATAGTTGAATACAATGCCCTTGATAAGCAATTCATGGGGACCATCCCTTCGAGCGTGACCAAATTGATGCAGAGCTAAACAAGGGTTGTAGGTTATACCTCCTCTGATACCAAGCAATGGGACATTAGGGTACTCCCCGTAACGATCAATAATATTAATGTTTTCCATAAATCGAGAACACCAAAGAATATCCGTATGGGTGAGTGACATTATCCTTTGTGACCAAATCAAACCTTCTTCATTTTTCAGTATGGACTTAGGGAGGTGAGAAATAAACCACCTCGACTGCAATGGCATGCAGCACATGAGAATCCCTCTTCTCCTCATGGTACGAGTATGGAGAGTGTGCAAAATATCTCTGAGAAAAGTAGGCACCGGGTTGCGAGAGAGAAAGAACTTAATAGAATTCACATCTACGAATGAGTCTGGATTAGGGAAGAGAACTAAACCATAGATAAGAAGATCCAAAACCTCCTCAAAAGCTTGAAAATCCATATCCTCCCAAAACAGTTGGGCCTTGTCTATCAGAAACTTAGCTAGAAAACCCTTGACTCCGCTTCTTGTTTCCCAATAGGATACCACGTCTGCCCGTTTCAGGTGCAAAGCTGAGGCAATTACTTATGGCTTAGGAGCTTCTTCTAAACATGTGAAGGGTACCTGTTCAAGAATGGGTATATCCAATATCTGAGAGAATTCTTCCAAGGTAGGCACCAACTGATAGTTTGGAAAGGTGAAGCAGTGGTGCTTGGGATCAAAGAACTGAAAGAGTACACTCATCATCTTCTCATCAAAGCTTGAAGTAACCAGGTTGAGAAGTTGACGATGTCTCTTAATGAACGCAGAAGTTTCAGAAACCCTTGATGCTAGCTCTTTGAGTTAGGAAGGTATCTTCACAAAGCTGATTCAGATAGTGTTTCTACGAACGGAAGCCATGATCTTCAAAACAGAACAAAGATAAATTCCCGTGGTCTTTGAAATGGTTAGTACAATAAGCATGGATGCCATGTTATGATGCATTATGTCATGATAAACCATAGGTATAGAAAACACAGGTATAGCAAACACAGTCAACTCACACCAAGTCCTTAGGTTTAAGGCTTGCATGAGGTTAAAGGTAGTATCCTCTTGAAGTTTAGTTGGTTCAAACCTGTCTTAAAAAGTAACCTGGTTCTAGAGATTCTCAATATCACTAACCATCCTTTATCGGGCAATGTTTCAGCTCTCAATCTTTTCTTGCAGCCAAAATATCCCGAAAGTCTGATCTCAATGAGTGTAGCATCGAGTATCAACCAGGTCTCAGCTCTACACCGAGGCCGGCTATCTCACTACTTTCTAATGGCCAAGTTTGTTCAACTAAGGTTCTAAGGTCCATTATGTATAATCTAAAACCCTAATTCTCATTTTTTTTTCATTATAAAAAGAAAATTAAATTGCCCTAAATCAATTAAACTTATTAATTCAAAAAATATTTATTAAGAAAAAAGATCTTTTTGTGATTTTTGATTTGTTAATTTAATAAAAATAATTTTTGTATTAATAAAAAAGGAAAAGAAATAAAGAAAAGAAATTAAAGTAAATAATAAAAGAAATAACCAAATGGGCCTATATGCTAGCTGAAAGAGGGGGTATGAATCTGAATTCTTTGGCCCATTAAGCACCAAGCCCAGTCAACCACGCTGGATCCTGTGCATCGTTGACCTGGAGGAGTATCATGGACCTTCATGGTTAAAAGCGTTGGATCTGGATAGAAGTGCATCCAGTGGTCAGGAATTGCTAGTGCATGGTGGATGGTTGAGAGCGTGGTACACCTGATTACATAAGAAATAATAATACAAAGCAATTGTTGGGACCTGTGATCGAACCCAGGTCCTTATACTCGCCTCCAACGATACGCTTCCAACTGCGCTAGCTTGTTACTTTGTTTATATAATGAAAATAAAACACAATAAGTAAAAAAAATAATGGATTCAGAAAATGCATACAAAATTCAAATCAGCCATTCATGGGTTGCCACGCATCATCTCCTTCGCTGCAACCGTCGTATTAGATAAGAGACTTATACCTACGGATGTTTTGCTGTAACTACAGCCCTGTACAATTCAAAAATTTCATACGAGCATGATAAATTAATTGTGATGGTACCAATCAACTCGTCTTGGTCTCACGAGTACCATGGTACTTAATTTATGGCCCAATTTTTCCTGTACACAAAGACCCTAAAATTCATGTAGAAACCCTAACCATGGCAGATGCGTGTAAAGGTCCCAAAAATACAATTAAACTATGTGGCCAGCTTGCAAACATGATGATGATCACAAATATAACAATTAAATGTGATAAATATACCATGAATATAATAATCTATTTTGATTTTGAGGGCAAACCGTGAGAGCAATTACGCGTGTTTCTGGGTGCTTCAAGCCTTGCAACTGATCCAATTGGCTTCTGGGAAGGTCCAAGAATTGATTAGCAGCGTGGGAATGGTTTGAATTGATCCCTAAATGCAAAAAAGATCTAGCACTTTTTGTCACTTTTTTGGAATTTGGTTTGGTGTTTTCACGACTGCTCAGCCCTCCCTTTTGATCTGCATTTGTTGTATACATATATTAGACTGAATTAGGGTTGTAAAATTGCATCATATCTTTGAAAATTATGAAAATGTGATTTGATTTGATTCATGTATGATATCTTTATAAAACAAGCTTCAATCTAATCTTTTCCAACCCTAATGAGTCTTGCACGAATTGATCATCATGCTAGCTATACATGGACTCCAAATGTGCACAAAAATCCCAAGATTTGATTTGTTTTTATTATTTTACCATTTAATTTGATTTATTTTGATTTAAATGAATAAAAATCAAAATAAATGATAAAAATAATAAAATAATAGGTGGAAAAGCTCATGGGTCGTGGGTCCTATTAGAAACATGTTTCAAGCAAGAAAACATGGGCCCCTTTGGAAAAAATGCAAATTTGATTAATGTTGACATTTTTACAATTTTCCAAAAATTGCCAACTTTGACAATGCACAACTCTCTCAATTTTGACCCTAAGAGGGTGTTTTTTGACTTCTTAGAAAGCTTAGGATGTCCCCTAAACAACACTTTTGTTTTCATCTCAATTGGATCTTCCATGTTCATGTATGAAGCTTTAACCCAAAAGGTGTTTTTGTTGACTTTTCAAAAGGACCTATAATGTAGAAATTCATATCTTTTGATGAGTGCATATTTTGAACTTAAGGGATGAAGATTAATTGTAGGGAATGACATCCTCTTAAAAATGAGCCTTGGATGGAAAACTCCTGATAAAGTATGAAGAAGTTATGCTTGGTCAAAGCTGGGTTGACTTTTCCTACAAAACCCTAATTTAGCAACTTTTGGGTTTTGATGAATTTGGAGCATTCCTTGAGGAATCATGATAAACCCTTGATCAAATGATTAAAGTTACTTTAAAATGTTAATGTTGTCCAAAAATATTTAAGTTTGTCTGTATGTGGATCACAATTGACTTTTGACCTAATATAGTCGATTCTCAAGCATCTGAGCAAACTTCTTGTGCAAGGAATGAAACTTGACATGTAGGGCCTTGAGAACATATTAAGACCATGGAGAGCATATGAGGCCTTTGTGATTCACCCATATTGATGAAAATAGAAACCCTAATTTTGAGGTACACTGCCTTAGGAGAGAGTTTGTCTAGTCAACTCTTGGACAACCTTGAGAAAATTGAGGATCTTAATGGACATGTATTGAGTATAATGATAGGGAAAATTTTGGGGTACAAAACATACCATACAAAAGGGAGAAGGGGGTTTCCCCTGTTGAAGTGCGGACAGATGTCTGATATCCATGTAAAGCGAAAGGGGGGCATTTCATGCCAATCTTTATAAGCAACAACCTTCTTCTGGATGATCTTCTTGATATTATTATTAGCAACTTCAACAACCCCATTCATCTTTGGCTTATACGGAGAGTAATTGTGATGGACAATATTGAATTCTTCACAAAGTTCTGTCATCATCTTGTTATTCAGATTCAAGCCATTGTCGGTGATAATTCTGCTTGGCACGCCATACCGACATATGAGAGTGTTCTTAATAAAGCGCACTACCACCTGCTTAGTAACATTAGCATATGAAGCAGCCTCCACCCATTTGGTGAAGTAGTCAATTGCTGCCAAGATAAAACGGTGTCTATTCGAAGCTTTGGGTTCAATCATTCCAATAATGTTAATACCCCACATAGAGAAAGGCCATGGGGAATAAATAACATTGAGAACTGTCAGAGGCACATGAATTTTGTCCGCATAAATTTGGAATTTATGGCACTTATTTGCAAATTTGTAACAATCAGATTCTATTTTCAGCCAATAATAACATGCCCTTAGCATCTTCTTTGCCATCGAATGTCCATTGGCATGAGTGGCAAAGGAACCTTCATAATTCTCATGCATTAACATGCATGCTTCGTGTCTATCCATGCATCTGATAAAGACCATGTCACAATTTCTCTTGTACAACACATTTTCACTGAGGAAGAAACTGCCAGCCAATCTTCTCAATTCTTTCTATCTTTATTCGATGCACCAATCAGATATTCCCGCGTTTGGAGAAAATGCTTGATATCATAATACCAAGGTTTCTCATATGCTACCTCCTCTATTATAAACACATGAGCAGGTCTATCCATTCGCCGAACTATAATTCGAGGTATATCATTCCAAGTATTTACTTGATACATTGAATCCAGAGTTGCCAGAGCATCCGCCATTTGATTTTCATCTATGGGGATGTGATGGAATTCAACCTTATTAAAGAAGGGTAACAATCTTATAGAATAATCTTTGTAAGAGGATCAAGACGGGGTGATGAGTATCCCATTCTCCTTTAATCTGATTTACTACCAACGCTGAATCTCCATACACATCTATGATTTTAATTATGAGATCAATAGCTTCCTCGAGACCCATGATGCAAGCCTCATACTCAGCCATATTATTGGTGCAATCGAATGTCAACCTTGCAGTAAAAGGTATATAAGATCCATGAGGAGTGACGATCACAACACCAATTCCTTTACCATAAGCATTCACAACTCCATCAAGTATCATGCTCCAATGAGACTCGGGATTAGGACCTTCCTCAGTTAATGGTTCATCACAATCTTTCACTTTCTGAAACATTACATCCTCATCAGGGAAATCATACTTCACAGACTGATAATCATCAACTGGTTGGTGAGCAAGATAATCTACCAACACGCTGCTTTTAATAGCTTTTTGAGTGCGGTATTCAATGTCATATTCAGATAACAACATCTTCCAATGAGAAACTCTCCCAGAAAGAGCAAGCTTTTTAAAAAAGTACTTGATTGGATCCATTTTGGAGATCAACCAAGTGGTGTGATTCAACATATACTGCCGCAAACTTTTTGCCGCCTAGGCCAGAGCACAACATATCTTTTCCAGCATATAATACCACGACTCACAATCAGTAAACTTTTTACTGAGATAATAAATGGCATACTCTTTCTTCCCTGTTTCATCTTGTTATCCCAGAATACAGCCCATGGAATTATCTAACACTGTCAGATACATAATCAATGGTATTCCTTCAACAGGAAGGAGAAATATAGGAGGTTCAAGTAGATATTCTTTAATACTTTCAAATGCCCTTTGGCAGTCATCTGTCCACACTCAACCTTGATCTTTCTATAACAACTTAAAGATCGGTTCACACGTTGCAGTCATGTGAGAAATGAATCTGGAGATGTAATTCAAACGCCCGAGGAAACCTTTGACTTGCTTTTCAGTTCTCGGCGCTGGAATTTCTTGAATTGCTTTGACTTTATCAGGGTCAACTTCAATCCCTCTTTGGCTGACAATGAAACCCAACAACTTCCCTGACTAAACACCAAAGGTACATTTATTTGGATTCAAGCAGAGACGATACTTCCTCAAATGATCAAACAACTTCAACAAATCTTCTACATGCCCTTCTTCAGTTTTGGATTTAGAAATCATATCATCAACGTATACCTCAATTTCCTTGTGCATCAGATCATGGAATAGGGTTATCATAGCCCTCTGGTATGTTGCACCAGCGTTCTTCAATGCGAAGGGCATCACTCTGTAACAGAATGTTCCCCAAGGTGTAATAAACATTGTTTTTTCTATGTCCTCAGAAGCCATCCTTATTTGATTATATCCGGAAAATCCGTCCATGAACGAGAAAACTTTGAATTTTGTTGTGCTATCCACTAACATATCAATGTGTGGCAATGGAAAATCATCTTTCGGACTAGCTTTATTTAGATCTATGTAATCTACGCACATGCGAACTTTTCTGTATTTCTTCGGTACTGGGAAAATATTGGCAATCCACTGAGGGTACACTAATCTCACAAGAAAACCGACATTGATCTGCTTTAGAACTTCTTCTTTGATTTTCACTACCATATTTGGGTGAGCTCTTCGCAACTTCTGCTTGATTAGCGGGCACTCTGGCTTTAGCGGAAAATGGTGCTCTACAATATCTGAATCTAAACCAGGTATGTCTTGGCATGATCAAGCAAAGATGTCCACATATTCTTTCAACATTTCAATTAACTTGCTCTTCACATCAGAATGCAGCAGTGCTCTGATCTTGACTTCCTTCGGGTCTTCTTCTGAACCCAAATTGATTGCTTCCAATTGCTCTTTATATGGCTGAATGGCATTCTCCTCGCACTCGAGAAACCGTGAGACCTCTTCCAGAATCTCATCATAGTCTTCTTCTTTGGCCCCATACACAGGACATTCAAAGTTTGGAGAGGGTGCAGGGTCATTTTATTCAACGAGTTTTTTAATTAATCTACACATATGATTTATGATTTCTTTTAGAAACTGACACATATAACAAGTGATTATGCAAATTCAATTTCAGTTATTATTTATTTTGAAAGGTTTTTTCTGATTACCATTTTCCAAGAAAAATCAAATAAAAAACACAATTTAGGAAACAAAGACTACTTTTATTATTTATTTTAAGGATCAAAGGAAACAGATAAGCCCATAGAATTTCAATACTTTCACCTTGGGAAGAGTGAAAGCTTTTCAAAAAGATTAACAAAAACAAATTACTTTGAGACATGTATTCAAGAGAGAACATCAATGGTGATCCAGTTCTGAACCCTAACTCCGTGCGTCACAATGGCATTTCTGGCTCTGCTTCATCTTCCACAATGGAATTAATCCCGGAATTAGTTGGATGAAGATAATTGTAGCGGTAGAAATGTTTAAGACTAAGCCATTTGATTGACTAGACTTATATAGATCAAAATAAAAATCGCCACCATTCTTTATCATTTCCAAAGGTAAGGGAAAAGAGAGAATAACCCAAAAAGAGGGGGAAAGATTCAAGGTAAGGGGGTTGGTTATGTAAATGGAAGGTATTAGCACCCTAAACATCTATGGTAATCCACAAGAACCTCTTTGAAAAATATGTATATTTTGGCTATAATATGTTGTATGTAAAATATATGGTGGAGGTGAGAAAAGAAATATATTTTTTATGATTTTTGCACCCGCCGCAGTTGCGAGCCTTTAGTGCCGACGTACCACCTTCTGTGCAATAAGGGTTCAGGGTACACGTAGTTCCTATTTAAAAAACTTTAAAACACAAGTGTGTTGATTGATTTTATGAAATAAGACATCATCGTAATTGTCCGTGTGGAAAACATACTTACTACCCACAATAATGAGAAAGGACAATTTGCATCATCTCAAAGTGGAGGATATGACTTGGATTTTAAAATCCACAATGCCTCACTCAACACCCAAGTGGAAAATATCTCTCTTCACTACATATTGTAGAAGTATAGTTGTTTGCATCACTACAAGGATTGACAAGAGTCTAGTCTTTTGAGAAAAGTTTAAAGTAAAAGCCAAAGTGGCAAAATGGTTTGAATGAGATTGATTGACTTTTAGTCTTCTCACAAAAAATTTCAAGGTATTATTAAGTTGATTGAAGTTTATTTATGAAAATGTTTTGAAAATGAATGGACCTAAGTCCAAGTTTATTATGAGAATGGTTCAAGTTTCAAAACAAGAAGGGTTTTCAAAAGGAGAAAGAAGATTTTTGAAATTAAAGAAGATGTGAGGAGAAGAAGAGACTATCCTAAAGCATAAGATAAAAGATAGGGATAAGAACCATCTAACCAACAAGAAGCCAATACTTGACATTATGAGTCAAGATAGAATTCTCATTCTTTGGATTGAAACCAAGCAAGCAAAGATACTAGACCTCTTGAGAAAACCAAACTTCAAATAAAGAGACCTGCTACTTGCTGTTATAGGAAGGGTTGTAAAAAATAATTCTAGGGAAAACAATATGGCTTCCTGGGGAGAGAGATATGACCTCCTGGGGAATGAATCATGACTTCCCGGAGAGTGAATCATGACTTCCTAGGGAGATGCCAATATATTCCTGCTAAGGAGATAAAGTCTTCTTGTGCAAAATAAATGCACATTTTCAAACCAAAGCTCGAAGCTTGCAGAGATCCAAAGTAATAATATTGCTGGGAAACAAGATTCACACAAAAAATAAACTGGAGTGAAACAGTCAACCAAAATACATCCTTTGAGAAATAAACTCAAGAGGGAAACCCAATCTATCCAGGAAAAGAGTTGTACGGGAAGGCTAAAGGAAAAATCTTCCACGAGGGATAACTCAGTGGGGAAATTGAAAGAATATACACTTTATGCTTAAGGCCGACACTCTATTGGAGAGAGGATAACACAAATTTGCAAAACAGGGTAATATGTCAACTAACAAAATTAATGAATGCGAATGAGCAATGATTTTCTAAATTCAACTATGCATGATGTATGTATGAATGTATGAGTGTTATTATGTATATGCTGACAAAACAGACATATAACGTAGGGAATAACTAGGCAAAACCAACTCGGGCACAATCAATACTCGACTAAATCACATCCAAGATGAACATTCCATAAGAAAATAAGCACCAACTGAGGAAATAAAATCCTATTTCGTGGCTTAACTTCACTGGGAAGGAACATAATCTGGAAGTAATCAAATTATAGCAACAAATCAGTAAAGATACAGGGATATAACATCCTTCTCCAGGCTTCATCGGGGAATATAACTCATACTTCAATGGGGAAATAAATGTTTTCACGATACGCATTTCTACTGGGGATTGCAATACTAATTTTAAATAAGGCAAATGGAAACCATATCAGCAAAACATCAACTGAGGATCTCGAGCTGACTTCATTGGGGGAACATCATACTGACTTCACTAGAGGAGATAATGCCTCATCATCGAGACATCAACTGGGGACCTCGTGCTGACTTCATTGGGGAGGAGAACACTACATCAAAGAGGGGAAACCAAGATATGTTCTTCAATATTGAGAGTAAGTATTGCACTAACTTCTCTGGGGAAAAAGTATGAAACCTCATGGGGATAACAACTTGGGGAGATAAGAAGTTAAACATAACAACAAGAAATCAATCTTATGGGGATTTTGAATCAAACCCAGCACCTGGTGGGAGAAAACCAAAAAAATTGACAACTGTCTCAACACTTCTTAAATAAAACATTGCCCTTGCCTGATTATTGGGCAGTCAAACAAAATGCAAGTAGCCGAAAGGGAGATGCTTCATAAATGAGACAAATCTTAGCATGCACGGGGAGAAAAGACTTCTATCAAATAGCGAAGCCTTCACTGGGGAATCAAGAAGTCAACATTATAGGAAAAAGGTAAAACTCATGGGGATTTTAAATCAAACCCAACACTGGGCAGGTGAAAACCCAAAAGTTGGAAACTGTCTCAACACTTCTTAGAAAATATACTACCCTTGTCCAGTTGCCTGGGAAATAAATACCAACAATAATGCCAAAACTGTAGACAGAGCAAAATTTTGCGAATAATTCCATCTCAGCACACCAAGGGAACAACACCTTTCCTCATATGAGAGAATACTTCATTGTGGAATCTGGAATAGAGACCTCATACCATGCAAACCCAAAAATCAAAAAATGAACCAACACTTGACTGTGATATTGGAATCACAAACCCAATATTGCACCTTACGCCAATTGATATCGTCTTCAATATACAACAAACACGCGCATACCAGGGAAAACAACATGAGAAAACCTTCCCAGGGGAAACAAAACTTCTCAAAATTACTGGAGTTCGTCCATTCCTGGGATCACCTACTTTCGTTTTCCTCTTGAATCACGAAATCTAAAGTAAAAGTAAGTTGTAAATTCCTTTTGAAAAACAATTTTTTTATTTAATCTTTTTGCTTTGAAAATTATTATCAATAATAAATGGAGTCTTTGTAAGCTAAATAAAATAAGAATTACAAGGAATTGGGTAAAACCTTAAATTTTATTGATAGAATAGTAGTCTGTGAATGGTGAGACTCCATGGATGATTACAACGTTCAGAAAATGGTAATACATAATGGAAAAGATACATTGAGATACAATGACCATTATTCCCTCTAACAACTTTGAAATCCTGAGCAGCAGCTTCTGTTGAAGTATCGTGAGGATCTAAGAAGATTGTTGCTTCAACGATCAAGTCTTGTCTGATGCAGTTACTTGCCAAGAAAGTCCCTAACTTTTGCCTATGATACCCTTGCGGGTTTTCAACTTAGCGGGAAATTTTGTTTTGTTTATGTATCTAATTTTTGCCTAGACCGCCCTTTTAGGTTTTCGGCCTACCGAGACACTCCTTTTTGCCTAATCACCCTTTCGAGTTTTCAACTTAGCGAGCTGTTATTTTATTTCTTTAGGTGAAGTATTTCTTGACTGTATCAGCATTCAGGGGACGTGGGAACTCCTCGCCATCCATAGTTTCAAGAATTAATACACCGCCAGAGAAGGCTTTCTTGACAACATATGGGCCTTCAAAATTGGGAGTCCACTTGCCCCTAGAATCAGCATTAAAAGACATGATCTTCCTGAGCACGAGGTCGCCTTCTCTGAATTCACGAGGTTTGACTTTCTTATCAAAAGCTTTCTACATTCTCTTCTGATATAACTGCCCATGACACAAATCCGTCATTCTCTTCTCTTCGATCAAATTCAATTGGTCAAACTTGTTCTGGACCCATTCAGCCTCTGACAACTTGGTTTCCATTATCACACGCAAAGAGGGAATCTCAACCTCGATTGGGAGCACAACTTCCACTCCATACACAAGGGAGAACGGGGTTGCTCTTATTTCAGTGCGGACAGATTTTTGATATCTATGTAAAGCAAAAGGGAGAACAGGGTTACTCCCCAGTAAAGTCGCCATTTTTTCTTTAGCGGTAGAAATGTTTAAGACTAAGCCATTCGATTGACTAGACTTATACAGATCAAAATAAAAATCGCCACCGTACTTTATTATTTCCATTGGAAAGGGAAAAAGAGAATAACCCAAAAAGAGGGGGAAATATTCAAGGTAAGGGGGTTGGTTAAGCAAAGGGAAGGTATTAGAACCCTAAACATCAACGGTACACCGCAGGAACCTCTTTGAAAAATCTATATATTTTGGCTATAAAATGTTGTATGTGAAGTAGATGGTGGAGGTGAGAAAAGAAATATATTTTTTTATTATTTTTGCACCCGCCGCAGTTGCGAACCTTTAGTGCCTACATACCACCTTCTGTGCAATAGGGGATCAGGGTACACGTAGTTCCTCTTTAAAAAAATTTAAAACACAAGTGTGTTGATTGATTTTATTAAATAAGACATCATCGTCATTGCCCGTGTGGAAAATATACTTACTACTGACAATCATGAGAAAGGAGAAATTGCATCATCTAAAGTGGAGGATATGGCTTGGATTTTAAAATCAACAATTCCTCACTCAACACCCAAGTGAAAATTATCTCTCTTCACTACATATTGAAGAAGTATAGTTGCTTACATCACTACAAGGATTGACAAGATTCTAATATTTTGTGAAAAATTTAAAGTAAAAGCCAAATTGAAAAAATGGTTTGAATGAGATTGATTGAATTTTAGTCTTCTGACAAAAAATGTCAAGGTTTTATTAAGTTGATTGAAGTTTATTTATGAAAATGTTTTGAAAATGCATGGACCTAAGTCTAAGTTTATAATGAGAATGGTTCAAGTTTCAAAAAAAGAAGGGTTTTCAATAGGAGGAAGAAGATTTTTAAAATTAAAGAAGATGGGAGGAGAAGAAAAGACTATCCTAAAGCATAAGATAAAAGATAGGGATAAGAACCATCTAACCAACAAGAAGCCAATATTTGACATTATTAGTCAAGATATAATTACCATTCTTTGAATTGAAACCAAGCAAGCAAAGATACTAGACCTCTTGAGAAAACCAAACTTCAAGTGTATTAAGTCTTCACAAAAACTGGGTAGAGTAACAGCTGTATACGGGTGAATTCCATATTACAAACAAATAATGTAATCACAATAACCTGCACACAAAATAAACAAACAACCAAATGTCTTGAGATAAACCTCAAGAACTCCATACAAAATATCAATTAAGGTCATAAGGTCTCCAACAAAGGCCAAGATTTCTAATCCTATGTCCAAGAAGTCAAATAATCCATAATGCCAAGGATAGTAACCAAATAGTCCAAGTATCATTAAAGCTTTTTATGGTTCATGTTAATTATTAGGTATCTTCAAAAAGAAAAGAAAAGCTCAAGTGAGGAAAATAAAAATGACAAGAAAGTAAATGCTCAAGTGAGCAAAGATGAAAATAGCATGAAATGTAAATGTTAAAAGTAAATGGTGCATAAAATAAAAGAGCATAAGATAAAAACACAAAATAAAGTCAACTATTAGTGGTTAGTTGGATGACCATCTTGAAACTTGCATTTGGAACTCATTAGAGGATTGGTAGAACCAAAGCCTCAACATAACAAGTTGCATTTGCTTTTTGTCAAGTATATCATCCATTTGGAATCCTCAAAAGTACCATTTAATGATCAACGATATTTAAGTGATCCGCGTTGACCAAAAGTGATGTAGATCCATTAGAGGATTGGTAGGACCAAAGCCTCCACACAATGAATCTCAAGGTTATTGGATCAAAGAGATCAAATTAGCATATTTGGGCTTGCAAACATAGGTTTGGGCCACGAATGATAATTTATTCGAATTGGGACAAAATTTAGCGCTATGTTAAGCAATCATAAGTGAACTTATATAGAAGTCGTACCTATTTTGAGGCCGGTCAATAGAAATCTATGCATCATTTATTTTGAGACATGATATAGAAATTATGCTCCAATAACACTTAGTGCAATAAAAAAAGGGATAAGATGAAGAAAGGTGGGAGAGAATATACAAACCATATTTGAATTAAAATTTAATCAAATTATTATTAAAATCATTCATCCATTTTTATGGGGTTAGACTTAACACCATGGATCCAATGATGTTAATAAAGTTCATGATAAAAAATTCAACCCAAGATCAGCCAGAAAATAATCACAAAATAATGTTGCATTTAATATATACATTAAAAAAGGTTTTTAAAATGTTTTAAAATAGAAATAAGAAAGAAAAATATCAACTATGTTCAAACTAATCAATAAATATTAAGTAAGATCATAGAAAAATCAAAAATGAACTCAAATATTTTTATAAAATTTTTGGTAATTTTTTAAAGTCAGAAACTATTTTTAAAATTAAAATAAATGAGTAAAATAAACCAAAAATGATAAAAAAAAATAACAAAGTCAGAAATAAAAAGTAAATTAGGTCACCAATATTTGTCACAATCTCATTGGATCATTCCATATTTTTTTCAGAATTTAAAAATGCTTAAAAATTTTTTAAACATTTAAAACAATTCAAATAAAGTGAAAATTTATTAAAAAAAATATAAAAACACAAAATAAAATTATGAAAAATAAAAATCAGAAAGAGAAAAATCAAAAATATTTTTCATAATTTTTTCAGATTTTTTGGACTTAAAATGAATTTTCTATGATTTTTGAAATTTAAAACAATTAAAATGAAAATCATAAAATAAAATATCAAACCAAAAAAATATGGGTCATCTGATCATTGTCAAAACGCATTAGTAAACAGAACAAGTGGACATGGCGCATTGTGCATGTTATGGACTTTAATAAATATCACACTGGATCCAACATTTTTAAAATAAAATAACTTAAAATGTGGCGCGTTGGATGGAGTCTGACTCACAAAAGTAATCAGATCCAAGGGCTCCTAAGGCACGCGCATACCAGCAAAAACAACCTGAGAAAACCTTCCTGGGGAAAACAAAACTTCTCAAAATTACTGGAGTTCGTCTATTCCTGGCATCACCTACTTTCATTTTCCTCTTGAATTACGAAATCTAAAGTAAAAGTAAGTTGTAAATTCCTTTTGAAAAACAATTTTGTTATTTAATCTTTTTGCTTTGAAAATTATTATCAATAATAAATGGAGTCTTTGTAAGTTAAATAAAATAAGAATTACAAGGAATTGGATAAAAACTCAAATTTTATTGATATATTGATAGTCTGCGAATGGCGAGACTCCACGGATGATTACAAAGTTCAGAAAATGGTAATACATAATGGAAAAGATACATTGGGATACAATGACCACTATTCCCTATAACAACTTTGAAATTCTGAGCAGCAGCTTCTGTTGAAGTATGGTGAGGATCCTAGAAGATTGTTGCTTCAACGATCAAGTCTTGTCTGATGCAGTTACTTGCCAAGAAAGTCCCTAACTTTTGCCTAAGTTGCCCTTGCGTGTTTTCAACTTAGCGGGAAATTTGTTCTGTTTATGTCTCTAATTTTTTCCTAGACCACCCTTTCGGATTTTTGGCGTACCGAGATTCTCCTTTTTGCCTAAGCTGCCCTTTCGGGTTTTCAACTTAGCGAGCTGTTCTTTTATTTCTTTAGGCGAAGTATTTCTTGACTGCATCAACATTCATGGGACGTGGGAACTCCTCTCCATCCATAGTTTCAAGAATTAATGCACCTCTAGAGAAGGATTTCTTGACAATATAAGGGCCTTCAAAATTGGGAGTCCACTTGCCCCTAGAATCAGCATTAAAATACATGATATTCCTGAGCACGAGGTCCGCTTCTCTGAATTCACGAGGTTTGACCTTCTTATCAAAAGCTTTCTTCATTCTCTTCTGATATAACTGTCCTTGACACAAAGTCGTCATTCTCTTCTCTTCGATCAAATTCAATTGGTCAAACCTGTTCTTGACCCATTCAACCTCTGACAACTTGGTTTCCATTATCACACGCAAAGAGGGAATCTCAACCTCGATTGGAAACACAGCTTCCATTCCATACACAAGGGAGAACAGGGTTGCTCCTGTTGAAGTGCGGACAAATGTCTGATATATATGTAAAGGAAAAGGGAGCATTTCATGCCAATCTTTATAAGTAACAACCATCTTCTGGATGATCTTCTTGATATTCTTATTAGCATCCTCAACAACCTCATTCATCTTCGGCCTGTACAGAAATTAATTTTGATGGACAATCTTGAATTCTTCACAAAGTTCTCTCATCATGTTGTTGTTCAGATTCGAGCCATTGTCGGTGATAATTCTGCTCGGCACACCATACCAACATATAAGATTATTCTTAATGAAGCGCACTACCACCTGCTTAGCAACATTAGCATATGAAGCAGCTTGCACCCATTTGGTGAAATAATCAATTGCTACCAAGATTAAACGGTGTCCATTCGAAGCTTTGGGTTCTATCATTCCAATCATGGCAATACCCCACATAGAGAAAGGCCACGGGGAAGAAATAACATTGAGAAGTGTTGGAGGCACATGAATTTTGTCCGCATAAATCTGGCATTTATGGCACTTCTTTGCAAATTTGTAACAGTCAGATTCCATTGTCAGTCAATAGTAACCTGCCCTTAACATCTTTTTAGCCATCGAATATCCATTGGCATGAGTGCCAAATGAACCTTCATGAATCTCATGCATCAACATGTCTACTTCGCGTGTATCCACACATCTGAGCAAGACCATGTCATAATTTATCTTGTACAACACATTTTCACTAAGGAAGAAGCTGCCAGCCAATCTTCTCAATGTCTTTCTATCTTTATTCGATGCACCAATCGGGTATTCCTGAGTCTGGAGAAAATGCTTGATATCATAATACCACGGTTTCTCATCTGCTACCTCTTCTGTTGTAAACACATGAGCGGACCTCTCCAGTTTCCGAACTATAATTTGAGGTATATCATTCCAAGTATTCACTTGATACATAGAATCCAGAGTTGCCAGAGCATCCGCCATTTGATTTTCGTCTCTGGGGATGTGATGGAATTCAACTTTATTAAAGAAGGGTAACAATCTTCTAGCAAAATCTTTGTAAGGGATCAAGTTGGGTGACGAGTATCCCACTCTCCTTTAATCTGATTTATTACCAAAGCTGAATATCCATACACATCTAGAATTTTAATTCTGAGATCAATAGCTTCTTCAGGACCCATGATGCAAGCCTCATATTCTGCCATATTATTAGTACAATCAAATGTCAACCTTGTAGTAAAAGGAATGTGTGATTCATGTGGAGTGACAATCACAGCACCAATTCCTTTACCATGAGCATTCATAGATCCATCAAATATTATGCTCCAATGAGATTCAGGATCAAAACCTTTATCAGGCAATGGTTCATCACAATCTTTTACTTTCAGAAACATCACATCCTCATCGGGGAAATCATACATCACAAACTGATAATCATCAACTGGTTGGTGAGCAAGATAATCTGCCAACACGCTGCTCTTAATAGCTTTTTGAGTGCGGTATTCGATGTCATATTTAGATAACAACATCTTCCAGCGGGAAATTCTCCCAGTAAGAGCAGGATTTTCAAAAATGTACTTGATTGGATCCATTTTGGAGATCAACCAAGTAGTGTGATTCAACATATACTGCCGCAAACGTTTTTCCGCCCAGGCTAGAGCACAACATGTCTTTTCCAGCATGGAATACCACGACTCACAATCAGTAAAAATTTTACTGAGATAATAAATGGAATGCTCTTTCTTCCCTGTTTCATCTTGTTGTCCCAGAATAGAGCCCATGGAATTATCTAACATTGTCATATACATAATCAATGGTCTTCCTTTGACAAGAGGGAGCAAGATAGGAGGTTCATACAGATATTCTTTAATACTTTCAAATTCCCTTTGGCAGTCATCTGTCCATACGCAACCTTGATCTTTCTTTAACAACTTAAAGGTCGGTTCACACATTGCAATCATGTGGGAAATGAATCAGGAAATATAATTCAAACGCCCGAGGAACCCTCTGACTTGCTTTTCAGTTCTCGGTGCTGACATTTCTTGAATTGCTTTGACTTTATCAGGGTCAACTTTAATCCCTCTCTGGAAAACAATGAAACCCAATAATTTCCCTGATCGAACACCGAAGGTACATTTATTTGGATTCAAGTAGAGACGATACTTCCTTAAACACTGAAACAACTTCAATAAATCTTCTACATGCCCTTCTTCAGTCTGGGATTTAGTAATCATGTCATCAACATATACCTCTATTTCCTTGTGCATCAGATCATGGAATAGGGTTGTCATAGCCCTCTGGTATGTTGCACGAGCGTTCTTCAACCTGAAGGGCATCACTCTGAAACAGAATGTTCCCCAGGGTGTGATAAACGTTCTTTTTTCCATGTCCTCAGGAGCCATCCTTATTTTATTATACCCGGAAAATCCGTCCATGAACTAGAAAACTTTGAATTTTGCTGTGCTATCCACTAACATATCAATGTGTGGCAATGGAAAATCATCTTTTAGACTAGATTTATTTAGATCTCTGTAATCTACGCACATGCAAACTTTTCTGTCTTTCTTCGATACTGGGAAAATATTGGCAATCCACTAAGGGTACACTGATGTCACAAGAAAACCGTCATTAATCTGCTTTAGAACTTCTTCTTTGATCTTTACTGCCATATTTGGGTGAGTTCTTCGCAACTTCAGTTTGATTGGCGGGCACTCTGGCTTCAGCGGTAAACGGTGCTCTACAATATATGTATCTAGACCAGGCATATCTTTGTAAGACCAAGCAAAAATATCCACATACTCTTTCAACATCTCAACCAACCTGCTCTTCACATCAGGATGCAGTAATGCTTTAATCTTGACTTCCTTTGGATCTTCTTCTGAACCCAAATTGATTACTTCCAATGTCTCTTTATAAGGCTGAATAGCATTCTCCTCGTGCTCAAGAAACCGTGAGATCTCTTCTGGAATCTCATCATAGTCTTCTTCTTCGGCCACATACACAGGACATTCAAAGTTGGGAGAGGGTGCAGGATCATTGTATTCAACGAGTTTTTTAATTAATCTGCACATATGATTTATGATTGTTTTAGAAACTGACACATATAACAAGTGATCATACAGATTGAATTTCAGTTATTATTTATTTTGAAAGGTTTTTTCTGATTATCATTTTCCAAGAAAAAGAAAAAAATAAAGACCTAATTTGAGAAACAAAGACAACTTTTATTATTGATTTTAAAAATCAAAGCAAATTGATAAGCCCAAACAATATTAATACTTTCACCTTGGGCAGAGTGAAAGCTTTTCAAAAACATTGACAAAAAAAAATTACTTTGAAACATGTATGCAAGAGGGAACATCAATGGTGATCCAGTTCTTAACCCTAACTTCGTGCATCACATAATTTTGTATTTCTGGCTCTGCTTCATCTTCCAAAATGGCATTAATCTCGGAAATAGTTGGATGAAGATAACCCCCGCTACGAAAGATGTCTTTATACTTGCTTGTAGTATACTTCGGCTTCATGCTCTTACCCTTATCATTCTTCATAGAGAACCCCAAGCGAGCTCTATTATTGTTTACAGGTGGATCAATAATCTGTCCCCGTACTTCACTACAGCCATTACGCATAACCTGTTGCGCATCCTTAAGCAAAGCTATAGAATTCTCATTTCCTCTTATATTATCAATGGATAAAGCTTGGAACTGGGTTCCAACAGCAGCTTCATCTGCCTCTGCAATGCTGAAAGAGGACAAATGAGATATCAATAATGCATGTTCTCCATTTATAATTACCACTTTTCCTTCACGCACAAACTTCAACTTTTGGTGTAAAGTCGAAGTGAAATCCCATGCCTCATGTATCCACGGCAGTCCCATCAAGCATCTATAAGTGGGTGGAATATCCATGAACTGGAAGGTAATCTGAAACAAATGTGGGCCTACATTAATAGGCAAGTCCACTTCACCAATAACATATTTCCTTGATCCATCAAACGCTTTTAAAATAATGCCACTTCGGTGCATGGGTGTCCCTTGATATTTCAACTTCATAAGTGTGCTCCGTGGTATAACGTTCAATGCGGATCCATTATCAATCAACACATTGAACAATGAATCATTCTTGCAGTTCATAGAGATATGGTTGGACAGATTATGATTCCTTCCTTCATCAGGCAGTTCATCATCGCAGAAACTACAGTTATTGCATGATGTAATGTTCCCTACCACACTGCTGAATTGGTCTACAGGCATATCACTTTCCACGAAAGCTTAGTCCAATACCCTCATCAAAGATTCTTTGTGAGCATAGGAGTTCATCAATAAAGCCAATATAGATATTTTTGAAGGAGTCTGCAGTAGCTGAACTACAATTCTGTAGTCGCTCATCTTGATTATCTTCAAAATATCATCCACCTCATTTTCTAGTGTAGCTCCACTAGATTCACCCACAACCTTCTTGGGTTTGACATTTTCAACAACTTTCTTTCTAGTACTAACATCTCCACGAACAATTGGCACAAATACATGACCGTTGCGGGTCACTCTGCTAGTCTCAACAATATTTCCAACATTAGGCATTGGCTGGATGGGAACTTCCACACCATCCTCTAAAATTGTAGCATTATATTTGTAGGGTACAGCCTTGTCTGGCTCGTAGGGGACAACACCCGGCAAACTAATCACCAATGGAGTAATAACTGGCTTGTTATGATATTCAACTTCAAAATGGGTAGGTGCACCAAAACAAGGCACAATAACATTTACTTCCTCTTCAACACATCCAGTCATTACATAGTCACTCTGGAAAACATGTCTTCATCTAAGGAGAAGAACTCATCCGCAGAGGCATACTCATCATCTGACTCTTCTTCAGCCAAACAAACCTCAATCTCATTAAACTCATGGTAATCATCCCTTTGGCCTATAACCTTGATAGTTTCGTTATCCAATAACAATTGAACACCTTTCTTTACAATTAAACATCCTCGGGAGTCCCGACAGCAAATTCGGCAAGATCCATACTGATGTTCTACCTGACCAGCCATGTGGCAGAAAGTAGCATGCAATTGTACAAGATCCTCATTCATATATTCCACATCAAAGATTATGAACTCTCTAGTGAAGATGTGAAAAACACAAGAAGGGGGGGTTGAATTGAAAAACTTGGATAAAAAACAGCTTAATGACACAATATTTTTATCCTGGTTCATTTGATCTCAAACTACTCCAGTCCACCCGTCAAGGTGATTTCGCCTCTCTCCAACGAGGTATTAATCCACTAATCTCAAAAGATTACAACAGCTACTTTAACACCTGTTAAAGTCTTCTTGAGTACAACCACAATCCGGTTAATCTCAAGGAACTTCTTTTATAATATAATTGAACAAAATGTGTTGTTGTTTTCTAACAAAACAGTTTATCACAACTGTGATAAATTACACAGGTTAAGCTTAGAATAGAGAATGAATTTGCTAGAGCTTGAATATGCGTGGTTTGGAAATCTTTAGCAAATTGTTGTGTGCGTACGTACATGCTTCTTTTTGCAAGCAGACTTGTTTATATAGACAATATAATGACGTTGTCCATAAAGCAAGTTTAATGATAATAACACACTTTCCTTTTGGAGAAGATCTTGTCTGAAGAAAGCCGTTGGCACTAATTCTGTCTTGAATGTTCAGTAACACTTCAGAGTCTTCTTTCCTTAACCGCTGATGACGCTTCAGAATATTGATGACTTGGTTTGATAAGTCTTTGTTCAGAATCAGAGTTTATTGTAATTAAGCGCAGGTTCTGGTCACCAATCTTCAGCGTATAATCTGATTGCTTTAGCATGTAATATTTTATAGCTTATCTTCTGATGCTGATCTCATCAGAACTTCGGCATACATAAAACATATTTTTAAGGTGCATATTTTTTCTTTGTATATATTCTGTGTATTTATTTATTCTTTGTATTTGTTATCATCAAAACTCTAATCAAGGCTTGTGGAATCAAACTATGTTCTAACAATCTCCCCCTTTTTGATGATGACAAAAACCAGATTTTTCAATTAAGAATAAAGAATAAAAAGTATAGAATTAAGAAGAAAAACTCCTCCTGAGTTGATTACTTCCCTTAAATTCCTTGAGTCTTTGAGCATCAGAGTTTAACTGCGTCTTTCATCAGAGTTTTGTACCTATTCAAGCTTTTCAGAAGAAAGAAGTTACGTAGTTCAGAATGTTTGAGACCTCTGTCTCAGTAAGCCATTATTGAAAATATCTTATTCTTTCTCCCCTTTTTTTTCAGTTATCAAAAAAGGCTATATAATCAGAGCTAAAAAGTTGATTTATATTAAAAATAAGAAGCAATGATAAGAAGTTCAGAACAGAAGCAATGTAAAACAAAACGTTATAGATGAACAAATTTAAAAACAAAAGAAAATCTAAGAGGGAGGAGGAAGACGTGTGAACAAAGCTTCCAGCAAGCCCTTGATCTGGGTGTTGGCTTCCTGTGGTTGATGCATCCCAGTATTATCTTAGCCCAAATTCTGTGATGATCCTTCAGATCCTCTATCTTGCTGGAGGGAAGACCTAGAGTGAAAATTTCTCTTGCAATTGAAGCAACATCAGAACATCTTTCAGCCATGTCTATACACCTGACACCTCCACCATTGTAGCCTATCGGTCTTGCAATTAGGTCTTCAGTAATGACTATCTTCTTCCCCATGACATACGAAGTAACTTGATGGTTTAAGGATGAAGCATGAATCCATAATTCTTTCACAAGAATCAGAAACGTTGGACCAAGAAGACGGTCAAAATACTTGTTCCATCCTTGAGCATTGACCTCTTCAGAGAGATTGAATCCATTTTCTTGAAGACTTTCAAAATCCACAATCAGTTCTGAAAGAACTTCCAGGTTATCAATGGGTGTAAGTAGAGTTCTGAACGGTTCTTCGTACTGTTCCACAGAATCAGTTCTCTGAGTACTGGTGTTTGGGACGCTTGAAGAAGCCATGTTCACACAAGAAATTTGAAAGATGAAAGGGTTTTGAAAGTACGAACAGAAAACAATTAGAATGTATTGAGAGAGTAAAAGTGAAAGAGTGTAAAGAGTGAAACTTGCGTTTAAATAGATTTTTGAAAACATAAACTGTAAGAGAGAGAAATAATTAGTAATGATTATAAGCATTAATGACAACTGATTTTAGGGGATTCAGAAAGATATTGGAACTGTTACCCATGACATGTGTCTCAATGCACCCAATCAGCGCTTTTGACCTTTCAGAAAAGTGAACGCGTGTTCATCCTCAGAAGGTAGCTGATGAATGGATGACAATTGTTTTCTTACGTGAATAGCACACTTCTATCCTTGAAATGAAACGCTCAGATCTTCATGGATAGATTCTGATACAATATGTACTTCTAAAATTCTGAAGGCAGGTTGATCAATAGTTCACAGAAAATAACTAAAATTCTGAAGGTTAAGATATGTAAATAAAACAATTTATTCTGGGAAATGCTTCATGCTGAGGTGTTTCAGAATGAAGTTAAACCTATCTTCAGAAAGAGGTTTTGTAAAGACATCAGCCCATTGATGGTCGGTGTCAATGAATTTTAAATTAAGAATCCCTTTCTGAATATAGTCCCTAATAAAATGATGTTTTATTTCTATATGCTTAGCCCTAGAATGCAAAATAGGATTTTTACTGAGACAAATAGCAGAAGTATTGTCACAGAGGATATGGATGTTACTCTCAAATATATTGAAGTCCTCAAGTTGACTTTTCATCCAGAGCATTTGCGTCATGCATCCAGCTGCTACTATGTATTCAGCTTCTGCTGTTGATAGAGAAATTATGGATTGTCTTTTGCTGGACCATGAGATCATATTTTCTCCCAGAAACTGACAGCTTCCAGAAGTGCTTTTACTTTCTACTCTGTCTCCAAAAAAGTCAGCATCACAGTATCCTACTAAGCTGTAATCATTTGATTTTCTATAAAACAACCCCAGATTAGCAGTACCTTTCAGATACTTGAAAATTTGCTTAACTGCTGTTAAGTGAGATTCTCTAGGATCTTATTGGAATCTAGCACAAATGCAAACACTGAATAGAATTCCAGGCCTTCAAGCCGTCAGATATAGAAGAGAACCAATCATACCTCTGTAGACCTTCTGTTCTACCTTTTTACTTACCTCTTCTTTTTCCAGAATGCACGTGGGATGCATTGGAATCCTTGAGGGCTTACATTCTGAGAGATCAAATTTCTTCAGAAGTTCTCTGACATATTTGCTCTGGTGAATGTAAGTTCCCTCTGGAGTTTGATTCATCTGAATGCCTAGAAAGAATTTTAGTTCCCCCATTAGGCTCATCTCAAATTTTTCCTGCATACATTTAGCCAACTCTCTTCCCAGAGAGGGTTTAGTGGATCCAAATATGATGTCATCAACATAAATTTGACACACTAATATGTCATTCTTAACTGTCTTACAGAACAAGGTTGTGTCCACTTTCCCTCTGGTGAATTTCTTTTCTAACAGGAAGTTACTTAGTCTTTCATACCAAGCTCTGGGAGCTTGTTTCAGACCATAGAGTGACTTCTTTAGTTTGAAAACATATTCTGGATTTTTGGAACTTTCAAAACTAGGGGGTTGGTGCACATATACCTCTTCATCTATATAGCCATTCAAGAATGCACTTTTGACATCCATCTGATACAGAGTAATGACTTTATTAACAACAAATGATATTAAAAGTCTGATAGATTCTAACCTGGCGATTGGAGCAAAGGTTTCTGTATAGTCTATCCCCTCTTGCTGACTATAACCTTGTGCTACCAGTCGTGCTTTGTTTCTGAAGACTTCACCTTGCTCGTTCAGTTTGTTTCTGAACACCCATTTGGTACCAATGACGTTGAATCCTTTTGGTTTAGGAACCAGATCCCATACGTTATTTCTGGTGAATTGATTTAGCTCCTCTTGCATTGCCAGAATCCAGTCATTGTCCAGAAGTGCTTCATCAATTGTTGTTGGTTTAATCAGAGAACCCAGTCCCATGAGGGATTCTTCAGAGTTTCTGAAAGTAGATCTTGTTCTGATTGGATCTTCCTTCCTTCCCAAAATTGTATCTTTTGGGTGATCAATGATGTTTCTGGATGGTCTTTTCTGGAGTTGATTAACAGAAGGTGCTGGATTGCTTGTAGTGACTCTTTCTGCTGTTGAGGGAGTGTCTCTATTGAGAGCCTCTGATGAGTTGTCTTCAGTACCTGTGAGTTCAACTTCCATACCTGTAAGGAATTCATTTTGCTTTGACTTTTGAGAGTCAAGCTTATCATCAAACCTAACACTGATTGACTCTTCAACAATCTGTGTTTCTGTATTGTATACTTTGTACCCTATTGAGCGTTCATAGTATCCTAACATAATACACTTTTGTGCTTTAGAGTCAAACTTGTTCAAATAATTTTTTTATTCAAAATAAAACATGTACATCCAAATGGATGAAAATAAGAAATGTTGGGCTTTCTGTTCTTCCATAATTCATATGGAGTCTTTTTCAGAATGGGTCTTATGGAGATTCTATTCTAAATGTAACACGCTGTGTTTATTGCCTCTACCCAGAAGATCTTAGCAACGTTAGTCTCGTTGATCATGGTTCTGGCCATTTCCTGCAATGTTATGTTCTTTCGTTCTACAACTCCATTTTGGTGGGGAGTTCTAGGACAAGAGAAATCATGCAGAATGCCTTTTTCATTAAAGAATAATTCAAAATCTTTATTTTCAAATTCTCCACCGTGATCACTTCTGACTTTGACGATTCTAAGATCCTTTTCATTCTGAACTTGGTTGCAAAAGGTAACAAACACAGAGTGTGACTCGTCCTTGTGTCTTAAGAACTTTACCCATGTCCATCTGCTATAGTCATCTACGATTACTAACCCATACTTCTTGCCACTGACTGAAGCAGTTTTTACTGGTCCAAATAAGTCAATGTGCAGAAGTTCTAATGGCTTAGAGGTGGAAACAACATTTTTGGATTTGAAAGCAGGTTTTGCAAACTTGCCTTTCTGACATGCTTCACACAGAGCATCTGAATTGAACTTCAAGTTAGGAAGTCCTCTGACCAGATTGAGTTTGTTAATCTGAGATATTCTTCTCATACTAACATGTCCCAATCTTCTGTTCTAGATCTATTGCTCGTTGTTAACAGACAATAGACATTTTACATTCTGACTTTTCAGTTCATAAAGTTTGATTTTATAAATGTTGTTTTTCCTCTTTCCATTAAATAGGATAGTCCCATCTTTCTGACTAACAGCTTTGCATGAATTTTGATTGAAGATTATATCATAACCGTTATCATTTAATTGACTTATGGATAACAAGTTATGCATTAATCCATCAACTAACAAAACATTACTTATAGAGGTAAGATTTCCATTACCTACTGTTCCAGAGCCAATGATCTTTCCTCTCTGATTGCCTCCAAAGCCCACGTGGCCTCCAGGCTTAAGTTCCAGGCTTTGGAACATATGCCTTCTTCCCGTCATGTGTCGTGAGCAGCCAGAGTCCAGGTACCATGATTGGTGTCTTTGCTTTGCTGCTAAAGATATATGCCACATGTATGATTTTATCCTTAGGTACCCACATTTTCTTGGGTCCTGATTTGTTAGTTTTACCAAAATTCTGGTTGAATTTTTGTTTGATAGAATAATCACTACTCGTGTATTTTATGTCATGTGCGTGCCCATATATAAAGTGTGAATCCAGTGGAGTGCGTTTTATAACTAAGTTCGTGGCATTTTTTTGTGTAGGTACCTTACCTTGATATCCTATTCCTTTTCTGCCATTTCTGCTAACTCCATAGATCATTGAAGCCATCTTGTTTCTGTCTATGTTTTTAGCTAGAAACTTCTGAAAGTTGTGATCATACTCTTTGATGATCTCATCAGCATTGCAACTAGTTTTCTAATTTTGAAATTTTTTCTTTTAACTCAGAATTCTACAATCTGAGACTCTCAGTCTTATCAGAGTCAGAGGCAAGATTCCTTTTCAGGTTTCTGAATTTGACTCTGATCTGCTGATACCTTTCCAGAATTTCATTAAGGCTTTCATCAAGTTCATCATTAGTAAAGTTTATAGTAAAGTCAGGGAATACCTCTTCAGTGTCTGATTCTGAGTCTGAACCAGAAGCTTCACTATCTTCAGATACGTTTGCCATGAGAGCTATGTTTTCTCTTTCATCATCTGATTCTGAGTCAGCTTCAGATGTGTCAGAATCATCCCATGTAGCCATGAGGCTTTTCTTCTTTTCCTTGAGAAACTTCTTTTTGGGATTTTCCTTCTGAAGCTTTGGGCAGTCACTTTTGTAGTGCCCTTGATCCTTACATTCATAGCAGATGATGTCTTTGTTGTTTGGCTTTCTGTATCCTGGGGAACCTTCAGATCTTCTGTGTCTATAGGAGGATTCTGACCTTCTGTATCTGGAGGAGGATTCATTCTGATTTTGTGATCTTCTGGGATTCCTGAACTTCCTTTGTCTCTGCTTCCACAATTGGTTCACCCTTCTGGAGAGGAGAGACAGTTCATCTTCTTATGATGAGGATCCATCAGAGGTTTCTTCTACAACCTACAAAACTTTGGAGTCAGATTTTCTGTTAGATTTTAAAGCTAATGGCTTACCTTGCTTTTGAGGTTCATCTTCTTCTAGCTCTATCTCGTGACTTCTGAGGGAGCTAACAAGTTCCTCCAGAGAGATTTTGTTGAGATCTTTGGCTAGCTTAAGTGCTGTGACCATTGGCCTCCATTGTTTTGGAAAGCTTCTGATGATCTTCTTAACGTGATCAGCAGTAGAATACCCTTTATCAAGAACTTTTAGACCAGCAACAAGAATTTGAAATCTTGAAAACATAGTTTCTATTGATTCACTGTCTTCCATCTTGAATGCCTCATACTTCTGAATGAGCGCAAGGGCCTTGGTTTCTTTGACTTGAATGTTGCCTTCATGCGTCATTCTCAGAGAATCAAACATATTCTTGGAAGTTTCTTTGTTTGATATTTTCTCATATTCTGAATATGAGATGGCACTGAGAAGAATTGTTTTGCCCTTATGGTGGTTTCTGAATTCACGCTTTTACTGATCAGACATCATTTTCCTGTCTATCTTCTGACCACGTCCATCCACTGGGTGCATGTATCCATCAGTCACCATGTCCCACAAATCAACATCATGGGCCAGAAAGAAACTCTCAATTCTATCTTTCCAGTAGTCAAAGTTCTCTCCATCAAAGACTGGAGGTTTTCCACTGAATTTGTCCCTTTATTCATTGTTGTCATTGCTGATGTTTTGACTTGGTCCTGCCATAGTGTTTTTCTGACGCTGGATCTTGTGCTGACACGGTTAAGTGTTTAAGCTCAGAACCAGATGCTCTGATGCCAATTGAAGATGTGAAAAACACAAGAAGGGGGGTTGAATTGAAAAACTTGGATCAAAAAAAGCTTAATGACCCAGTATTTTTATCCTGGTTCATTTGATCTCAAACTACTCCAGTCCACCTGTCAAGGTGATTTTGCCTCTCTCCAACGAGGTCTTAATCCACTAATCTCAAAAGATTACAACAGCTACTTTAACAACTGTTAAAGTCTTCTTGAGTAAAACCACAATCCGGTTAATCTCAAGGAACTTCTTTTACAATATAATTGAACAAAATGTGTTGTTGTTTTCTAACAAAACAGTTTATCACAACTGTGATAAATTACACAGTTTAAGCTTAGAATAGAGAATGAATTTGCTAGAGCTTGAATATGCATGGTTTGGAAATCTTTAGCAAATTGTTGTGTGCGTACGTACATGCTTCTTTTTGCAAGCAGACTTGTTTATATAGACAATATAATGACGTTGTCCATAAAGCAAGTTTAATGATAATAACACACTTTCCTTTTGGAGAAGATCTTGTCTGAAGAAAGCCGTTGGCATTAATTCTGTCTTGAATGTTCAGTAACGCTTCAGAGTCTTCTTTCCTTAACTGTTGATGACGCTTCAGAATATTGATGACTTGGTTTGATAAGTCTTTATTCAGAATCAAAGTTTATTGTAATTAAGCGCAGGTTCTGGTCACCAATCTTCAGCGTATAATCTGATTGCTTCAGCATGTAAAATTTTATAGCTTATCTTCTGATGTTGATACCATCAGAACTTCTGCATACATAAAACATATTTTTAAGGTGCATATTTGTTCTTTGTATATATTCTTTGTATTTATTTATTCTTTGTATTTGTTATCATCAAAACTCTAATCAAGGGTTGGAGAATCAAACTATGTTCTAACATCTAGGACATCCAGAAACCATGTTTACTTCCTCTTCATATTGTGCCATAAGCCTGATTATGTGGATGAGGCCCTCATCCATCATCTCCTGCAAATCAGCCTTTATCTTGTCACAACCATGTATATCCGTACTGCAAATAGCACAACCGGCATGGTCATGCGTATAATAGCTAAATTCACAGAGGTCTGCATCCATTTTTACCAAATCTTCTCTAACCAATTTAATATCAAAAATCTGGAAGTCGCCTGGACAATCGGCCACCATGTTCACAACATTTGCTCCTCCATGCTTTGGCAGGGGATTATCTTTCACATTAGGGCCAACATCCTTGAAGGACAACATACCAGACTTCACCAATTTTTGTACTTCAGTTTTCAATGGATAGTAGTTCTCAACATTGTGCCCTGGTGCTCCCTGATGAAAAGCACATGTTTGGTCTGCCTTGTAATACCAAGACAATGGTGATGGTACAGCGGGAGGTGGTCGAGTCTAAACCAACTTCTTTTGAATTAATGTCGGGAGTAATTCTGTATACCTCATAGGGATAAGGTTATAAATCTCCCTTCTCTGGTTATACCCTTGATTCCCTTGATGGGATGGTCTCTGGTAAGCAATGGTGGTTGGAGCTACACTAACGACTAGAGTTACTGATACGACTTATTGATAACGCTGATAATTTCTTCTAGGAGGATTAACCCTCCTCCCTTGCATAACAGCATTTGTATCTCCTTCCTTCTTCTTGGAAAACAAATAGGATGGCTTCTCCGTACTTCTGGAACTTTCACTTTTCGTTAAATGGACCTCTCCTACAGCCTCTTCCAAATGGATACCCATGCCCACCATTTCAGTAAAGTCACTTGGCACACTCGCTACCATCCTCTCATAGTAGAAAGCACCCAGAGTCTTCAGGAAAATATTAGTCATCTCCTTCTCTTCCATGGGAGGAATCACTTGGGAGGCTACCTCACGCCATCTCTGTGCATATTCTTTGAACGATTCCGTGTCCTTCTGGACCATGGCCCTGAGTTGATCACGGTCAGGCGCCATGTCCAAGTTGTATTTGTATTGTCTGATAAATGCTTCTCCCAAGTCATTGAAAGTATGTATATTGACACTGTCCAAACTCATATACCACTTCAACACAACACCAGTCAAACTATCCTGAAAAAAGTGAATCAGAAGACGTTGATCATCAGTATGGGTAGACATTCTTCTTACATATGTCACAATGGTGAGGTTTGAACTTCTAAAGCTTTATTGACTAGGGCATGGAAATAAACTCATGAACCCATGGATCAACTTACTAAGCCACATTGCCTTTACCTACATTATTAACAAATAAGACAAACCAACATTGCATTTTATTAATTAAAAGGAAAGTCAAAACAAAACATCCATTATAACAAAAGAAAAACAAGTCAAGGTGCTTGGTGATTCCTCAAATAGCAAAGCTAAAGATAGGGAAGAGAACCAAAAGCCCTAATGTGACCTTGTTGAGATTGAATCAATATGGTATGATGATGGGATCTTAGGGGCAAAAATTTGGGTACAACAATAATCCCCACTATGAAAGATATCCTGATACTTTCCTGCAGTAGATTTCGGCTTCATGTTCTTACCTTTATCATTCTTCACAGAGAATCCCAAGCCAGCTATGTTCTTGTTTATAGGTGGGTCAATAATCTGTCCCCATATTTCACTATGGCCATTACGCACAACCTAATGAGCATCTTTCAACGAATCTATAGAATTCTCATTTCCTCTTATATTATCAATGGATAAAGCTTGGAACTGGGATCCAACAACAACTTCATCCGCTTCCACAATACTGAAAGAGGACAAATGAGATATCAATAATGCTTTCTCTCCATTTATGATGACCACTTTTCCTTCACGCACAAACTTCAACTACTGGTGTAAAGTCGAAGTGACAGCCTCGGCCACATGTATCCACGGCCGTCCCAACAAACCTCTATAAGCAAGTACAATATCCATGACCTGGAAAGTAATCTGAAACAAATGTGGGCCTATATGAATAGGCAAGTCCACTTCACCAATAACAGATTTCCTTGATCCATCAAATGCTTTCACAATAATGCCACTCGGGCGCATGGGAATTCCTTATATTTCAACTTCATTAGTGTGCTTCTCGATATGACGTTCAATGTGGATCCATTATCAATCAACACATTGGATAATGAATCATTCTTGCAGTTCATAGAGATGTGGAGGGCCAGGTTGTGATTCTTTCCTTCATCGGGCAGTTCATCATTGCAAAAACTCAGGTTATTACATGATGTAATGTTCCCAACCACAATGATGAATTGGTCTACTGGCATATCACTTTCCATGAAATCTTGGTCCAATACCCTCATCAAAGATTCTCTATGAGCAGAGGAGTTCATAAGCAAAGCCAGAATATATACTTTTGATGGAGTCCTCAACAATTGATCTACGGTCCTGTAGTCACTCATATTTATAACTTTCAATATATCATCCACCTCTTTTTCTAGTGTATCTCCACTAGATTCCCCTACTGCCTTCTTAGGTTCAACATCTTCAAAAAATTTCTTATCAGCATCAACACTTCTTCTAATGACAGGCGCGAACACACGACCACTACGGTTCACTCGGCTGGCCTCAACAATATTTCCAACATTAGACATAGGCTAGATGGGAACTTCCACACCATCCTTTAAAATTGTAGCATTATACTTGTAGGGTACATCCTTGTCTGACTTGTAAGGAACAAGACCCGACAAGCTAATCACCAATGGAGCAATAACTTGCTTGCCATGATATTCAACTTCAAAGGGGGTGGGTGTACGAAAACAAGACACAATAACATTTACTCCCTCTTCAACATATTCAGTCATTACAGAGTCATCTCTGGAAAACATATTTTCACCTGAGGAGAAGAACTCATCTGCAGAGGCATACTCATCATCTATCTTAGTCTCATCCAAACAAACTTCAACCATATTAACATAATCATCTCTATTTCCTGAAACCTTGATGGTACCGTTGTCCAACAATAACTGAATACCTTTTCTCACAATAGAACAACCACGCGAATCTCTGCAGCAGATTCGGTAAGATCCATAATGGTGCCTTTCTTGACCTTCCATATAGCAGAAGGTGGCATGTAACTGCACCAAATCATTGTTCATATATTCCATATTAAATATTCTGAACTCTCCAGGACATCCAGAAACCATGCTTACTTCCTCCTTATACTCTGCCCTAGGCCTGATTATATGGATGAGGCCCTCATCCATCATCTCTTGCAAATCAGCCTTTATCTTGTCACAACCCTGTATATCTGTGTTGTAAATACCACAACCAGCATGGTCATGCATATAGTAACTAAACTCATAGAGGTCAGCATGCATTTTTACCAAATATCCTCTCACCACTTTAATATCGAAAATTTGGAAGTCGCCTGGACAACCAGCAACCATATTCGAAGCATTTGCTCCTCTATGCTTTGGCAGAGGATTATCTTTCACGTTAGTGCCAAGATCTTTAAAGGATAAGATACCAGTCCTCACCAATTTTTTACTTCGATTTTCAAAGGATAGAAGTTCTCAACCCTGGTGCTCCCTGGTGAAAAGCACATGTTTGGTCTGCCTTATAATACCAAGGTAACGGTGATGGTATAGCAGGAGATGGTCTGGTCTAAACCAACTTCTTTTGAATTAACGCCGGGAGTAATTCTGTATAGCTCATAGGGATAGGTTCATAATTCTCCCTCCTCTGATTATAGCATTGATTAACCTGATGGGATGGTCTCTGATAAGCAACGGTGGTTGGAACCACACCAACAACTGAAGTTACTAAGGCGACCTGTTGATGATGCTGATAATTTCTACTAGGGGATTAACCCTTCTCTCTTGCATAACAACATTTGTATCTCCTTCCTTCTTTTTGGCAAACCCATATGATGGCTTCTTCGTACTTCCGGAACTTTCGCTTTTTGTTAGACGTCCCTCTCTCACAGCCTCTTCTAAACGGGTACCCATGCCCACCATTTTAGTAAAGTCACTTGGTGCACTTGCTACCATCCTCTCATAGTAGAAAGCACCCAGAGTCTTCAATAAAATCTTAGTCATCTCCTTTCCTTCCATTGGAAGAATCACTTGGGCGGCTACCTCACGCCATCTTTGTGCATATTCTTTGAATGATTCTCTGTCTTTCTAGACCATGGCCCTGAGTTGATCCTGATCAGGTGCCATGTCCATATTATACTTGTACTATCTGATAAATGCTTCTCCCAAATCATTGAAAGTATGAATATTGGCATTGTCCAAACTCATGTACCACTTCAACGCAGCACCAGTAAAGTAATCCTGAAAAAAGTGAATCAGCAGACGGTGATCATCAATGTGGGTAGACATTCTTCTTACATATATTACAAGATGAGAACGAGGACAAGTATTTCCCTTGTACTTCTCGAATTCTAGAACTTTAAACTTTGCAGGTATTTTGACATTCGGGACCAAGCACAAATCATTCACATCCTGCCCAAACAATTCCTTTCCTCTGAGAGCCTTCATCTCCCTCTGCATCTTGTCAAACTGATCCTGAAAATCATCCATTCGATCATAGATACCCAAGCCTTCACTTGGTGGAGGAAAAGGACGATAACATCATCATTAGAAAACGGGCCCACATTCACCGAGGGAGGTGCAACATAATAAATCCTGTTTCTAGCAGTAGGGGTACCATGCACCATAGGAGGTGCAGAAGTAATAGTAGTCTGAACAACTGGAGTAACTTAAGGACCAAGATTGAAACCCTCGGGCATAAAGCTCTTTGGCATTCCCCATGGATAACCTTGAGGCGTTCAATTTTAAACAACCACTGGAGTAGTAGACACAGGAACATTTGGATCCTCAGTAGTAACCATTGTCTGTTAAGGCTGAGCAATTGGTGGCTGATTCTGAATAGCCACCAATGATTTCATCAGAGCAGTGAGATTGGATATGCCGACCTTCAGAGCATAAACTTCCTTGTGTAGCTCGCGATTCTCTTGTTCTAGGTTGTCCATCTTCCTTCTGAAATTAGCTCGGGTATTGTACTAGTGAGACAAATTGCTAAACAAAGTAAAGAAGCTTGATAAGACACTTGGATATGCACAAAAAATGCCAGAAGTATGTACAATATGATACATGATGTGCAATGCACATGATTTATTTTATTATTATTATTATTTCAAGGGACTTAAATATTTATAAACAATTTGCAAATATCAAAGTAATAACACATTTGAAATACTAAAAAAAATTATTATAATAACTTCAAAATGGATTACAAGTTTCAACAATCCCAAGTACAAGATGAAAATAAAGTCTAAAACCCTAAGAAGTAAAACTGATGGAGATCACTCTATAAGCTGGAGCTTTCCTGTAAGTCTGGAAATCTGAGCCTTCAACCTTTGGTTTTCTTCCGCATATCTGGTGGCAACCTCCTTCCAATCACCTGAATTAGGAAGTGAGAAACTAGCATCTGACTGAAGCTTAGGGGAAAATAAATCACCTTGCCTCTACATCTTCTCTACAGCCTGACTCTCAAGAATCTCAATTAAGTCATCTTTCTCCTTCAAGTCTGCTCTGTAGGAAATCTCTAGAGTTTGGTACTTATTCTTCCAAGCTTCTGTTTCCTGCTGCATCCTGAATAAAGCAAGTTGTAGCTCTTCCACATCATCCAATAGGGGATGAGTGGCCTTCACAAACAAATCAAGCATAGGTTCTTCTCGAGAATACGAAATCTTCAATTGAATAGCTCTCGCTTGGACCCACTAGAGATAAGGCTCCAAAGAAACAACCCTTATAGGTCCCAAGTCTTTCCTACTCTTCTTATGAATGTGACGCCAGGCCTTCGCAATCTGCTCCCTAGCTTCCTTATGTTCTTCTCCCTCCTTCAAGAAGAAACTACTCAAATAAATACTATTTGGTTTATCCCTCATCGGATATCCAAGTTGTCATCGTGCAAGAACATGGTTATAGTTAATTCCTTCCTTTGTACCATGAAGAGGTACATTGGGGAAACTACCACAACTGTCGACAATCTCTACATCATGATAATCCTGATGATACCAAACAATATCTGAGTGAGTAAGTGCCATGATCTTAGGAGCCTAACGGGGTTCCTTCCTAATATCCCAGAAAGCATCAGACTGAGGCAAATGAGAAGTAAACCAACGGTACAATAGAGGCGTACAGCAGATGATCATCCCCCCATGATAAGAATCCTGAAGATGAATAGAGTAATAAGTATCACCCAACAATGTAGGAACTGGGTTTCCAATCATGAAGATCCTGATGGTATTAATGTCAACAAATTTGTCCACATTAGGAAATAAGAACAACCTGTAAGCAAGTAGAGAAAAAATGGCCTCAAAAGCGACTGTACTCTTCATCCTGGAAAAGTAACGAGCTTTCTCTAATAAGAACTGAGCTGGTAATCCTCTAATCCATCCTTTAGTAGTCATGTGTGCTTCAACCTCAGACTTACCCAGATAGATCAAAGCAACAATCTCATGTGGTTTTGGCGCATCCTCCAAACCAGTAAAAGGAACATGATCGATAATAGGTAGACCTGGAAGATAAGAATACTCCTCTGGTGTAGGCATCAACTGATAGTCAAGGAAAGTAAAGCAATGATACATCGGATCATAGAACTGGACCAAGGTCGAGAGAATACCCTCATTCATGCTAAGCTTCATGAGAGAAATGATGGACCCATACTTCCTCTGAAAATCTGCAGAACACTCAATCTCGGGAATCAGACTCATCAACTCATCTATCTTGGGATCTTTGAAACTATACTTTCTGGTCTTTCTTTTTCCAGAATCCATATTCAAAAAGTACCTGAGATATTCACAAATGGTCAACTTTTAAGTCCCTTGAAATAAAATTTCTTTAAAAGATGTTTATGAGTGCATGGATGCATGATGCAATAATCACACACAAGATCACAAACATAGGGTTCATAGGTTCAACGTCAAAAGCATGAGGTCAAAGGTACTACCCATAAGGTATTGGTCTAAAAGTTATCACCTTCTGAACAAGGCTCTAGAGGTTCCCAGAGTCTACATCCTTCCTTCGGCAGGCTCTCAGGTCGAAAGCAGTACGTCTTCCCGATTACTCGGTAAACTGCACTACAGTCAAAGTGGCCTCCACTGAGTGGGAGATATCATGTCTCCTTTTTTGGGATTACTCCCTCAAAGTTAACATGAATATACTGCCCGTCCTATCTTAAAGTTTTCCCAAGTCCAGGTATAGGACTCATGAGTAATCATCAAGCACCCTGAAAACCAGGAAAATCTAGATAACATATATTTAACATATAACACATAATAACAAATATACAGATATAAATAAAGATAGGCTCAACCCACTTCGGGATGGACCAGCAAGAGGTCAATCATTCCCTAGTGAAGTCGCAATTTTTATGTAATGGTATAAATGTTGAGACTAAGCCATTGGATTAACTTAACTCGCACAAATCAAAATTGAAATCTCCATCGCGCTTTATTGTTTCCAAAGGAATGGGAAAAGAGCGAATAACCCAAAAATATGTGGAAAGATTCAATGTTAGGGGGTTGGTTATGCAAAGGGAAGGTATTAGCACCCTAAATATGTACGATACTCCGTATGAACCTCTTTGTAAAATATGTATATTTTGGCTATAAAATGTTATATAAAAATAGATGGTGGATGTGAGAAAAGAAATATTTTTTATGATTTTTTCACCTATCGCGGTTGCAAACTTTTAGTGCCTACGTACCACCTTTCGTGAAATAGGGGATCAGGGTACACGTAGTTCCTCCTTAAAAAATTTAAAACAAAAGTGTGTTGGTTAATTTTATGATATAAGGCGTCATCATCATTGTCCGTGTGGAAAACATACTTACTACCCACAATCATGAGAAAAGAGAATTTGCATCATCTCAAAGTGGAGGATATGGCTTAGATTTTAAAATCAACAATGCCTCACTCAACACCCAAGTGGAAAATATCTCACTTCACTACATATTGAATAAGTATAGTTGTTTGCATCACTACAAGGATTGACAAGAATCTAATCTTTTGAGAAAATTTTAAAGATAACAGCCAAAATTTCAAAATGGTTTGAATGAGATTGATTTACTTTTAGGCTTCTCACAAAAATGTCAAAGTATTATTAAGTTTATTGAAGTTTATTTATGTAAGTATTTTGAAAATGCATGGACCTAAGTCCAAGTTTATTATGAAAGTAGTTCAAGTTTAGAAACAAGAAGAGCTTTCAAAATGAGGGAGAAGATTTTTGAAATTAAAGAAGATAGGAGGAGAAGAAGGGACTATCCTAAAGCATAAGATAAAATTTAGGGATAAGAACCATCTAACCAACAAGAATCCAACACTTGACATTATGAGTCAAGATAGAATTTCAATTCTTTGTATTGAAACAAGCCAGGATACTAAACCTCTTGATAAAACTAAGCTTTAATTGCATTAAGTCTTCACAAAAATTAGGCAGAGTAACAGTTGTATACAGATGATTTCCAGATTACATATAAAGTATGTAATCACAATAACCTACACACAAAACAAACAAATAATCCAATGTCTTGAGGTAAACCTCAAGAACTCCAGACAAAATATTAATTAAGGCCACAAGGTCTTCGACATAGGCCAAGGTCTCTAATCCTAAGTCCAAGAAATCCAATACTCCATAATGCCAAGGATAGTAACCAAATAGTCCAAGTATCATTAATGTTTTTTATGGTTTATGTTGATTATTAAGTATTTTCAAAAATAAAAGAAAATCACAAGTGAACAAAATAAAAATGACATAAAAGTAAATGCTCAAGTGAGCAAAGATGAAAATAGCATGAAATGTAAATTCTAAAGTAAATGGTACATAAAGTAAAAGCATAAAATAAAAGCATAAAATAAAGTCAATTGTTAGAAGTTAATGGTTAGTTGGATGATCATCTTGAAACTTCCATTTGGAACTCATTAGAGGATTGGTAGAACCAAAGCCTCTCAACAACAAGTTGCATTTGCTTTTTGTCAAGTATATCATCCATTTAAGAATCCTCAAGGCAACATGTAATGATCAATGGTGTTTAAGTGATCCGCATTGACCAAAATTGATGAAGATCCATTGGAGGATTGGTAGAACCAAAGCCTCCTAACAATGAATGTTAAGGTTATTGGATCAAAGGGTTCAAATTAACATACTTGGGCTTACAAACATAGGTTTGGGCCACGAATGATCATTTTCTCAAACCGGGACAAAATTTAGCACTATGTTAAGTAATCTTAAGTGGACTTATGTAGAAGTCGCACCTATTATGAGGCCGGTCAATAGAAATCTATGTACTTAATGTTTAGATAAATGATATAGAGATCATCATCTCATAACATGTAATACAATAAGAAAGGGGGATAAGATGAAGAGGGAAGGGATTAGAGTTTCAAATATCATCAACATCATTCGTCCATTTTAGTGGATTTGGTTTATCAAGCTATCAACACCCAAGACCCAATAAGGTTGAAGAATTTGTATCAAGATATTCTTCAAGTCAGTATCACATGCTATTTCAAGAATTAAACAAGAATCAAGTACAAAAGTTTTCAATTACAAGCATTGATCAAAGGCAAAACCCTAAATGCAAACCTAAGATAAAAATTAGTTTTAAAATAGGAACATAACTTGAAAAATTATGAAATTAAAACCCTAACTTCCTAAAGTTCCACAAAAGTCAGAAATAAAATTTAAAGTCCTTGGATTGAGGTGAAAAGTTGCTTTAGAAATGCAAGCATGGAAACTAGCAAGTAAAAGACTTAAACTAGATGGTTTTAGGAAATAATTTGTGAAAAATATGAAATCACATTTTAAAATTCCATAAAAATGATTTTAATGGCCTTAACATATTCAAGCACTATAAACGACTTCATCTCTGATTTTATAGGTATGGGAAGTTAGAACTTTTAATCAATTAGTGTGAACGATCAAGCAAAAACCCTAAAAAAGGAAAATAAGTTCAAAATTAATCAATTATATCTAAAGTTCAAATAAATTTGATGTAAGATAACCTAAATGTCAAGAAAATTCTAAGGATCAGAAAACATATTTTTCTTGAATTTTATCTTAAAAGGAAAAAAATAAATGCAAATTATTTACACAATTCAACAAAAATGATACAAATAAAAGATGATATGTCCAAATGATTTTAATGAGTAATCCCAAAGTTTTATAAAATAAGACAAAAAAATATTTTCAAGTAATAAACTCATAGAGGAGTCCAAAAGTTTTTTTTTATGGATTTTTGATTTAATATAAATAGGAAAATAAAATTCAAGATTCAAAAGAAAAATTAAAAACCCTAATTATCTACATGAATTTATTTAATTAAGAAAAATTATTAAAAAAAATCAAAATATGAAAATATATTGAAAAAGTAATCTAAAATATTTTTATGATAATTTTTGAAGTGAAGAAAATATTAAAAGAAAATTGAAAAAAAAAACAAAAAATAAAATAATATGCAAAGGCTATTTACACCTGTTATTTGAAAAACGCGCTGTAAAAGTAAATGGAGCCATGTTCAATCAAAGACTATCACGCAGTCATCCCTACCAACAGCCATGTTATTTTCATTTTTTCAGTTTTGAAACACTACTTTCAGGTCATGATAACTCGCACATCTCTTGATAAAAATAAAAAATTCCAACACCAAAATTCAAGATAGGAATTAGTAGAACGTGATAGAATCAAAAATTTCAAGAAATGATGTATTGATGAGTGAGAAAAACACGCGCGATGTGCAAGAATGAACACTTTTTTTGATTTGCACATTTTAACAAACAATTTTATGGTTTGATTTTCTACCTCAATTTTCCACCAAATCACACGATCCAAGAATGAAAATTGATCATAAAAATGCAAGGATTATGAATATGCTCTTGGATTTTTCAAAAGGTTCATGAATTTAAACAACACGCAAGGCTGTAGTAAGAGTGAGAAAATGTGGATCATATACCTTGAATTGAACTTGATGAAGCTTGAGCTCAAATAAAGAGCAATTAACTTGAGAGAAGCTTGAATTTTCAAAGATGATGAGTAGAGAGAGATGCGAAGAAGCTTGCTTGGATATGGAGGAAGCTTGCTTAACAATGGTGGAAATTGGTTAGAAATTCAAAGAGAGAGAAGAGAGCTTCGTTTCGCGTGAGAGAGAGAGAGAGATAATAGCTTGCTTCATATTTTCTTCTTCCAACCCCTTCAATTGAAACAAGCTTGGCCTTTTATAGAATGAAGAATGAGAGAGTGAGAAAAATGAGAAATATGAGAGGAATGAGCGAGGTGTTGCATTTTGTGTTGTTTTAGGAGTGCAACTTGTGCGTTTTGAGTAAGTGAGGAGTGGCTGGGGCGTGAGCTGGAAGTTGGGACTTGATTGCATAAAATAAAAACCATGCAAATTTGCTATTCCATGAAAACCTCTTTACCTCCTTATATCTTCCTCTATGATGCATGAAATGTCGCAAATTTTGAATAAAAAATGGAGAAAACATTTCATACTCCAACTTTCGTGTTCAAAATTTTTCAAAATGAAGCTTGAATTAATGAGATAATCGGCTATGAACAAGTGTTTACAAACTATTTGATGAAATTCCAGGCCGGACTGGGCATTTTGTGCGCGCGTGAGGCCTTGTGCTAAGTAAAAATTCAGCTTTCATGGTGCCTCCTTCTCACAATTATATCTCAAAATGTAGGAAGATTTTGGAGAAACTTTCTGAAGCAAAGTTGTTCCTCACATTTAGGGATTGATCTTTGATGTTGGAAATTTTTCAAAATAATGAATATTTCAAATAGAAAAGTGATGATGAATGCGCGCCCACAACATGTTTTATGAAATGCCTTGCCTAGCGCGCGTGACTTGCCTTGTGCTGGGCAAAATGGCATTTTTTAGCTCAAAATATTAATCCCCATATCTTTCTCTACACCTAACCATTTTAGATTATTCTTGAATGAAAAATGAAGAGAAAAATTCAATCTTCAACCTTCATGTTTCCATCATTTTGATTTGAGTCCAAATGGTCATCTAAAAATGGACATGAAGAAGTCAGATTTTTACATTTTTAACTAAGTGTCCAAAACATCCAAGCTTCATAACTTTTTTCCTTTCATTTTTTGGTCTTGTGGACTCTCCTATAAATTTGGTGAATTTTTCATCCTCTTTCTAGGCATATAAAGTTTGCACATTTTCTATAAAAACTAAGAAAGTTGTGGCCAATCAAAATTCAGCCTTATGAATACTTAGAAATTTTTCAAAATGAAAACTTCCTTGACAAGTTATCTCTAATTCACACTTCCTCTTGATATTTTTTCCATTATTGACCATGAAATATGAGAATAGGGATATTAAATTGATGGTTGACCAAAAGCCCACTTGGTCAACAGTTGATTTCAGCTATCTCTTGACAAAATGACCATTTTACCCCCCTTTTCTCAATTGAACCCTTTCAAGCCAAAGTTGATGGTCAAACTTCCAATTATAGATATTCATGATCATGTAGAGAGGTACGGGATCAAGTATTGACTAAAAATCCAAAGATCTCTTGATTAAAATCCAAACCCTAGTTTTGATCCTCTGTGTTATGAGATGGTGAGATGAAGGCCATTGTACCATTACCTACAATATGATATTCCAAGAGACAAAATATACACATTTTGAGGTTAGTTAAAAACATATAAAGATACAAAATTCAAGGTGCTTCAAGGTGCTTGGTGATTCCCATAGGCAAACCCTAAGACAGAATGCAGTAGAAGAAAAAACCCCAAACCCAAGTTTGTGATCTGGTTGCTCTCAAACTCCATTTTTGTGGCATTTCTCAGAATTGATCTCAAACTCCATTTTTGTGGCATTTCTGACCTTGAATTCCAAAATCAAATTTCACTTATGCATTTTCACTTTTAACCCTTCAAACATCACCCAAACACTATATAGAAGTGATCCAGGACGCTGTTACACAATTGTAACACCTCCATCATTATCCTCCATTTCCAAAAATAGAGTTCTGCACATTGACTTCTCCAGAAAGATTCAAGCACTCTTAGCACAAAGTAAGCTTTACATTAGCTTCCTTGGAGTCCACTGAAGCTACTCAGATCATCACAACACATCCAGGAATGCTCAAACTCAAAACACGATTTCCAATTTTGAGGTAAGTTTTCTCAACTTTGAACTTCTCATACAAGCATCATTAATAGTTATTTTGTAAAGATAAAATGTAGACATCATTGCCCTGAAGCTAACCATGTTCTTACATTTCATTTATATTGCCTGAGTGATACAGATTTTGAGTTTGAAGTTACAGAAAAATTAGGTCAGAATTTGGTACCAAGCAAAATCCGTGCTCATCTTTGAGTGTTAGTTCAAGTTATTTACATATTTGAAATCGTGACAAAATTTGGAGCAACTTTCTTGTTTACATTTTTGAAAATGGTTGAGAAATGATCAAGTTTAGAGATTCAAAAATGGTGGCGTGAGGAAGAAGATGAAGTGCAGTCAGAATTGAGTTTATTTTAAATTTAGTGTAAGTTGTGTTACTACCGGATGAAACAGTCACCCCAGTGGCAGAGAAGCACGCGCTAAGGCATTGATCCATAGGGACCTGGGTTTGATCCCCAGTGATACCCTTTTGCATTTTTCACATTTTATTTTGTTCTGTTTTTGTCTCCAAAGCGCACCTAGGCATCCTTTGGCTTGGGCCTTCATTTGTTTTTTGCTGAACATCACCCCCCAGATTGCTCACTAACCACAAGCCCATTTATCCCTTTTTTTTCTTTACTTATTTCATTTTTTGATTTCAAACAAACTGTTTTGGGCCTAACTAAATTTGATTACCTCACACCCCGTTTTATTTTTAATACATGGCCCAACCTTTTTATATTTTTATATTTTCTTGTTTATTTTTTCTATTTTATTTAGTTTAAATACAAAAAAATATAGTTTTCTTAAATAAGTTGGCTAAAAAACTTTCTAATTTTATTTTATTTTTACTTTATTTATTTTCATCAATGAAAACCCTAAAAATATTTATTTAAATAATTAATTTCTTTTAGAATTAAAACTAAATTAGACTTAGATTTATTTAATTTTATTTTTAATCAACTTAGACTTTAGGTTTTGTTTAATAATTAATTAACTCCTGTTGTAAATTAATTAGATTAATTAGGTTAACTATAAAACCTTCTCCATCAAAAATCATCAAAAGCAAATTCTTTTTCTTCTCTATATTTTACATTTCTACGCATTTTATTATTTCGCACTATTATTCATGTACATGGTCTTTAATAGTAATTAGGACTCTTATTGCTTTCCCCCATCTCATAAACGTGTACCCCACCCCCCATTCCAGAAGCATTGTAATAGCGTAGGACATTTAAATTCCACAATTTACCGCTTTCCTTATTATTGTTAGTAATTAGGGTTTGTACGGCAAGATTAAAATCAAACATTAGACAATCCTAATTCAAGATAAAATAATTGAATCAAAAACACTTTACACACATGTACCTCTAGGGTAACCTAAACTTGTTTTCTCGGATATAAAAAGTCATGTCCCTCGAACATGGGATGTTTTATCAAAGACCGTCGATTAAAAGATCATAGCCCCTCGATGACCCTTTGATGTTGCCTTCGATAAACGATCTTAGTCCCTTACGAAAATTGCTAAAACATTCTACAAGTTGCCTTCTATGACTATACGACGACCCACGCCTGTCCCTCACATCTAATGATCTGGCTCTCTACCAATCAATGGTAGACAAGAACTATATAAAGGAGGAGGAAAAGAGCAAAGACTTTTTTAGTAGGTAGATTGCTTGTAATTGCTTGCTCACAAATTAAAACAATCTTTACACCTCAAACTTTCAAAACATTCTTCAAAACAAACATTTTGTATACGTTCTCAACGATACGAGAATCATTAAAAATGGCCATACATTGGCATCTTAAAAACATATTTCCAAACAAATATTTTCAAAACTAACACTTTGTATTCATTCTCAATGATGTGAGAATCATTGCAAAGTTTGCGAAACTTAGGTGTTTTCAAAATATTTTCAAACTTACACAAACACAAAGCATTTCAAAGTGATCAAGCAATTAAGAGCCCGTAGATAACTACGGATGGAAAGGGTGATAACACCTTTCCTTTTCATAACCTACCCCCCGAACTCAAGAAAATTCTCAAAAGGTCTTTCCTGTTCTTTTCACCCTTTCCTTTATTGGATAAAAGAAAAGTTGGTGGCGACTCTTACTATCCGCAACAATTGCAATAAAACACAAAACATCCAAGTCAGTTCTCCCACGGTATTACACATTGGATATCATGCATCATTTTGCACATATTTCTTGCATTTTTGTTCATACCCAAGTGTCTTACTGTGTTTCTCTACTCCGTTCAGAAGCAAGTTGTCTCACCAGTATAATACTCGGGCTAATTCCAGGAAGAAAATGGAGAATCTTGAACAAGAGAATCATGAGCTGCATGAAGAAGTTACAGATTTGAAAGTCGGTCTGGCTAATATGACTACTTTGATGGAATCGTTTGTGGATGCTCAGAATCAGCCATTACTTACTCCTCTGTCTCCTCATATTTCTTAGCCACAACAAACAACGGTTGCTTCTAAAGTTTCATTAGTTCCCATTTTTGTTACTCCAGTTACCACTGCTCAAAACCGTATGCCTCAGGGTTACCCGTGGGAAATGCCTGAAAATTTCATGCCAGAAGGTTACAATCTTGATGCTCAAGTTGCTCCATTTACTCAAGCTACTGTTATTCTTGCACCTTATATGGTGCATGTTACTCCTATTGCTAAAAATGAGATCCATTATATTGCATCTCCTATGGTGAATGTTATATCGTTTATTAATGATAAAGTTTATCGCCTCGTTCCTCCACCGAGTGAAAGTGTGGGTTTCTATGATAGATTGGATGACTTTCAGGACCAATTCAATGAGATGCAGAAGGAAATGAAGGCTCTTCAAGGAAAAGAATTATTCGGACAGAACGTCAGTGAACTTTGTTTAGTTCCTAACGTAAAGGTGCTAGTGAAGTTTAAAGTGCCGAAATTTGAGAGGTACAAGGGAAACTCTTGTCCTCGTGACCACCCGGTGTTGTATTACAGAAAGATTTCCACCCATACTGATGATCATCCTTTGCTTATACATTTCTTTCAGGATAGTTTAATTGGTTCCGCTTTGAAGTGGTATATGGGTTTGGACAATAGCAATATAAGTATAATATGTTCATGGCACCTGACCGTGCCTAATTGAGATAAATGGCTCAGAAAGACAAGGAGTCGTTCAAATAATATGCACAGTGTTGGCGCGAGATAGCTTCCCAGGTGGTACCCCCGATGGGAGAACAAAAAATGACCAAGGTCTTCCTGAAAACCCTTGGATCATTTTACTATGAAAGGATGGTCGCCATTGCACCAAGTGATTTCACTGAGATGGTAAGCATGGGTGTTCGTCTAGAAGAAGCTTCCAGGGAAGGACGCTTGATGAAAGACGAAGGAACAAAGAAGTCATCATACGGGTTTTCTAGAATGAAAGAAAGTGAAACGAATGCTATCATTGAAGAAAGGAAGATTAGACCACCAAGAAGACATCATTGGTACCAACAACAGGTTGCTTCTATAACTCCAGTCATCAATGTAGCTCTTACTATTGTTTCCTATCAGAGGCCACCTCCTCAGAGAAATCAAGGGCAATGTCAGAAGAGAGAAGCTTTTGATTATATTCCAATGAGCTATGCGGATTTGTTACCGACTTTGATTAAGAAAAAGTTGGTTCAGACTAGGCCTCCCCCTGCTATACCTTCACCTTTACAATGGTATTATAAGGAAGATCAGAATTGTGCTTTTCATCAAGGAGCCCCAAGGCATAACATCGAAAATTGTTATCCCTTGAAATTTGAGGTACAGAATATGGTGAGATCTGGCCTCCTATCCTTTAAAGATGTTAGTCCTAATGTGAAAGATAATCCTTTACCCAAAAATGGAGGTGCAAATGATGTGACTATGGTTGCTGGTTGTCTTAGGGACTTCCAAATTTTTTATATCAACCTGGTTAGAGGAGATTTGGTGAATATGCATGTTGATCTCTGTGAATTTAGCTATTATACGCATGACCATACCGGTTGTAGTATTTGCAGTACAGATATCCAGATATGTGATAAAATAAGAGTTGATCTTCAAGAAATGATGGACGAAGGTCTTATCCACATAACCAGGCCAAGGGCTGAGTACGAAGAAGACGTGAATATGGTTTATGGATGTCCCGGTGATTTCCGTATTTTTTATGTGAGTTATATGAATGATGATTTGGTTCAGCTGCACGCTATATTTTGTCACATGGATGGCCAAGAAAAACATCATTATGAGTCTTGTCAGATCTGTTGTAGGGATTCATGTGGTTGTTCTATCGTAAGTAGTGGTGTTCAATTGTTGTTAGACAATGGTTCTATCAAATTCACAGGAAATAGAGATAATTACAATGGAGTTAATGTGATTGAAGATTTCTCAGTCGAGGCCATGTCTGAAGAAGATATGTTCTCTGATAATGATTTTGTGATGCCTAAATATTTTGAAGAAGGGGTGAATGTTATTGTGTCGTGTTTTGGTGTTCCCGCTCCTATAGAGATTAAGTATTGTAGCAAGCCAGTTGTTTCTCCAGTGGTTATTTGACTGCCTGGTCCTGTCCCATATAAATCAGACAAAGTTGTTCCATATAAATACAATGCGACTATCCTAGAAGATGGTGTGGAAATTCCTATTCAACCTTTGTCTGATGTCAAGAATATTGCTGAAGCTAGTCGGGTAACCTGCAGTGGTGGGGTTTTCGCCCCTGTCATTCGAGGCAATGTTAATTCTGATAAAAGGGTTGTTGAAAGTACTAAACCTAAGAAAGTAGTGGGAGAATCTAGTGGCTCTTCTTTGGAAAAGGATGTGGATGACTTGTTTAAAATTATCAAGATGAGTGACTATAAGATCGTGGATCAATTGTTACAAACTCCATCTAATATTTCCATTCTAGCCTTGCTAATGAACTCTTCTGCTCATTGGGAATCTTTGATGAGAGTGTTGGATCAAGCTTTTTTGGAAAGTGACATGTCTCTAGATCAGTTCAGCAGTGTTGTGAGAAATATTACATCTTGTACTAATTTGAGCTTTTGTGGTGACGAATTTCCCGATGAAGGAAGGATCCATAACCTGGCTCTCCATATCTCCATGAATTGTAAGAATGCCTCTTTGTCCAATGTGCTGATTAATAATGGGCCTGCTTTGAATATCATACCAAGGAGTATACTCATGAAGCTTAAGTACCATGGAACTCCCATGCGTCCAAGTAGCATAATAGTGAAAGCTTTTGATGGTTCGAGGAAGTCTGTCATCGGAGAAGTAGATTTTCCTATTCACATAGGTCCGCACTTATTTCTGATTACTTTCCAGGTTATGGATATTGTTCCCTCCTACAGTTATTTGTTGGGACGACCATGGATCCACGAAGCAGGAGCTGTTACTTCAACCTTGCACCAGAAGCTGAAATTTGTTTGTGAAGGGCAGGTGGTCATCGTGAATGGTGAGCAAGCTCTGCTGATATCTCATTTGTCTTCCTTTAGCATTGTAGAAGTTGAGGAAGCCGTTGTTGGAACTCATTTCCAAGCTTTGTCCATTGATAATGTAAGGAAGAATGAGAATTTTATAGCCTCATTTAAGGGTGCGCAGTAGGTAGTGCAGAAAGGCCCTAGCAAGGTGTGGGGGCAGGTTATCGATCCTCCTGTGAACAGGAATGGCACTGGTCTGGGTTTCTCCATGAAGAAGGAAATTGTGAAGCCGAAGTCTGATTTTGGTAAATATCAAGACATCCTTCACAGTAGAGGCTATCTTCATCCAACTACTCCTAGGATCAATGTTATTCTGGAAGATGAATCAGAGCAAGAGATGCCGAACTACATGACGCATGGAGTCAGAGTCCAAAATTGGATCACTATTGAAATTCCTTCTTGCATTCACATTTCAAAGTAAATTGTTTTTTGTTAGTATTTTCAAAAATCTTTCACTTTGTCCAAGGTGAAAGTATTGATATTGTACGGGAATATCTATTGTACGAGCATATCTGTGTCTTAATAAAATCCTTTCAAAATAAATAATAATTGTAAATAAATTTTCATAATCACTTGCTATATGTGTCAGTTTCTAAAAACAATCATAAATCATATGTGCAGATTAATTAAAAAACATGTTGAGTACAATGACTTTGCATCCTCTCCCAACTTTGAATATCCTGCGTATGTGGCCGAAGAAGAAGAATATGATGAAATCCCATAATAGGTTTCACGGTTGCTTAAGCGCGAGGAGAGTACCATTCAGTCATATAAAGAGCCATTGGAGACGATCAATTTGGGTTCATAAGAAGATCCAAAAGAAGTCAAGATTGGAGTATTACTTTACCCTGATATGAAGCGCGGGTTGATTGAATTATTGAAAGAGTATGTGGATACCTTTTCTTGGTTTTATCATGACATCCCTGGTTTGGATACTGATTATGTGGGACATCATTTGCTGCTAAAGCCAGAATGCCCACCAATCAAGCAGAAGTTGCAAAGAACTCACCCTTATATGGCAGTGAAAATTAAAGAAGAAGTTTTAAAGCAGATTAATGTCGATTTTCTTGTGACATAAATGTACCCTCAGTGGATTTCCAATATTGTTCCAGTACCAAAGAAAGACGGGAAATTTCGCATGTGTGTTGATTATAGAGATTTAAACAAAGCTAGTCCAAAATATGACTTTCCATTGCCATATATTGATATGTTGGTTGACAGTACAAAAAAATTCAAATTATTCTCGTTCATGGACGGATTTTACGGATACAATCAAATCAGAAGGGCTCCTGAGGAAATGGAAAAAACAACGTTTATCACACCCCGGAGAACATTTTTTTATAGAGTGAATCCCTTCGGGTTGAAGAATGTTGGTGCAACGTACCAGAGGGCTATGACAACCATATTCCATGATCTGATGTACAACAAAATTGAGGTATATGTTGATGATATGATCGCCAAATCTCAGACTGAAGAAGGGCATATATAAGATTTTTTGATATTGTTTTAATGTTTGAGGAAATATTATCTCCGCTTGAATCCAAATAAATGCACCTTTGGTGTTCGATCAGGAAAATTGTTGGGTTTCATTGTCAGCCAAAAAGCAATTGAAGTTGATCCTGACAAAGTTAAGGCAATTCAAGAAATGCATGCACCAAGAACTGAAAAGCAAGTTAGAGGCTTCCTCGGACGGTTAAATTATATTTCTAGATTTATTTCCCATATGACTGCAACATGTGAACCGATCTTCAAGTTGTTAAAGAAAGATCAAGGTTGTGTATGGACAGATGATTGCCAATGGACATTTGATGGCAAAGAAGATGTGTAGGGAAGGTTGCTATTGGCTGACAATGGAATCTGACTGTTACAAATTTGCAAAGAAGTGCAATAAGTGCCTGATTTATGCTAAAAAAATTCATGTGCCTCTGACACTTCTCAATGTTATTTCTTCCTCGTGGCCTTTCTCTATGTGTGGTATTGACATTATTGGAATTATCGAACCCAAGGCGTTGAATGGACATCATTTCATCTTGGTGGCAATAGACTACTTCACCAAATGGGTGGAAGCAGCTTCCTATGCTAATGTCACTAAGCAGGTGGTGGTATGCTTTATCAAGAACAATCTTATATGTCGATACAATGTGCCAAGAAGGATTATCACACACAATGGCTCAAATATGAATAACAAGATGATGACAGAACTTTGTGAAGAATTCAAGATTGTCCATCATAATTCATCTCTTTACAGGCCAAAGATAAATGGGGCTGTTAAAGATTCTAACAAAAACATTAAAAAGATCATCCAGAAGATGGTTGTTACATATAAAGATTGGCATGAGATTCTCCCTTTTGCTTTGCATGTGTATCGCACATCCATACGCACTTCAATAGGGGGAAAATCGTTCTCTCTTGTGTATGGTATGGAAGAAGTGTTCCCCATTGAGGTTGAGTTTCCCTCTTTATGTGTGATAATGGAAACCAAATTGTCAGAGGCTGAATGGGTCCAAAACAGATTTGACTAGTTGAATTTGATTGAAGAAAAGAGAATGACGACCTTGTGCCATGGTCAGTTATACCAGAAGAGAATGAAGAAAGCTTTTGATAAGAAGGTAAATCCTCGTGAATTCAGAGAAGGAGACCTCGTGCTGAGAAAGATCATGTCTTTTAACATTGATTCTAGGGGCAAGTGGACTCCCAATTTTAAAGGCCCATATGCTGTCAAGAAAGCCTTCTCTGGTGGTGCATTGATTATTGAAACTATGGATGGCGAGGAGTTCCCACGTCCTACGAATGCGGACCCAGTCAAGAAATACTCCGCCTAAATAAATAAAAGAGCAACTCGCTAAGTCGAAAACCTGAAAGGGCGGCTTAGGCCAAAAGGAGCGTCTCGGTAGGCTGAAAACCCGAAAGGGAGGTCTAGGCAAAAATAAGAGACACAAACAGAATAAATTTTCCCAGTAGGTTGAAAACCCGCAAGGGCAACCTAGGCAAAAGTTAGGGATTTCTTGGCAAGTAACTGCATCAGATAAGACTTGATCATTGAAGTAACAATCTTCTCGGATCCTTATCACACTTCGACTGAAGTCGCTGTTCAGGAATTCAAATTCATTGGGGAAAATAGTGGTCATTGTATTTCAATGTATCTTTTCTAATATATTACCATTTTCCAAACTTTGTAATCATCCATGGAGTCTCGCCATTCGCAGACTACCATTCTATTAATAAAGTTTAAGCCTTTATCCAATTCCTTATAGTTCTTATCTTATTTTATTTGCAAAATTCCATTTATTATTGATAGTAATTTTCAAAACAAAAAGACTTAATAATAAAAATGTTTTTGAAAAGAATTTACAAATTACTTGTTACTTCATATTTTGTGATTCAAGTAGAACAAAAGTAGTGATTCCAAGGAAGGACGAACTCCAAAGTTTTGAAAAAATATTCCCCAAAAAAGTTCTCTCAGGTCGCTCTTGCTTATATGTGCATGATCCTCTTGTGTGTCTTTCCTCGGATAGTTGGAGTTCATACCAATATATATATGGTGCGATGTTGGGTCTGTAATCCCATTTTCCCAATCAAGTCTTGGGTCAGATTTTTATCCAGGTTGATTATTTTGGTTATGGGTTTGCACGGTTTGGTGCCTCTATCCCAGTATCTCTAGTCAAGAATTGATGCGTATTTTTTCCAGCTGAGCAACTAGATAAGGGCAATATCTTTTCTAAGAAGTGTTGGAACAACTGTCAACTTTTTGGGTTTTCTCTTTCCAAGTGTTGAGTTTGATTTAAAATCCCCATAATTTTGACTTCTTGCTATATTTTTTAACCTTTTAGATACCCAAGTGAAGCCGAGATAATGTTTCTCTCCTAAAGTCGTTATCCCTATGAAGCTTCATAATTCCTCCCCAGGGAAGTTTGTGTAACCGTTACTCTTGATATTGAAGAATGTATTTTAGGCTCCATTAGATGATACGGTGTTGTACTCCTAATGAAGTCTGCACGAGATCCCCTGTTGAAGTCTCGACGATATGGTTTTTAGCTTCCCTAGGGAAGTCAGTAGGAGGGTGTTATATCCTTGCATCTATATTGGTTTATTTCTATCAGATTATGTTGTAATTAGTTTCAAGGCATGCGTTCTTCCCAGTGGAGTTATGTCGTGAAGTAGGAATTTGTTTCCCCAGTTGGTGCTTACTCTCTTTTGAAATCTTCATCATGGATGTGATTTAGCTGAGTGTTGACTTTACCCAAGTTGGTTTTGTCTGGTTATTCCTAGTGTTGTATGTCGATTTTGTCAGCATATACATGATAACATTCATACATTCATACATACATCATGCATAGCTAAATTAAAATTCACTGCTCATTTGCCATTATTAATATTTTGTCGGCATATTACCTTATTTTGCAGAGTTATGTTACTCTCTCTCCAATAGAGTGTCAATCTTAAGTAGAAAGTATATATCCTTTCAATTTCCCCACTGAGTTATCCCTCTTGGAAGAATTATGCTTTAGCCTTCTTATTCAACTCGTTATCTGGATGGAATGTGATCCCTTTTTGAGTTTATTTCTCATCAGGTGCTATCTTGGCTGACTATTTCACTCTGGTTTATTTCTAGTTTGGATTTGTAGTCCCCGACTACGTTATTATTATGATTTCTACATGCTTTAAGCCCGAGTTTGAGAATGTGAATTTATTTTGGCACGAGAAGATTTTATCTCCTCGGCAAGAGTGTATTGGAACTTCCCCAGAGAAGTCATATTTCTTTCCTCGACATGCTTCTTATAACAGTAAATGGCAGGTCTCATTATTTGAGCAACCTGTAATTCCTCTGTAAGTCTGTTAGTTCCCAGAGAAGAATCATTTGTTACTCCGATGAATGGTAGTCTCGTCATTATAGGAGATAGTTCGTTCTTGAGATTTGTTACTCCGATGAATGGTAGTCTCGTCATTATGAGAGATAGTTCATTTTTTATATTTGTTACTCTGATAAATAGTAGTCTCGTCATTATGGGAGATAGTTTTTTTTTTAGATTTGTTACTCCGATGAATGGTAGTCTCATCATTATGGGAGATAGTTCGTTGTTGAGATTTGTTACTCCGATGAATGGTAGTCTCGTCATTATGGGAGATAGTTCGTTGTTGAAATTTGTTACTCCCATGAATGGTAGTCTCGTCATTATGGGAGATTGTTTGTTGTTGAGATTTGTTACTCTGATGAATGGTAGTCTCGTCATTACGGGATATAGTTCGTTGTTGAGATTTGTTACTTCGATGAATGGTAGTCTCGTCATTATGGGATATAGTTCATTGTTGAGATGTTTGTTACTCTGATGAATAGTAGTCTCGTCATTATGGGAGATAGTTCATCGTTGAGATTCACCTTGCTCTAAAAAATTCATACGTTTCCAGTCTTAGGTACTGATGCTAATCATTTGTTATCTACCCTAATATTGGTTTTACCAGTATTATCTTACCATTTCTTTTTCCTATGAGTCAACCTTGCTTTTTTGCTATCTTCTCAGTGAGTGGATAGTTCACAGTTATCTATTGATCGTTGTCATCCTTTACTTTTCTCCTTAATATTTGAGTTGATGATGTTTTATCTACTCCTTGGGTTTTACACCGGTAGAGTTGAGTCTTCTGTTCACCAGTGATTTATTTTCCTGGAAGGATTTTCTTTTGATCCCTTTTTTTATTTTCTTCTTCCCAGTGGTGTCCTATGTCACCTTTGGATTTGTTTGTTTGCATGCATAATCATATGCATTGCATGGCATCTTAGGGTCAAAAATAGGGCTTGTTTTTTATTTAAGTATCTTCAATTGTGTCGGCATAAAGATTTTAACCTTCGTATCTCTGGATAAAAGACACTTAAATAAGGGAAGCTGTTATACCCCAATTTTTCCCCTAAGATTCCTCTATCATCTCATATCAACCCAATCATATCAAGATTACACTAGGGTTTGGTTCATCTCCCTATCTTTAGGTTTGCTCATGAGGGATCACCAAGCAATTTGATTTTTATATTGTGGTCATATATGTCTTGTGTTGATTGACTTTTAACTAACAAATATAATGAATTTTTTATCTATAAATGTTGGTACTATAGGTGATGGCACAACACACTTCATCATGTTGATTCATAGGTTCATGAGTTTATTTACATGCCTTCTTCAACAAAGCTTCATTGAGATTTAAGCTTCATCATTGAGAGTGCTTTAAATTAATATCATGACAAGGTCTACTATGATTCATCATACTTCAATTTTCCAAAGAAAGCCAAGAGATGCAAGAATTGATTAAAGAAGTTTAACCTAATTGGATAAGTTCTTGATTCCTTGATCACAAGTGCATAACTCCCTCCATTATCAACATTTGGAAGTTGTTATTGTTACTATAGGTTCTTATTATCATTAACAACAACTTCTCTTCACATAGCAAAAGTATTTGTACAAGAAAGATAGTCAAAATTGAAAGGGGTTCCCAAGCCACTTTGATGCTCTAGGAGTTAGGGTTTTCGACTTCTAAGGGCTATATCTTGTCCATCTTTTGAGATTTTTGAGTGATTCCAAAGATATTCTTATCTTTAAAGGGTTATCAACAAATAAATTCAAAAGTATCAAGCAAATTTTGTATGAAAGATCACTAATGATTGAGAAATATTGCAAGTCCTCTAGATAGGCCATCAAATTCCCTTATGTGACTTAAAAGGGTCATAACTTGATCAATTTTTATCTCCTTAAGCCCATTATTTTTCCATAATGATCTTAAGAATATGAACTTTAACTCTTCTTTTATGTGCAAAACTTGAAAATGGTTAGAAGATTCCTTAAAAGCTCAAAAGATTATAGGTCACCTAATGGATTTTCATCAAGTTCAAAGGATCATAACTTGTCCAATATTTGGATTTTTTTTTAGTGATACAAGTTTCTAAATAATCTTTAAGGATTCCACTTCAAGCTAGAATTATTGATCAAAGAAATTTTTTGGAAGAATACCTTGTTTGGAATCAAAACATTATAGGTCATTTTTTAAAGAAAAGAGAATTTTTCTAAGTATAAAAGTCAACACATTTTTCCTGATTTTGACCAAGCACAACTTCTAGCTAATGCATCCAAATGATCTCTTTATTGGCACATTATAAAGAATGTTACCTCATCTTTCTAATGCATCAAGAATCAGGTCCTAAGGTTCCCTAAGTCGTGCACACCATGAGTTCAAAGTCAGCTACTTGAAATTGAATTTTCCTTTATAGTCAGAATTTGAAATCCATAATCCAGCTTCTAAACACCAAATTAGCACGCGTTTTTGATTTAAACATGTTTAACAAAGTTCCCAAAGTTAAATTAAGGATCAAAACGCAGGATTTGGCTGAGTTTTGATGCACATGGAGTCACACATTTTCCACTTCCAGGATCCATCCAATTTCCCTCCAAAATTCAATTTTCCTCTCAATTCTTTGCATCATTCGCTTCCCTATAAATAGAGGACCTCACTCCTCTCATTTTCTAAAGTTTGTACAACCAAAATCACCCTGCCAAACTCTCTCCATAACCCGCTTTTCTGAGTTTTTGAATTCATCTTTTCTCCACTTTTCAATCCATTTTCTTTGTTGATTCTCTATCCTTGAACTTCACTAAAGCTAACATAAGAAGAACCAAGCCTTGAAGTGTCCTAAATCGTGCTAACCAAGTCCAGTTTTAGAGCAATTTTCTGCTACTTCGTTCAGGTAGAATTTTCAACCAAATTGAACCAAATAAATCCCTATTATATTCTACTCATCCATCTAATTCTCACACTTCTTACGGTTTTCATTTTCATTGAGAATTGAGAGAGATACTTGGAATTTTCATGCTCGCTATTTTTTCTGGTTTTCTCCAAATCCATCCTTGCGCAACTTATATAAATTTTTCGCGAGGGTACCATTAGAATCGTCTTGAATAAATGAATCTAATGGTACCATTTTGGTTCTCTAATTTTACAGTTTGTGAAACTCCAATTTAGGGCGTCTGGAGGTTGAAGATGACCTACGTGTCGTGCTTCAGCCAATGATAGCGTGACATATGATTTTTTTAATCTTATCCAATGCACTTGTCTTGCCATACACGCGTCTTAAAGACCATTGGATCTGATTACTTTCTTTAGTCAGACTTCATCCAACGCGCTAAATTTTAAGTTACTTTTAATTATTAAAAAATGATTTGGTGTGATTTCCAAAGATGACCATATTATGCATAGTGTGTCAGATCCCTTGGATCTGCTTACTAATATGTTTTGACATTAATCTATTGGTCCATATTTTTTTGGCTTTATTTATATTTTCAGATTTTTTATATTTAATTGTTTTGAACTTAAAAAAATTATAGAAAATTCATTTCTGACTCAAAAATTATGAAAAAGTTCAAAAAAATATTTTTAATATTCTCTTTATGACTTTTATTTTTTCATAATTTTATTCAGATTTGATATTTTAGGATTTTTTTTTCTTTTTGTTTTCACTTGTTTTTAATTGATTAAAAATACTTTTTGGTATTTTTAAATTCTGGAAAAATTCATCAAGATCATTTTCTTTACATTTGACATTTTGAAATTTTTTCTAGAATTTTATTATGATTTTTACTATTTTTAATCATTTTTTTACTTACTTGAGTGATTTTAAATAATTTTAAAATACTTTTCTGTTTTAAAAAATTACTAAATTTCTTGTAAAAATACTTGAGATCATCTCTGACTTTTCTATGTTTTTTTTATATTTATTTGATAATTTGAATATAGTCTGTTATTTTGCCTTTTATTTTTCTTATTAAATGCAATTTTATTTTTGAATATATTCTGGCTGAGCTTGAACTATATATATATATATATATATATATATATATATATATATATATATATATATATATATATATATATATATATATATATATATATATATATATATATATATATATATATATATATATATATATATATATATATATATATATATATATATATATATATATATATATATATATATATATATATATATATATATATATATATATATATATATATATATATATATATATATATATATATATATATATATATATATATATATATATATATATATATATATATATATATATATATATATATATATATATATATATATATATATATATATATATATATATATATATATATATATATGAATTTTGATCATGAGCTTCATTAACATCATTGGATCTTGGATGTTGATTTTAACTCCACCAAAATGGACGAATGATTTTAATGATAGTTCGATTAAAATCTTTGGCTCAAATATTTACCCTCCATCTTCATCTTATTCCTTTCCTACATGTGCTATATGTTGTTAGAGGATGATCTACATATCATTTCTCCAAACATATGTGTTGTACCCCCAAAATTCGCCCTCTCTTTTCTCTGGACATTTCTCACAAATATTTTCAAAAGCTCAAGTTTGCACAAGTATTGACTAGGTCAAGCCACCTCCTCGGCACTAATACCTCATAATTAGGGTTTGAGTTTGCACAACTACAATTGGATTTTTAATACCCCATATAGTTTCCATGGATCATATTGGGCTTTCAAGCATCAGGTCAAAGAGAAAATTGTCGAAAGGGTAAAGCAGATAAAACAAGTTGTGCAGATGCAGATAACTATGTCGAATTAAAAATGTGGTTCAGGCTGTTCGAACCACGTGACTGATCGAAAGGGTTAGTTGACAGGTTTTTGACAAGTCGAAGAATAGCAAGCTTGCTTCGATCCACAAGCTTCGACTGGGTAATGGCTTCCTTCGAGCAACCTGCTTCGATCCACTTCTAAACCTTTCGACACGCATAGTTTCGACACTATAGATTACAAGTCTATCTTCATACTTGCTTTGATCCACAAACTTCGACTGGGCAATGACTTCCATTGAGAAACTTACTTCGATCCACCTCTAAACCCTTTGACACACATAGTTTCTACACTATGAATTACAATTTGAGGTTTAGACATTTGAACTTTCAACCACTTAATCAACTTATGGTTACTGGTAGGAAAGCAATCCATAAATTCTCTCGTTTCGACTATGCCAATGAGATCATCTTGCATACTCAAAGTGGTACATTCAGATGAATATGGTCCACTTAAAGAACATACAATTGGTGAAAACAAATATTGTTTCGTCTGTTGTTGAGTTTGGTCGAAATTTGTGGATCTATGTGATCAAAATGAAAGGACGAAGTAAGTGGTTTATTCAGATGAATGTGGTCCATTCAAAGAACATATAATTGGTGGAAACAAATATTTTTTTGTCTGTTGATGAGTTTGGTCGAATGTTGTGGATCTATGTGATCAAAACGAAAGGACGAAGTATTCGACATCTTTAAGAGATTCAAGATGCTTGATGAATAAAGTCCTATATACTTCCAAGCCTAAGCTTGTTGTACTGTCCATATAACAACCTAAAACCATGTCAAAAAATAATCAATTGTACTGCTATGAAACAGCCCTGCACCAAGCTGCCACAACACTCCAAAACTGCTGCAAAATAGTCCTGCTATGATGCTCCTAATCCAGTCCAAACCTGCATTATCTCAGCACCATATTTGAACAAAAATAGCATATAAGAGCTTCATCAAAAAAGCAATGGAAGAACATACCCAAATAGTTCAAATTTTATTTGTTTTCCCCCCAAAACCCTAGAAAGACTCTTCTATAAATAAGTTGTTTCACAACACACAAAGGGGGGCTTTTGGAAAGGAAAAAGGAGAATAAGAAAAAAAGAGAGAGGAGAGAACACGAAGGCTGAAGCCTTAAAACACTCTTAAACCCAGAACCAAAAATAACACCTCTTTTTTCTTTTCGATCTCAAGAACATTCAAGGTAGCAACTCAAGTTCGAAACACAAATTCCAACTTCAAGGTAAGTCTTCTTGACTTTAAACCCTTCATTTCAAACATCATTGATGATTCATCATCGAAGATAAAATGTAATAATCATTGCCTTCAAAGCTACCCTTTTGTTTGTTTTCCTTTCTTGTCAATTATATGTTAAGAACTAACCTGTACAGACCTTAAAAACAATGTTGGAGTGAAAAAAATTATAGCATGATTCGACACAAAGCCTTAGGGTTCGACACATACTGCTTTACAGGCCCAAACTGAAGGGAAAAAGGGTGTGTGATTCGACACATAACATTATGCTTCCACTCATACTGAGTTCTATTTGGAGCTACAGGGTCGAAATAAGAACATGTTCGATGCATATAAGCATGCTTCGTCACATACTTCGTCACATGATGTCGAAAGATTTGTTTTTTTCTCTCTCTTTTATGTTGTTTTTTTAACATATTTCATATATTTTATTCATATCTATTCAATATGGTTTGTAATAGATAATTAGGTTTAATTTCTTGCAATCCCCATTTGTACATTTATATCCCCCATCCCCCAAAATGATGTAATAGCGTAGAACATTTATTTTCCGTGATTTTATCGCTTTCATAAATGTCAGTAATTAGGGTGTGTATGGCAAGATAAAAAATCAACCTTAGAAAATCCTCATTCAAGACAAGACAATGCATGAAAAATAAATACTTGCACACTTACACCTCTAGGGTTAACTCCACTTGTTGCCTTGAGAAAAATAGTCATGATGTGCACGTGATCCATCTTAGCAAAAATAATTAAAATACAAGATCATAGTCCCTGGATGACACTACGAATGTTTCCTTACAAATAAACTTAGTCCCTTAAGAGAAATGTTAAGATATCTCACAATATTGCCATTCATGACTATACGATGACCTGTGCCTGTCCCTTCACATCCAACGATAGGGCTTCTGACCAAATCAATGGTAAGATAGCAACATCTAAAGGAGGAGGAAAAGAACATATACCTTTTGAGTAGGTAGGACGCTCGTAGTTGCTTGCTCACAAACTAAAACTATTTCCACAATTACACTTTCAAAACATCTTCAAAAACAAACATCTCTTTAAACTATTTTTAAAACCAACACTTTGTATAGAGACGAGAATTATTACAAAGTTTTTCAAAACAAAGGCGTTTTCAAAATATTTTCAAACTTGCACCCGTCACAAAACACATTTTCAAACAAAGCAAATTTTTAAGTGACCTAACAAGCAACTAAGAGCCCGTAGATAACTATGGATGAAAAGGGTGCTAACACCTTCCCTTTTCATAACCTACCCCCAGAAATCAAGAAAATATCTCAAAGGTCTTTCTTGTTCTTTTCACCCTTTCCTTTATTGGATAAAAGAAAAGTCAGTGGGGACTCTTGTTATCTGCAATAATTGAAATAAAACACAAAACACCCAAGTCAGTTCTCCCATTGTATTACAATATGGTACATAGATTGTTATTTACCGGCCTCAAAATAGGTGTGACTCCTATATAAGTCCACTTACGATTGCTTAACATAGAGCTAAATTTTGTCCCGATTCGAGAAATGATCATTCGTGACCCAAACTTATGTTTGCAAGCCCAAGTATGTTTGATTTGAAACCTTGGATCCAATAACCTTGAGGTTCATTGTTATGAGGCTTTGGTCTTATCAATCCTCTAATGAACCATCATAAGATTTTGTCTAAATGAATCATTTAAACATCGTTGATCATATGTTGTTACCTCGAACACTTGAAATGAATGATATACTTGACAAAAAAGCAAATGAAACTGGTTGTTGAGAAGCTTTGATTTTATCAATCTTGAGTTTTCAAATGAAACTTTCAAGATGGTCATTCAACTAACCTCTAATTTCTAACTCACTAACAATTGACTTTTATTTTATGCTTTTACTTTGCGTCTTTACTTTTACACACCATTTATTTTAGCATTTTCATTTCACGTTATTTTCATCTTTGCTCACTTGAGTATTTATCTTTATGTCATTTTTTATTTTTGTCACTTGAGCTTTCATTTTCTTTTTTAAAGATACTTAATAACCAACTTAAACAATAAAAAAATTTAAGATTATAAGGACTCTTTGGCTACTATCCTTAGCATTATGGACTTATGGACCTCTTGGACTTAGGATTAGAAACCTTGACTACCCTTAGGACCTCGTGACTCTTATTATTATTTTATCTGGAGTTCTTGGGGTTTACCCCTAAGACATTGGGTTGATTTTCTTTGTGTGCATGTTATTCTAATTATATGCTTTATCTATGATTGGGAATTTGTCTGTATACAACTGTTACTCTTCCCAATTTTTTAGAAGACTTAATGCATAGGAAGTTTGGTATACTTCAGAGGTTTAATATCTTTGCTTGTTTGGTTTCAATCCGAAGGATAGGAATTCTACACTGACCCATTATGTCTAGTGTTGACTTCTTGTTAGTTAGCTGGTAGTTTTTACCTTATGCTTTAGGATAGTCCCTTCATCTCCTCCCATCTTCTTTAATTTCAAAATCTTCTCCTTTCTTTTCAAAATTCTTCTGGTTTTTCTAACTTGAACCGCTTTTACAATAAACTTGGACTTAGGTCCATGCGTTTTCAAAATATTTTCTTAAACAAAATTTAATAAACTTAATCATACTTTGACATTTTTTTGTAAGAAGACTAAAAGTCAATCAACCTCATTCAAACCATTTTCCACTTTGGCTTTTTACTTAAATATTTCTCAAAAGATTAGACTCTTGTCAATTCTTGTAGTGATGCGAGCAACTATACTTCTACGATATATAGTGAAGTAAGATATTTCCACTTGGGTGTTGAGTGAGGCTTTGTTGATTTTAAAATCCAAGCTATATCCTCCACTTTGAGATGATGCAAATTCCCCTTTCTCATAATAGTGGGTATTAAGTATGTTCTTCCGTTCGGATATGACGATGATGTCTCATCTCTTAAAATTAACCAACACATTTGTGTTTAAAATTTTTTAAGGTGAACTACGAGTACCCTGATCCCCTATTGCACAGAAGGTGGTACGTAGGTACTAAAGGTTTGCAACTGCGGCGGGTGCAAAAATTGTAAAAGAAATATTTCTTTTCTCATCTCTACCATCTATTTTTGTGTACAACACTTATAGCCAAAATACAAAAAAATTCAAAGAGGTTCCTGTTGGCTCCTAAATTCGACACCCTTGTTTTATTAATGTCAGCCATTAAAGCTGAAGGATGTTTTCGACTGGCTAAGTCTGTCGAAATGTCCATCGAAAGATGGCAAAGTACTTAGAAGATTTCTTCCAAGGGAGAAGTTGGTTGCCTTCGACGTCGAAGGCATTTCTCGTCGAAGATGCTTCTCGACGAAGAGGTTCGATGGTTCAGAGTGGAGCAGTTTGAAATACAAGCGTTTGGAGGGAAAACGGTTTCCAGCGGTTACCAAGTGCAACGTGCAAGGATCTGGAGCGTCGAACGTTGAGAACGTGCCAAGTGGAATGATCTCGAAGCAGTGTAACTGCCCGACGGTTACTTGGGATGTTTTAGTATAAATAGTAGTAGTCATGTAAGTTCTCGCGTGTGTTCACAATTCTATACAAAGTCACTCATATAGATTCGAGTACCCAGCGTGTGAGAAAGAATTGTTGAGAAATGTATGTGTGAAACACCAACTTTATTAATCAAAGTCATTTACTTTTCCATAAATTTACTTGCTTTCCTCTTTACATTCCTGTCGAAACCTTTTACTTTAAGCCTTGTTTATTTTACCAAGTCCTTTCTTCATGCAATTTCATTTAAAGCCTCTTTATTTTATTTAAAGCCTCTTTATTTAAAGCCTTATCCAATTTAATCAAACTTCAAAATCAACCTATGTCCTAGGATCAATCTGATCGATCCTGCGAGTAACCAAATAAGTAACCATTTGGAGGATCAGCGGTTGTTTACCAAATCCCAAGGTAAACAAATTGGCACACCCGGTGGGACAGTGTGTTGATTGTTGAAAATAATCTCATCTTTTCGAGGAGTGTTGTATGTTATTGAGAAGTGGTAGAATATACACTAACAATAACAATACTGCCAGAAGAAGGGAAGAGATGGCAAATCCGCCAAACAATAACGAAATCCCACAAACGAATGTGGGAGCAACGGTTAGTACGACCGTAAGTGAAGCGACGACTGTTGGTTCGACACCAGCAGTAACGGTCACAGCAACGGGGCCAATACCTTCGTTCACAGGCCCCAGGATGCCTTTGGGAACTCCCCCACCAAGGGGAAATTTAGGCACAAGGCCTTTTGTTCCCCCAGGATTCATGCCACTTTATGGTATGCCAACTTCTGAATTAGCTAACCTGACGAATGCTACGTCCACTTTTTCAGACCCTTTAGTGAGTGCCTCTTCGCCACTCCAAGGTTCTGGAGTAGGCATGGCGAATAGAAATAGGACCCAACTCTTAGGAAGAACGTCCCAAGTAGCCCATGGCCTTACAAATGCCTCGACAGCAGTCTTGAGGCAACAGATGGACGAAAGCAACCATGATATGGTGCAAATGTTGGCACAAACTTTGAGTACGGTGCTAAACCCTCTAATACAAAACACTACTCAATCGAATCAGCAAGTGTCAGCACAAATGACGCGTTTGGCTGATTTCTTTGGAGTACCCCAACCTGTTCGACAGCCCCAAAGGGCGCAAATAAGGGGAAACCAGGGGATATTTTTAGAGGAAGAAACCACCATTAATCAGGCTCAACAGCCTGTCGAAGAAAACCTTAGGGCACGATTGGAGCAACCTGTCGAGGAACCTAGGGTAATAACCCCAGAGGTAAGGTTAGTTAACAGAAATCAAAATGCTGACGAAGTAGTCCAGCATATCCAATACCAAAATACGGGTTTGGAAAATAATCTGGCAACCATGATCGAAAGGATCATGACTCAGAATGGGATGAACATGGGCTTTCGAAGGCCCAACTTTACATCTCCATTGTCAGAATACATGTTACAAACAGACTTACCTCCTAGATGCAAAGTCCCCAAATTTACTGAGTTCTCTGGGGACACGACAGAATCTACTGTCGAGCATGTGGCGAGATATTTGATCGAAGCGGGTGACATTTCGAATAAAGAAAACCTGAGGATCAAATACTTCCCAAGTTCTTTAACAAAGAACGCTTTTACTTGGTTTACAACTCTCCCCCCCCAATTCGATCCATCATTGGACCCAGTTGGAAAGATTGTTCCATGAACAATTCTACATGGGGCAAACCAAGATAAGCCTGAAAGAATTGGCCAGTGTGAAGAGACGTTTCACTGAACCTATAGACGAATATCTAAATAGGTTTAGGTTGCTCAAGGCGAGATGTTTTACACAAGTGCCAGAACATGAGTTAGTCGAGATAGCTGCAGGCGGTTTAGATTATTCCATCAGGAAGAAGCTAGACACCCAATACCTGAGAGACATGGCCCAACTGGCCGACAGAGTTCGACAAGTAGAACGCCTCAAAGCTGAAAAAGCAAAGGCAACGAAAACTCACAAGAGAGAGAGGATAGCGTATGTTGAAATGGATGACGAAGATCCAGAATCCTTCGACGATACTTTAACTGTCGAAGAAGGAGAAGTCGATTTAGCAGAACTGAAATAAGGGCCACCATACTCTTGTAAACTGTTAGTCCCCTCAAGTGGGAAAAATCCCATTGGTCCAGAAAGGACCAACGATAGGTTCCCAAAAAAGACTTATAGTTTTGACATCACAAAATGTGATGAAATATTCGACTTGCTGGTTAAAGATGGCCAAATGATAGTACCCCCAGGGGTAAAAGTGCCTCCTCTTGATCAAAGAAAGAAGAGAGGTTTTTGCAAATATCATAATTTTTTGGGCCATAAAACTTCTCAATGTTTTCTTTTCAGGAATCTTGTGCAAGACGCTATCGAAGAAGGGAGGTTAAAGTTTGCTGACAAAACCCCCATGGTTGTCGACTCAAATCCATTGCAGGTTGAAGCCCACTATGCTGAGCCCTCTGAGGTGAACGTGATAGAGGCAACCAGGATCCAGTCGAAGAAGCCAGGAATTACCATGGTCGAAGTCTCAAAGGACCACATCAACATGCCAATCTTTGGCAGTTTTTCTGGAAATTTATCCAGGAAGACAATTGAAGCAGTTCAGAAAGAGGTCGAAAGCCCGAAGTCGGAGACCGCTGAAGCACAAAAAACTGGACCAAAACCCAGTTCCCACTTGGCCATAGTTCAAGGCCAGACGGAGAATCTGGAGATACAAATGAAGCAGTTAACTCTTGCTAACAAAGATACAATGAATATCAACATGGTCGAACTTTTTGACCCAGGAGCGTCAGAAGAGGCCATGAGGCAAGAACAAGCTAATAAGAATGCTTTCCCTCGGGAAAATGAGAATTTGGCAGATTTTCTACAAAGATGCCAGAAAAAGAAATCAGAGGTGATGCTGTGTCCAAGATGCAGTTCGATCTTTGATAAAAAAGCTGCTGAGCACATTCAAGGCGTGAGAGCAGCGAATAAGAGAAGGGAAAATGTTGATCTTCGACATGACCCCAGAAGAACTTCCCAAAGAGGTTCAAACCAAGAAAAGAGGCCATTGACTTTTAGGCCTCCAACAAATGTGCCTGTAGATACTTGGTACAAAACCTCTGGTCGAAAAAGGCCAAGTGAGGAGAAATGGCACTCTTTCGACGTGCCAAGGGGTTCCTCTTTGACTCAAAAGAAAGAGCCTCAGGTTGCTGCACCTAAAGTTGCACAAGTGTCAAGCAACTACAAAGGTAAAAATCCCATGTCTCGCTCTCAATGGAGGAGATACCAAAGGAGACGAAAAGCTGAAAGGGAGGCTGCCAACGAACCAAAGGCAGAAACCAGTTCGAACGTTCCTCAAAGGAAGCAAAGGAAACCTCTAGAAAGAGAGCCAGTAACCAACAGGATAGTTTGGCCTAACCAAAGTGAAGTCGAAGACGAAGACGATGCTGAGTCTGATGATACTTTGGACATAATGGTGAATATAGTTTCAGTGCTGCCCAGAGAATTCAATCGACAGGTAGAGGTCGAAGCAAGTGACTGGGAAGTGGAACAAGAAATGGCCAAACACAGGCCAGTGTGCTATTTCGTCATGGACAATGGCACCACTGAGGAACAAAATGGGTTCTTCGAGCCACCTACAGAGGCGATGAAAAATCACCTCAAGCCTTTATTTATAAGGGCTAAACTCGAAGAAACTACTGTGAATAAAATATTGGTGGATTGTGGGGCAACCATCAACATTATTCCTCACTCTATGCTAAGGAAAATTGGCAAAAGGGATGAGGACATTAAGCCTCACAACATGGTCTTGTCGAACTATGAGGGCGGCATAGGGACCACTATGGGAGTGATCCAGCTAGATATCAAAGTAGGATCTATCCTTCGACCAACGATGTTTATGGTCATATCGGCCAAACCTAACTACAATCTTTTGTTGGGCCGTGAGTGGATTCATGGTGTTGGAGTTGTGCCATCATCAATGCACCAGAGGCTGCTCCTATGGCGTCTAGATGGGATGGTCGAAAACATAGAGGCAGATCAAAGCTATTACCTTGGCGAAGTGAATCACCTGGGTTTGGCAGATTTCGACAAGAACTTGGCTCACATAGGGCCATGTCCAACACCTGACTTCGACATGGCGCCAGCGCCAAACACTTTTTGTTCCCTATACTTGCATCCTGAGCATGGTTTCCAATGGGACAGAGAAGACTTGTCCCACATAGACTTCAGTGGGTTAACTGATATCCAACCAACTGGTTGGGGAAGTGAATTCAGTGATAATGACTGAGTCACAATCTTTGAAGCGAATTTCGGCTTATGTAGCCGAAACCAAGATGATAACGGCTCTCGAAGCCGAAGTAAAGTACATGGCCACACAGGCCAATGATCAACAGTTATCTGCTGCAGGTCCAGGAAAGGATTTCGATCCAAAACCCCCTGATATCATGCCAGAAGAGATGCAGGAACAGAGGTTCGACGCCATCTATGACGATGAGCCTTTGGGCTTCGAAAAGGACCCCTTGGCGAACAACATTAAAATGTTAGCGCAAGATCCTTTAGAAGAAATCAACTTAGGCGAAGGGTCAGAGAAAAGGCCAACTTACATCAGCGCCAAAATTGATCCAGAACTTAGGTTGGAAGTAATCCAATTGCTGAAAGAGTTCAAAGACTGTTTTGCATGGGATTATGACGAAATGCCTGGTCTCGACAGAGGATTGGTAGAACTTCAGTTTCCAATCAAACCTGGGAAGAAGCCAATCAAGCAAAATCCAAGGCGCTTCGCTCCAGAAATACTGTCGAAGATCAAGACGGAAGTCGAAAGACTGCTGAAATGCAAATTCATACGTGTTACAAGGTATGTCGAATGGATTGCAAACATCGTGCCAGTAATTAAGAAAAATGGTACGTTAAGGGTGTGCATAGATTTCAGAGACTTGAATGCTGCCACACCCAAAGATGAATATCCTATGCCTGTGGCGGAAATGTTAGTCGATTCTGCCGCTGGCTATGAATACCTGAGTATGCTCGATGGTTATTCAGGATATAATCAAATATTCATTGCTGAAGAGGATGTGTCGAAAACAGCTTTTCGATGCCCTGGGGCCTTAGGCACTTACGAATGGGTAGTGATGCCTTTTGGCCTAAAGAACGCTGGGGCAACGTACCAGCGAGCAATGAACACTATCTTCCATGATTTTATTAACACTTTTATGCAAGTATATATTGATGACATTGTTATAAAATCTGTTTCCAGGAAGAATCATATTGACCACCTTCGACAATCATTCGAAAGAATGAGAGAACATGGTCTGAAAATGAACCCTTTGAAGTGTGCATTCTGTGTGAAAGCTGGAGATTTCTTGGTCTTCGTTGTCCACAAGAAAGGAATCGAAATCAACCAGAACAAGACGAAGGCAATTCTGGAAGCGAAAGCGCCATCGAATAAGAAGGAACTGCAATCTCTCTTAGGCAAGATAAATTTCTTAAGGAGATTCATATCTAATCTAAGTGGGAAAGCTCAGGCCTTTTCACCCTTACTTCGACTGAATAAGGAAGGGTTCGAATGGGGGCAAGAGCAAGAAGAAGCCTTCGACAAAATCAAAGGGTACCTCACTAAGCCACCTATTCTGGTGCCTCCTTGTAGCAATAGGAGTATGAGATTGTACATAGCTGCGTCCGACAAAACTCTGGGAAGCATGTTAGCCCAAGAGGATGAGAATGGAGTCGAAAGACCCATTTACTATCTCAGTAGAGTTTTGAACGATGCAGAAACTAGATATAGTGAAGTTGAAAAATTGTGTCTATGTCTGTATTTCTCTTGTACAAAACTCAAGCAATATATAAAACCAGTTGATGTTTATGTTTCGTCTCATTTTGATGTTTTCAAGTATATGTTGTCGAAACCTATCTTGCACAGTCGAATTGGCAAGTGGGCATTAGCATTAACTGAATACTCCTTGACCTTTATGCCTCTTAAGGCAGTAAAAGGACAAGTGGTTGCAGACTTCATAGTCGACCACTTAATTCAAGTTGAGGATATTAATTATGTGGAGATAGAGCCTTGGAAACTCTACTTCGATGGTTCCAGCCATAAAGATGGAACAGGGGTAGGAGTATTGATTATTTCTCCAGATAAAATTCCAACAACATTCAAGTACAAAATATCAGGTTCTTGTTCGAACAATGAGGCTGAGTATGAAGCTCTAATTACTGGCCTTGAGATATTGTTGGAATTGGGGGCAACTCGAGTCGAAATAATGGGAGACTCAGAGTTAGTCATTAAACAAGTCACAAAGGAATATAAATGCATAAGAGAGAATCTCATTATGTACTTTGTGATAGCAAATCGTTTATTGAAAAAATTCGAAACGGTCAATATTCGACACATACCCAGAGTCGAAAATCAAATAGCCAACGACTTGGCACAGATTGCATCTGGGTATAAGATTTCAAAAACGAGACTGCAAAGGGAAATCGAAGTTCGAGAAAAGATAAAAGCAACTTGTCTATCACCAACAGACTTGGAATCGACGAGACTAGGATATGCTGATCAAAGTAACTTCGAAATTTCGTTCATAGATAATTTGTCAGAGCAAGATTGGAGGAAACCCACTGTGGACTATCTTCAAAATCCAGGAGCTTCGACAGAACGAAAAACAAAGTACAGGGCATTGAGTTATGTACTCATGGGTAATGAGTTATTCAAGAAAACGCCTGAAGGGGTATTGCTAAAATGCTTAAGTGAAACTGAAGCATACATAGCCCTTTCGACTACGCATGCTGGGGCATGTGGGGCTCACCAAGCAGGCCATAAGATGAAATGGTTGTTAGAACAATGTTTGAATCTTCTACCCTATATTTGAGTTTTGATGATAACAAAGTGAAAAGATATAGTATGTATAAGTTTCATGAATGAACTATCTGCTGCCTAAAATTATTATGTTCTGACTTGCAGATACTCTGATTGATATAAGCAAGATCACGTCTATTCAGCATCAGAACTTGAACTCAGACACCAGCATCAGAAGTTGCTACATCAGAATGTCAAAATCAGATGATCAACTCACGTACATGCTGAAGCCTGATGAACAAGATTGCGCTCAACACTCTGATACAGAAACACAATAGTTCATCAGCAGCGAAGCAGAATCAGAATGAGCCAAGCCAGAACTTGCATTAAGTAAGCAACGGTACTGTGCATTGAAAGCAAATTAATTCCAACGGCTTCATTCCAGACAAGATCTGCTCAATAAGGAAAGTTTGTTATTAGCATTGAATCAAGAATATTGCATCCAACGTTCATCATCTCAATGCTATATAAACAAGGCTTTGAAGATTGAAATGGTTAATGCTCTCCAAATCTCTACACGCATAAAAGCTGAACCATAATCTTCGTTCTACCAGTTTTGCTAAACTACATACTCTGATACTCCATTACTGTTTAGCAATCTAATTTCTAAGCTTCATTTTGTGTATACATCACAGTTGTGATACAGTTTTGTAGAAAACATCCACACACATAGTCTTATCTCTTTGTAAGAAAGTGTTACCTTGACAAACCGGGTTGTGGTTTGAATCAAGAAGGCTTTAGCAGTTGTTAAAGCAGTCTGTAATATTCAGTTGAATATAGTGAATTAAGACCTCGTTGGAGAGAGGCGAAATCACCTTGACGGGTGGACTGGAGTAGTTTGAGATCAAACGAACCAGGATAAAAATATCGTGTTCATTGCTTTAGATTTCAGTTTTACAATTCAACCCCCCCTTCTTGTGTTTTTCACCACTTCAATTGGCATCAGAGCGCCTGGTTCTGAGCTAAAACACTTAACCGTGTCAGTACAAGATCCAGCGTCAGAAAAACACAATGGCAGGAAACAATTCTCACATCAGCAATGATAACAATGAGGACAGAGACAGATTCAGTGGCAAACCTCCAGTCTTTGATGGAGAAAACTTTGATTACTGGAAAGACAGAATTGAAAGCTTCTTTCTAGCACATGATGCTGATCTGTGGGATATGGTGACAGATGGATACACGCACCCTGTGAATGCAAGTGGTCAGAAGATTGATAGAAAATCAATGTCTGATCAACAAAAGCGTGACTTCAAGAATCACCACAAGGCCAGAACCATCCTCCTCAGTGCCATTTCCTATACTGAGTATGAAAAGATCTCCAACAGAGACACAGCAAAGAACATCTTTGATTCTCTCAGAATAACGCATGAGGGCAACGTTCAGGTGAAAGAAACAAAAGCTCTGGCGCTCATTCAGAAATATGAGGCGTTCAAAATGGAAGAATCTGAATCCATTGAAACTATGTTCTCTAGATTCCAGATTCTGGTAGCTGGTCTCAAAGTTCTGGACAAAGGATACTCTACTGCTGACCATGTCAAGAAAATAATCAGAAGTTTACCCAAGCAGTGGAGGCCTATGGTTACTGCTCTGAAGCTAGCTAAAGATCTCAACAAAATCACTCTGGAGGAACTTATAAGCTCCCTCAGAAGTCATGAGATAGAGCTAGAAGCTGATGAGCCTCAGAAGCAAGGTAAGCCTTTAGCATTAAAATCTAACAGAAAATTTGAGTCTAAAGTTTTGCAGGCAGTTGAAGAAACATCTGATGGATCCTCATCAGAAGAAGACGAACTTTCCCTTCTCTCCAGAAGAGTAAATCAACTGTGGAAGCAAAGACAAAGGAAGTTCAGGAATCCCAGAAGATCTGATCAGAACGAGTCTTCTTCCAGATACAGAAGGACAGATTCTTCCTCTGGATACAGAAGATCTGAAGGCTCCTCCAGTAGCAAGAAGCCAAACACCAAAGACATCATCTGCTACGAGTGCAATGAGCAAGGACACTACAAAAGTGACTGCCCAAAGCTTCAGAGGGAAAAGCCCAAAAAGAAGTTTGGAAGAGAGAAGAAGAAAAGTCTCATGGCCACATGGGATGACTCTGACTCGTCTGAAGCTGACTCAGAATCAGATGATGAAAGGGCAAACATAGCTCTCATGGCTAACATTTCAGAAGATAGTGAAGCTTCTGAATCAGACTCAGAATCAGACACAGAAGAGGTATTTCCTAACTTCGCTGTTAACTTTACAAAGGCTGAACTTGCTGAAAGCCTCAATGAGATTCTGGAACATTATCAGCAAATTAGAGCTAAATTCAGAGACCTAAAAAGGAATCTTGAATCTGACTCTAATAAGTCTGAGAGTCTCAAATTGGAAAATTCTGAGCTGAGAGATAAGATTTCAAAATTAGAAAACACTTTACAAAACTCTCAGAAGGAACCAATTTCTGAAACTCCCAGCAACGTTGATGAGATCATCAAGGAGTATGATCATAGTTTCCAGAAGTTCCTAGCTAAAAGCATAGATAGAAGCAGAATGGCTTCAATGATCTATGGAGTTAGCAGAAACGGCAGGAAAGGAATAGGATACCAAGGTAAGGTTCCTACACCAAAGAATGTCATGGACTTAACCATTAAACACACTCCTCTAAATTCACACTTTGTGTATGGTCACACACATGATATCAAATATACTAGCAGTAAGCACTCTGTGAAACCAAAATTCAACCAGAGTTTTGGTAAAACTAACAAATCAGGACCCAAGAAAATCTGGGTACCTAAGGACAAAATAATACATGTTGCAGATATCTTTAGCAGCAAGTCAGAAACACCAGTCATGGTACCTGGACTCTGGCTGCTCACGACACATGACGGGAAGAAGGCATATGTTCCAAAGCCTGGAACTTAAGCCTGGAGGCCACGTTGGCTTTGGAGGCAATCAGAGGGGAAAGATAATTGGCTCTGGAACTGTAGGTAATGGAAATCTTCCCTCTATCAATAATGTTCTGCTAGTAGATGGATTGATGCATAATCTGTTATCCATAAGTCAATTAAGTGATAACGGTTATGATATAATCTTTAATAAAAAAACATGTAAAGCTGTTAGTCAGAAAGATGGGACTATCCTGTTTAATGGAAAGAGGAAAAACAACATTTACAAAATCAAATTTTCTGAACTAAAGAGTCAGAATGTAAAATGTCTTCTGTCTGTTAACAACGAGCAGTGGATCTGGCACAGAAGATTGGGGCATGTTAGTATGAGAAGAATATCTCAGATTAACAAACTCAATCTGGTCAGAGGACTTCCAAATTTGAAGTTCAATTCAGATGCTCTGTGTGAAGCATGTCAGAAAGGCAAATTTGCAAAACCTTCTTTTAAATCCAAAAATGTTGTTTCTACCTCTAAGCCATTAGAACTTCTGCACATTGACTTATTTGGACCAGTTAAAACTGCTTCAGTCAGTGGTAAGAAGTATGGGTTAGTAATCGTAGATGACTATAGCAGATGGACATGGGTAAAGTTCTTAAGACACAAGGACGAGTCACATTCTGTGTTTGTTACCTTCTGTAACCAAGTTCAGAATGAAAAAGATCTTAGAATCGTTAAAGTCAGAAGTGATCATGGTGGAGAATTTGAAAAAAAGATTTTGAGTCATTCTTTAATGACAAAGGCATTCTGCATGATTTCTCTTGTCCTAGAACTCCCCAACAAAATGGAGTTGTAGAACGAAAGAACAGAACATTGCAAGAAATGGCCAGAACCATGATCAATGAGACAAACGTTGCTAAGACTTTCTGGGCAGAGGCAATAAACACAGCGTGCTACATTCAGAATAGAATCTCAATAAGACCTATTCTGGAAAAGACTCCATATGAATTGTGGAAGAACAGAAAGCCCAACATTTCATATTTTCATCCATTTGGATGTACTTGCTTTATATTAAATACAAAGAATTATTTGAACAAGTTTGACTCTAAGGCACAGAAGTGTATTATGTTAGGATACTCTGAACGCTCAAGAGGGTACAGAGTATACAATATAGAAACACAGATTGTGGAAGAATCAATCAGTGTTCGTTTTGATGATAAGCTTGACTCTGAAAAGTCAAAGCAGAATGAAATTTTTGCAGGTATAGAAATTGAATTTGCAGGTTCTGAAGACAAGTCATCAGAAGCTCTCAACACAGACATTCCTTCAACGTCTGAAAGGAGCACTGCTAGAAATCCTCCAACAGCTGCTGATCAACCTCAGAAGAGATTACCCAGAAGCAGCTTGGATCACCCAGAAGAGACTATCCTAGGAAGAAAGGAAGATCCAATCAGAACAAGAGCAAGCTTCAGAAACTCTGAAGAAACTCTTATGGGACTGGTGTCTCTGATTGAACCTTCTTCTATTGATGAAGCACTTCTGGATAATGACTGGATCCTGGCAATGCAAGAAGAGCTGAATCAATTCACCAGAAACGACGTATGGGATCTCGTTCCCAGACCAAAAGGATTCAACGTCATTGGAACAAGATGGGTGTTCAGAAACAAGCTAAATGAACAAGGTGAAGTCATCAGAAACAAGGCACGACTGGTTGCACAAGGTTATAGTCAGCAAGAGGGGATAGACTATACAGAAACCTTTGCCCCAGTCGCCAGGTTAGAATCTATCAGACTTTTAATTTCATTTGCTGTCAATAGAGGCATCACTCTGTATCAGATGGATGTCAAAAGTGCATTCTTAAATGGTTATATAGAAGAAGAAGTTTATGTTCACCAACCCCCAGGTTTTGAAAATACAAAACATCCAGAACATGTTTTCAAACTAAAGAAGTCATTGTATGGTCTGAAACAAGCTCTCAGAGCTTGGTATGAAAGGCTAAGTAACTTTCTGCTTGAAAATGAATTCACCAGAGGGAAAGTGGACACTACTCTATTCTGTAAAACAGTTAAGAGTGACATCTTAGTCTGTCAAATTTATGTTGATGATATCATTTTTGGTTCTACTAATCCTTCTCTTGGAAGAAAATTTGCTAAGTGTATGCAGGCAGAATTTGAGATGAGCCTCATGGGGGAACTGAAATTCTTTCTAGGAATTCAGATCAATCAAACTCCAGAAGGAACTTACATTCATCAGAGCAAATACATCAGAGATCTTTTGAAGAAATTTGACCTCTCAGAATGTAAGCCATCAAAGATTCCAATGCATCCCACGTGCATTCTGGAAAGAGAAGAGGTAAGCAAAAGTGTAGAACAGAAAGTCTACAGAGGTATGATTGGTTCTCTCCTCTATCTGACTGCTTCAAGACCTGACATATTATTCAGTGTTTGTATCTGTGCTAGATTCCAATCAGATCCTAGAGAATCTCACTTAACAGCTGTTAAGCGAATTTTCAAGTATCTGAAAGGTACTACTAATCTGGGTTTGTTTTATAGAAAATCTAGTGATTACAGCTTAGTAGGCTACTGTGATGCTGATTTTGCTGGAGACAGAGTGGAACGTAAAAGTACTTCTGGAAGCTGCCAGTTTCTGGGAGAAAATCTGATCTCTTGGTCCAGCAAAAGGCAATCAACAATTGCTCTGTCAACAGCAGAAGCTGAGTACATAGCAGCAGCAGGATGTAGCACACAAATGCTCTGGATGAAAAGTCAGCTTGAAGACTTCCAGATTTTTGAGAGTAACATTCTTATACTTTGTGATAATACTTCTGCTATTTGCTTAAGTAAAAATCCTATTTTACATTCTAGAGCTAAGCATATAGAAATAAAACATCACTTCATTAGGGACTATATTCAGAAAGGTATTTTGAACTTAAAATTTATAGATACAGACCATCAATGGGCTGATATCTTTACTAAACCCCTTTCAGAAGATAGGTTTAATTTCATTCTGAAACATCTCAGCATGAAAGTATGCCCAGAGTGAAAATGTTTTAATTCCATATATTTACTTTCAGAATGTAATTATTTTACTGTGAACTTCTGATCAATCTCCTTTCAGAAAGATAGAACATGCAGATTGTATCAGATGCAAGTCTAAAGATCTGAGAGTCTAATCTCAAAGACAGACGTGCTGATCACTACATCAAACAAGTGTCATCCAATCATCAGCATATCTCTGAAGCAGAACGCGTGCACGCTTCTGAGAAGGCAAAGCGCTGATTGGGTGCATTGAGACACATGTCTGGTAACCGTTTTTAAGTATCTTTCTCAAATCCCCCAAAATCAGCAAGCATTTAATGAAAAGTAATCATGCTTTTAAATGGCAATCATGATTTTTCTCTCTCTTAAAAACGTTTATCTTTTCAAAATAGTTTTGAAAACTCTATTTAAGCACATTAATCTCTCATTCTTATTCTTTACGCTTTCTCACTATCACTCAAGCATTTTCTGCATATTTCTGAGTTCATCTCTTGCAAACCTTTTTCTTCAATTCATTCTCAAAACCCTTTTTAGTGTGAACAATGGCATCCTCCAGCAGCGTTTCTGCAGGTATTCAGAAGAAAGCAACTTCTGAGCAATATCAAGTGCCTCTCAGAACTCTCCTCACTCCGGTGAAGAACCTTGAAGTGCTTTCTGAGTTAATCATTGACTTTGAAAGTTTGAAGGAAAATGGTTTTGATCTAACTGAAGAAATTAGGGCTCAAAAGTGGGAGAGGTATTTCGATAGGTTGGTTGGACCAATATTCCCAGCGCTGGTCAAGGAATTTTGGATTCACGCCAAAGTTTCAAAACATCTAGTCATCTCCTATGTCATGGGGAAGAAGATTGTGATTTCTGAAGATCTCATTGCAAGGCTAATCGGTCAAAGTGGTGGTGGCGTCCGTTGTGTGGACATGGCTGAAAGATATGCTGATACAGGTGTGGTAGCTAACAGGATTTTCACTCTTGGGATGCCCAGCAGCAAGATTAAGGATCTGAAGGACCATTGCAGAGTATGGGCTAAGATTGTTCTGGGGTGCTTCAACCACAGGAAACCAACAAGTTCTCCTGATTATATAAATGTGGATCAGCAATTTCTGATCTACTTTATTGATCAGAAGATAAAGATCAATCTGGCTCACTTCTTGTTCAACCATCTCAAAACCAGTGTGAAAGAAACAAGGGAAGAAGAAAGAACCAAGAGGGACTGGATACCTTTTGGAAGGCTAATATCAGATATTCTGACAGAGAATAGGCTGATTGAACATCTGATAGAAGCTCAAGAGCTGAGCACTATTGAACCAACAATTGGGAAACCTCTGAACACAAAGAATCTGAAAAAGATGAAGCTGATAGAGAATATTCAGAAGGAACCCAGAGCTACTTCCACTGCTGATATCTCCAGCAGAAGAGTGCCTCTGAGTGATTTTCCGGTATTTTCTGAAATGGAATCCAAACCAGAGATGTTTCTCAGGTACCCAGATGCGTACAAGGCAGATGATACAGATCCAAAGCTGAATATCAAAGATCTGCGTCAACCCCAACCAGAAGTGACTCTGAAGAAGACAAAGAAGAGGAAAGCGCCATCAGAAGGATCATCTCAGCAGACTCCAAAGAAAAGAGGTATTTCATCTGCTGCCCTGTTTTAATTTCATCTACTATTCCAACAACTATACCTCCTCAAACCTCTCATAGAATATCAATTCCCATCCCTACCATTGATGAAACCATACAAGAAGAAGACCCTTCTGAGGCATTAAAACTCAGAAGACCTAGAACCAAACAACCCAAATAACCAACAATTTCAACAACAACAGCACTTGACCAAGTGCTGGCTGATATTGAGCGTCAACATGCCTCTGCTCAACCAAACTCTGAACCACAAAATGTTCCTCCTCCACAACCAGAACAACAACAACAACCAGAACCAGAACCACAACAACAACAACCACTCTCAGAAGAACCTCTGATCCCTGAGCAATCAGAGATTCCACCTCCCTCTCCCCAACCAGAAATAAATCCACCTTCATCACAAACAGAGTTTCACCACTCTGAAACTCCTTCCCCTCATCAATCTGACCCTCACTCACCTCAACCATCACCGTTGGCAATGCAGTTGCCATGTGGAACCACTGTTATCATGCCCCAGTTACCATCCTCATCAGAATCAACACCACCAAAAACTCCCAAAACACCACCCACTCCAATCGAAATATCTGACTCTGATACCCCTCCTCCAAAACAAACAGCTGCTCAGAAAACCTCTGAAAACCCCAGCAGGACTTTCATTGACTTAACCAGTCTTGACCGTCTTGCTGATCTAAAACACAAAATTGCCATCCCAAAACCAAAGCAACCAGATGTTGGCTCTGGTATTTTGAATTTTGAAACAGGTGTGCTGCAATGGATTGCTTCTTTGAAGCAAGTCTGTCCTGGGATGATTGACCCAGCTGCTTCTGATCAGCTCTGGTCACAGTTCAGACTATGGGTACGTGCTGAAGCCCTCAAGTTGCAGGATATCAACTATGAGCAGGCACAACATAATTTCAGCAAACTTCTGAATGAAGCTAGAAGTATGCTTCTGAAAGAGGACGTGCTCCCTCTGGATAGTGAACCTTGGTCTGAGAAACAGCAAGCTGCAAAGGTGCAACCATCAGAAGAAGACAAGACCATTCAGGATGCTGCTGAAAGTTCTGAGAAGCCTCCTCCTTCTGATGCTTCTCAAGCTGCCTTGGACAGGCAGACTCTGGAAGAACTAAGGCTGAATGACATGCGTCTGCAGCAGCGGATGGATGAAAACGATCAGAAGATGAAAGCAAGAATGGATGTGCAGGACAGCAAGATTGACACTGTTGTCAGCATGGTGCATAAACAGAATGAGACTTCTGAAAAGATTCAAGCCATGCTGGAGAGCCTGTTCACACGCTTGCCTCCTCAACCTTAATCTTTTTCTTGCATGACCTTTTTTATGTTTTCCCTAATTTTCTAATGTACTGTTTTGATTATGTTTTGTAATATTTTCTTGCTCTGATTCTGGACTATTTTAATATAATTAGTTTTTTCTGATCTTAATTGTTTTAGCACATCACCAACACTTTTTGATTGCTGACAAAAAGGGGGAGAACAAGAATGATATTTAAATCAATAACGGCTAACTAGACAGAAATTCTCAAACATTCTAACTTTATTACTTGAAATGTTTTCTCTGTTTTGTTTAAAGTCTACAGGCACAAGGAAGCTCCTGGACACTCTGAAGACTAGAAGCTCTGAACAATGTTGCTCTGATCAATATGAAGTTCTGATCATCCTAATACTCTGATCCAAAGCAAAGCTCTGACAAGAAAAGCTCTGAAGCTCCGCTCTGACACAAAGCTTCTGATAAGTCAAAGACTCTGATAATCTGATGTTCAAAGAAAGATAAAGATCTGATCCTGAAGAACACGTATAATCAAAGGGAAGTAATAAACTCAGGGGGAGTATTTCCTTACTCCTTATTCTTTTACTTCTTATTCTGATACATATTCCAGATACCTTTTCACGTTATTTTCATTTAAAATATCTAGTTTTTGTCATCATCAAAAAGGGGGAGATTGTTAGAACAATGTTTGAATCTTCTACCCTATATTTGAGTTTTGATGATAACAAAGTGAAAAGATATAGTATGTATAAGTTTCATGAATGAACTATCTGCTGCCTAAAATTATTATGTTCTGACTTGCAGATACTCTGATTGATATAAGCAAGATCACGTCTATTCAGCATCAGAACTTGAACTCAGACACCAGCATCAGAAGTTGCTACATCAGAATGTCAAAATCAGATGATCAACTCACGTACATGCTGAAGCCTGATGAACAAGACTGCGCTCAACACTCTGATACAGAAACACAATAGTTCATCAGCAGCGAAGCAGAATCAGAATGAGTCAAGCCAGAACTTGCATTAAGTAAGCAACGGTACTGTGCATTGAAAGCAAATTAATTCCAACGGCTTCATTCCAGACAAGATCTGCTCAATAAGGAAAGTTTGTTATTAGCATTGAATCAAGAATATTGCATCCAACGTTCATCATCTCAATGCTATATAAACAAGGCTTTGAAGATTGAAATGGTTAATGCTCTCCAAATCTCTACACGCACAAAAGCTGAACCATAATCTTCGTTCTACCAGTTTTGCTAAACTACATACTCTGATACTCCATTACTGTTTAGCAATCTAATTTCTAAGCTTCATTTTGTGTATACATCACAGTTGTGATACAGTTTTGTAGAAAACATCCACACACATAGTCTTATCTCTTTGTAAGAAAGTGTTACCTTGACAAACCGGGTTGTGGTTTGAATCAAGAAGGCTTTAGCAGTTGTTAAAGCAGTATGTAATATTCAGTTGAATATAGTGAATTAAGACCTCGTTGGAGAGAGGCGAAATCACCTTGACGGGTGGACTGGAGTAGTTTGAGATCAAACGAACCAGGATAAAAATATCGTGTTCATTGCTTTAGATTTCAGTTTTACAATTCAACCCCCCCTTCTTGTGTTTTTCACCACTTCAATGGTTGTTGTTTCGACAAGGACTATATTGGCCCACTATGCTAAAAGATTGTGTTGAGTTCGCCAAAGGTTGTCAAGAGTGTCAAGTCCATACAGGCATCCAACATGTACCAGCAAGCGAACTTCACTCAATAGTGAAGCCTTGGCCCTTTAGAGGATGGGCGTTGGACCTCATTGGAGAGATTCGACCAGCATCATCCAAGAGTCAGAAATACATACTGGTAGGCATTGATTACTTTACTAAGTGGATCGAAGCTATCCTTTTAGTCAATGTAGACCAGGAAAATGTCATTGAATTCATTCAAAAGAACATTATCTTTAGGTATGGAATCCCTGAGACGATAACAACTGATCAAGGATCAGTTTTCACTGGTCGAAAGATGCAGGAATTTGCTCAGGAAACAGGTTTCAAACTCCTAACATCAACGCCTTACTATGCACAGGCAAATGGTCAAGTCGAAGCAGCCAACAAAGTGGTAATTGGCTTGATAAAGAAACATGTTGGGAAGAAACCAAAGAATTGGCATAAGACGTTAGACCAGATTCTGTGGGCTTGTCGAACGTCCCCAAAAGAAGCCACTGGTACAACACCGTATAGGCTAACTTTTGGACATGATGCAGTGTTGCCAGCAGAAATTTGTCTTCAATCTGCAAGGGTTCAGAGGCATTATGATATTCCCTCTGAAATTTATTGGAACATGATGTTAGACGAACTGGTGGATTTAGACGAAGAGAGATTGCGCGCTCTTGACCTACTCAGGCTCCAGAAGAAAAGAGTAGAAGACTCTTATAATAAAAAGGTAAAACCTAAGGTATTTTTGCCTGAAGAACTAGTTTGGAAGGTAATTCTTCCCATGGATCGAAGGGATCAAAGCATGGGGAAATGGTCACCCAAATGGGAAGGACCATTCAGAGTTATCCAAATTTTTTCTGGTGGAGCTTATGAAGTCGAAGAGTTAGGTGAAGATAAAAGGCTCTTGAGAGTAAATGGTAAATATTTGAAAAAATACAAACCTACACTTCAAGAGATAAAAATAAAATAATAAAAGAACAAGACTAAATTAACCATAAAAATGCCAAAATGGAAATTTTATAAATTTTAGCCAAGATGGCAATGTTGTCGAATATAGATTACAAAATATGGTTACAAAAGCTGAATCAATCAAAAGGGAATAGAGTCCTTGAGTCGAAGGTACTTGGCTTGCTGCAGCTCCAACCTTTTCTTGCACCAGGCGTTCTCCTGCACCAGTTTGGCAATCTGAGCGTCGAAGCCTTGGGCCTTCTCAGCAAATTCCAGGCCTTGTTTGATTTCAGTTTGACTCTCGGTGTCTGAGACGCTCGAAAGAAGTTCCTCCTTGCGTATAGTGTTGGCATTTATCTTCGCCTCTATTTCTTCGATTTGTGCTCTGAAGGAAGCATTCTCTCGATCGATGGCATCGACTTCTTCCTGCGTAGATGCTTTTTGCTTCGACAACTCCGCAATTCGAGAAGTCGTATCCGAAACAGCAGTCCACGCAGAGGAGCTTTTGCCATACAACACCTCAAGCTGACTATTGAAACCCTTTTGGCGCCTATAATCTGCTGAGACTTGATCAATCATAGAGTGTAACTCCATGATCAAGCCTGAAACTTCTGGAGCTACAGCTAACAAGTCGACAGCATTCAAAACATCCCTCAAGTATGATGGAGCAGTGGGGTCCCCCTCTAAAGCCTTCATCAAGTCCTTCTTGAAAAACTGGGCCTTAACCTTCGCCAAAGCTTCATCAAGAGGAGAGGTTTCAGTGGACTTCCCCGATAGGGTAGGAACCTCCTGACTAGCGTCAGAAGAACTCTTGCTCTCGATGATTGCGTTGAGATAGCTAACAGGGTCAGTTTGTTTCAAGAGTTCTAAATCCTCTTTCGACCTGTGCTTTGTTGAGGTAACCCTTGCAACAACATTGTCTTGGGTGTGAGGTTGTTGAGTGTTAGGTGCCTTGACTTGTTTCCCTTCGACTCGGACTGGGGCAGTACCAGCGTCATCTTGGTGCCCTTCGCCAGCGTCACCTTGGTGCCCTTCGCCAGTGTCACCTTGGTTCTCTTCGCCAGCAGCACCTTGATTTTCTTCGCCAGCATTGCCTTGGTCCCCTTCTTCATGATTCTCTTCTGACAGATCCACCACCTGAACCGCTTCTGGCTGTTGTTCCTCCGTTTGAGGTTCTTCTGCTGGTTTTTCTACCGTCTCAGCATTGGCCTCATTTATTTCAGTATGGGCTTCGTCATTTCCCAAGCCTTTTTCTTGTGGCCTGCTGAGTTCAGCAGATTCCAGCGTTTCAGAGGTCCTTGGTGGTGAGCTCTCAGTGGTGTCCTGAGAAAGGAAAGAGGAAGAATCTTCAGAAATCGAAAAAGACATAATCGAATGTAGGTATCTACACCTAAGTTATAAAAAGGTTTAAGAGACTACCTGTAAATTAGCTTCAGCCCCAGGGCTGGAATTGTCGCTTTCGACAGGCTTGTTGAGAAGAACGTTTAGTTCCTCCTCCGTTGGCTCCTCAATGATCACTGGAGGTGGCCTAGGCTTTCTCCCAGCAACCTTTATTCTAAATGTTCGACCCTCAGGAGCAGGAGCAAGAACAGGAGCGTCCTTCGTCAGCTTTCGCCTTTTTAAAGGAGCAGGAGGATAATCACCTTCTTCATCGCTCCCAGATTCGACCACCAGTGCTGGCCGTTTCTTGGGCGAAGGTGCCTAAAAGACCAATGGGAATTCGATTTAGCAATTGTATTGAAAGTCAAAAATCGAAAGCCAGAAGAAAAAATGAAAGTCTGGTTACCGATACAGAAGGTTTCTTCGAAGGGCCTTCCCCCTGTTGGTTGATTGTGGTCTTCGTCGGCGCTGTAGTCTTCGCCGGCAGTCGAGGTTTTGTTGAGGGGCCTCCTCCCTGTTGGCTCTCTGTAGCCTTCTTGGCTACAGGCTTTCGAACAACTGAAATCAAATAAAGAGTTAACAGGCTAGCAGTCGAAAGAGAAAGACAAAGTAATGTGAGAGGATGAACTTACATTTCTTTATTTTGTCCAACACAAGGACAAAAGATTTCTGAAGCTCATCTACGAAGTCCTTCTCGTCGAAAAACTCCTCAGCGTAATAACTTTTCCACCACTCCTCGAAGGATGGTGAGCAAAGAAAGTTGAGCTGGTAGTCAAACAACGAGAGAACTGTTCGACCAGCATATCTTCCGATATGCTTAATGGCAGCTTCTTCGGTGTAATCATTGCAGAAGTACAACATGGCCTTCTCTCTTGGAAAAATTGGAGAAGGAAGGGTTTCAATAATACCAAACTGGCGAGATACCAGGTTTGGTTTGTATGCAATCAGACTCAAGTGAGTCTTAGAGCTCCTGAATCGAAGAGGCATGATCCTTGGTGTAAGGAACGCCTCCCATATTATTGTATGTTCGTCAACATTAGGACCACTCGACGTCCTTGGATGTGGCCTTGTGAACCATGCTGGGCCTACCTTCCGTCGAGCAAATGGAGCCATAGTCGAAGCAAACTCCTTCCTTCGAGCAAACATCAGAACGAAGTTGGTGAAGGTTTGCTGAAACTCCAGTCCATCTTCCATAGGCGTCAACAGAGCCAGCCTGGTTCCTTCGACGCGTTTGTTCGCTATCTCTGGAGCCTGCTCATTTATTTGAACCTTCTTAGGCAAGAAAGATTCGAAGGTGGCATTGAGCCACAGTTGGAGCAGCCAGAAAGGCCCAGCAAGTAGCAAACTGGCCCTATTCTCGATAATTTTTAGAAGAGTGGCCCCATTACTAATCGAATCATAGAGGCTAGCCAGAATCAATTCTGCCAAACAGACATTCTGGCCATGATGGAGTTGAGTGGCGAGAGTGACCATCTTCTTGGTCACCTGTAAGGACTTCGAGCAAAATACAAAGCGAGTCAGCCATAAGGCTAGAAACGCTATGTGTTCGACATCCGACACAGCATCTGTCGACCTGTCATGGTAGTGGTTGATGAAAGTGGTATAGGTTGGTTTGGTGTCAGAGAAGCCAATTTGATCCTCCGACATCTCCTCCGGATCGAAGTAGTCCCCGGTGGGTCGAAGGCCAGTAATAGCGGCCACATCGAAGAGTGTGGGAGTTAGCATCCCACAGGGAAGATGGAAAGTAAAGTGGGAGTAGTCCCAGAAAAGCAGGGAAGCTATCAGCATCTCCGGAGAATAGTTCAAACCTGTCTTCGACAGCATCACCAGGTCGAAAATCCCCATCTTTTTCCAGATCGAAGCTTGGCATTTCTCCATCTTTTCCAGCCAAGCAACGTAATCAGGAGTAAGGCTAGGGCCAGACCTGAAAGCCCTAACACCTTTGTTGAAGAAACGAAGGTCGATTTTCTCTTTTGCAGGCTCTTCATTGTCTTCAGCATCTTTCTTGGCGCATGCAACCGGTTTGAGTTTCTCAACTACCGGAAAATAGCTCTTGATCTTCATGGCCTCAGAAATACTTGGATACAAGGGGCCAGACATAGCAAAGATCTGGTTGGAATATCCAACCGGGATCATAAGGTGGTGTGAGTAAGCATCACGAACGGCGATGTCCAAGGGTTCAGGGACCCTTCGTTGGCCTGTAGCAGTTACTACTGGAGCGGTGACGAAAATCTTAGGTTTGGCGTTTCCAGTTGGTGCGGTGGCGCTAGGAGCATTGGAACCAGATGCCATTGTTAGTGTTGAGGTTTGAAATGAGGTTGAAGACGAAGTGAAGGAGGAAAAGTTTCTGCAAAGATAACAAGTTTGTATGAAGATAGAGAAGTCTGAAAGCTAGATGGCGTAAAAAGTCCCACAATGGGGTACTTACTGCTATTTATAGTAGTGGGGGAAAATCCCCAAAACCGAGGACATTAAATGCCATTTAATGCTGCAGGAGATAGTGGGACGCGTGGCATCCCCCTGTTGTTTCAGCCGTTCTGCAGAAATAGAGAGACGCAGCGTGCGTCCTCGTTTTTGGGAATTGTCATAATGACAAATTCTGAAATGACGTTTGGTACTGCACGCCGTACTGAGGTGACGTCTTAGGTACGGAAAAATGATGGTTTTCTTGGGATTGCCAGTGGTTGGTAGAAAACAACAAAAAGTGCACAATTTAATTTGTGACTAAGCGTGAAAAGGCAGGTGTCGAATGGCGTTTCAAAGAATGCCTTTTTCTTTCAGAGTCGAAATAAGGCATTCTTGGGGGGCAATTTGTTGGCTCCTAAATTCGACACCCTTGTTTTATTAATGTCAGCCATTAAAGCTGAAGGATGTTTTCGACTGGCTAAGTCTGTCGAAATGCCCATCGAAAGATGGCAAAGTACTTAGAAGATTTCTTCCAAGGGAGAAGTTGGTTGCCTTCGACGTCGAAGGCATTTCTCGTCGAAGATGCTTCTCGACGAAGAGGTTCGATGGTTCAGAGTGGAGCAGTTTGAAATACAAGCGTTTGGAGGGAAAACGGTTTCCAGCGGTTACCAAGTGCAACGTGCAAGGATCTGGAGCGTCGAACGTTGAGAACGTGCCAAGTGGAATGATCTCGAAGCAGTGTAACTGCCCGACGGTTACTTGGGATGTTTTAGTATAAATAGTAGTAGTCATGTAAGTTCTCGCGTGTGTTCACAATTCTATACAAAGTCACTCATATAGATTCGAGTACCCAGCGTGTGAGAAAGAATTGTTGAGAAATGTATGTGTGAAACACCAACTTTATTAATCAAAGTCATTTACTTTTCCAGAAATTTACTTGCTTTCCTCTTTACATTCCTGTCGAAACCTTTTACTTTAAGCCTTGTTTATTTTACCAAGTCCTTTCTTCATGCAATTTCATTTAAAGCCTCTTTATTTTATTTAAAGCCTCTTTATTTAAAGCCTTATCCAATTTAATCAAACTTCAAAATCAACCTATGTCCTAGGATCAATCTGATCGATCCTGCGAGTAACCAAATAAGTAACCATTTGGAGGATCAGCGGTTGTTTACCAAATCCCAAGGTAAACAGTTCTTGCGGAGTACTGTAGATGTTTAGGGTGCTAATACATTCCCTTTGCATAACCAACCCCCGTACCTAGATTCTCTCCCCCTCTTTTTTGGGTTATTCGCTCTTTTCCCATTCCTCTAGAAATAATAAAGCGCGGTGGCGATATTTTTTTATTTGATCTGTGTGAGTCAAGTCAATCCAATGGCTTTGTCTCAACATTTATATCACTACAACGTCAGAGATTAATTCCTGAAACAGGACAGGGCTACTATCTATAGGACCAGGCGGTATGAATTCCTGAAACAGGACATGTTTACCAACCAAAAAAACAAGTCACGGGTTAATTCCCGAAAGAGAACGGGGCAACTATCTATATGACCAAGCGGTATGAATTCCCAAAATAGGACGGGGAAACTATTTATATGACCAGGCGATATGAATTCCCGAAACAGGACAGTTTTACAAACGAAAAATAGGTCACCGATTAATTCCCGAAACATGATGGGGAAACTATCTATATGACTAGGCGATATGAATTCTCGAAACAGGACGGGTTTACCAACGAAAAACAGGTCACAAATTAATTCCTGAAACAGGATGAGGCTACTATCTATATGACCAGGCGGTATGAATTCCCGAAACAGGATGGGTTTACCAATGAAAACAGATTGTAGATCAATTCCTAAAACAGGGAGGGGCAAATATCTGCATGACCAAATGATTTTATTAAGAGACTGAATTCTGACCAGCATCCCCCCCAGAGATCGAATTTCGGAAAACATCTCCCTTCAGAAGAATTCTGAAAAGCGTCTCCTTCAGGGCCTTCGTTGTGAAAAGAATTCTCCTCTAGAGTTTTATTCTTAAAAGCATTCCCCCCAGAGACTGAATTCTGGCAAGCATTTCCTTCAGAGGTTTATTCTGAAAAGCATCTCCTTCAGGGACTTTGTTCTAAAAAGCATTCTCCTCCAAAGGTTTATTCTGAAAAGCATTCCCCCCAGAGACTGAATTCTGGAAAGTATTTCCTTCAGAGGTTTATTCTGAAAAGCATCTCCTTCAGGGCTTCATTCTGAAAAGCATTTTCCCTCAGAGGTTTTCTGAAAAGCATCCTTCGAATACAGTCAGGCGTAGACTCATTCTGATACTCCTATCAACAGTTACTTTGGATGGCATATGTAAGCCCATCTTTGGATACACTTTATCACCTCTCTGAATGGCATCTTTAATCCAATTCAAGCAGTATAACCAACCAACTGTGTCACTTCGTGCACATGTGAGTGAAAATTTTTGGGCACTTAAGTGTTCAATCCTCTTCCACCTTCAGACCCCAAAGGGCGAGCATGCCAATATAACTCTTTAGGTTTAAGAAGATTGAAAAAGGGAAGTTGTTGTACCCCAAAATTTACCCTCCCATTTTTCAAGAAAAATTGATTTAAGATACCTCCTCATGCTCCTAAAGGTCTCAAACACTCAAGACTTATCAAGGATTGATCACATGAACTCTCCTCCTAAGCAATTGACCTACATCTCGGGTTTTGTTTTTCTCAAGGAAAATTGAGCTTCTAAGGCCTCAAGTGGATTTCATGGTTCCTCATATGCTTCAAATAATCCTCATGTCAAGTTTCAAGCCTTACATCACAAATTTGTTTAGATGATTGCTCAGATGATTGAAAATCAAGTGTATTGGATAAAAAGTCAACATTGGTCAACATATAGTCAAACTTCGAGATTGTTGGTCAACATCAATATTTTGAAGTCACATTCATCATTTTATTAAGTGTTGATCATGATTCATCAAGAAAACTCAAGATTCATTAAAAGACAAAAGTTACCAAATTAGGGTTTTCTTAAAGAGAAGTCAACTGAACTTTGACCAAGCATAACTTTCACATGCTTCATCAGAAATTACTCAACCAAAGTGTTTCTTGAAGTAAATTCAATTCTATACAACTTTGTCTCTCTAAGCTCAAGGCCAAAAATGCTATATTTGAGAGATATAGGCCAAAACATTACAGGTCATTTTAAAAGTAAACAAAAGACATCTTTTTTCAAAGCAATTTACATCAAATTAAAGACTTCAAATGAAAACGTGACCAACGTGAGAGTTGTAGGGGACATCTTGAGCTTTCCAAAAAGTAAAAGATTGCCTTCATATGACAAAATTTGAGAGAGTTGTAATTGGTGCAAGTTGAGAAATTTTGAGAAAATGCATGAAACCACAATCGAGCAATTTTGGACTTCTAGGCTAATGGGCCTAACTTTTGAAGTTCAAACGTGTTTATAACATGTTTAGGGACCCCTAAATCCATTAATGCATTATTTTAATTTTTTATTTCATTTATTTTAATTTTATTCATTTAAGTTCAAAATTAAATTAAATAAATATTAAATAAATGTACAAGGCATGTGGGCTTTTGTTTGGGATCATTTTGAAGCCCAAGATCACATATCCAACATAACAAAATCATGAGGGATGAAGAAAGAAAGTGGTATTCATGTTTTGGAAAGTTTTGCAATTGTTTTGGAAAAAATTATGACTTTGATTGCACATGTTTCCTTCCAAGAATGTTAACTTAAATAATCATCCATTATAAATAGAGGACACACTCTATAAGACAAGGGACAAATTGGCTGCTGTAATACGGTGGAAGAAATGAATTTTTGGTTTTATCCAAATGTGAGGATAGCTAGAGTCGCCATCGACTTTTCTTTTATCCAATATTTAGGAAAGGTGAAAAGAACAGGAAAGACCTTTGATAGATTTTGAGTTCGGGGATAAGTTATGAAAAAGGGAAGGTGTTAGCACCCTTTTCATCCGTAGTTATCTATAAGCTCTTAATTGCTAGCTCACTTTTGAAATTCTTGCTTTGTGGGTATGATTTGTTTGAAAATATTTTGAAAAGCCTAAAGTACGGCCAACTTTGTAATGGTTCTTGTATCAGTCCTCAAGAACGCGTACAAAGTGTTTTTAAAACTATTTTTAAAACTATTGTGATCAAGCAATTAATACTTCCTTATCCACTAAAGGTCTTTCTTATTCTTTTCCTTCTCCTTTTGAGATAGTGCTTTCCGTGCAATTAGTTTGTAGGTAGCCCTATCTATTGGATATGAAGGGACAAGCGAAGGGTCATCGTATGGTCATTGAAGGCAACAGATAGAGATGCTTTAGCAATTTATCAGAGGGACTAGATCTTTTTTCATAGGCAATCTCGAAGGGTCATCAAGGGACTATGATCTTTATTCGAAGGGACTTTGATAAAGTATCCCTATTTTCGAGGGACATGACTGTGTTTCCGAAGGCAACAAAGAGAGATTACCCTAGAGGTGCGAGTGTGAATAGTGTGTTTAGTTCAATTATTTATCTTATATTAGGGTTTGCTAACGATTATTTTTATCTTGCCATACATTCCTAATTACTAGCAATATAATATACCGAAAAATAAAGTTGTGGAGAGTAAATCCTAAGCTATTATAGGGATTTAGGGAAATTACATAAAAAAGAATGCGGAAAATAAAGTACGGAAATTAAATCCTACACTATTACATCCTGTAAGCAATTACATAATGGAAAAGAATGCGGAAAGATAAATCTAAACTATTACAAGAAAAAGTCGTGTGACCTATACAACTTCTCTAAGAATTTAAATGCAAAACAAAAAACATTTAAAAATGTTCGAATGTGATTTTTATGAAATTAATTCGATGTTAATTAAAAAAAACCTAAGTATAATTAATTTTATTTAATAAAAAAACCTAAAGTCTAATTAATTTTACTATTTAAGAAAATACTAATTAACTTAATTAATTAATAAATAAATAAAGTCAAAATTAATTTATTAAAAAACTAAACCTAATTTATTAGGGTTTTCAGAAAAAGATTAAAATTGATTAATAGTTAATTAAGAAAAATAATTAGGATTAGTAATTAAAAGAAAGAAAATGGATTAGTTAAAAAATATGAAGAAAAATAATTTGCATGGGGTGGGTGTTGAACCCACGCCCTTCAGCATTCATCTTGCAGAGCTTACCACCCAGCCAACGTGTTGGTTCTGTTTAGAGAATAAGCGCAGTGCACAATATATGAAACCTGCAGAAATTGTGAAAATAACAAAAAAAGATGCAAAAGGAAGAGATCAAACCCACACCCTTGTATTCTAAAGCCTTAGCGTGCGTGTTCTTGCCACCGCGGTGGCTGTTTCATCCGTTAAAAATACAAAACCAAATAAATATAAAATAAACAAAACAAATAGACCGGAGAAGCGTCGGAGCCCTAGCTTCGGTCGTTTTCTCCGGTGAATATGTTTTCCAAACCTACAAAACAAAGTGTGTTAGTGATCAAATAGAACCATATCCCCCTAATTTGAGGGCTGCAAACTCATTGGTGGCCTTCGTTTTGGCTGAATCATCCTGTACAGAGAGATATGAACAAGATAACATAAAATAGTTCAAACATGGTGATACATGTTTCTGGAATCATGTGATTCATGTGAATGATCAAACCTGCATTGTTTTGTCTCAGGAACACACTAGCATGGTTAGTTTCAATCAAAACATCATGAAAATCAAAATACGAATTTGAATTAAACATGAAACTGCTGATGCATGGGGTCCGTGTTTCAGGCCCTTTTGATCATCAAGGATGATCAATACTTACTCTATAGAACCCCGAGAGTCAATTTGGATGGCTGGTTTGCTTTGAGAAGGGTTGTATGAGAGATTTCAAGTTTGCCCTAATTTTGACAAAAGTTGATATTTTTGAGAGAGTTCTTGCAAGGTTTTTTTCGTGTCCTTTGTTTGAAGATAATGAGAATATATATATATATAGGAAGAGATTAGGTTAAGAGGAATGGGCTTGGACTTCTTGTAATTATCTCTTTTATTTTGTTTAAAAAATAAGTTTAAATCTTTCCAGCTATGAAGATTTTCTCTACCAATGAATTCACACGAATTACAGCATGTCCTTGGGCCTCCAAAACATTTGAAACAAAAACCTTATAAGCCTTATTTCTCCACTTACTATTTATTGGATTTAATTTGAATTTAAATGAATAAAAATTCAAATAAAAGAAATAAAAATCATAAAAAAATATGTTAATGGTTTTGGGGGTCCCCTGACATGTCATGAGCACATTTGAACTTCAAAAATTAGGCCCACTCGTTCAAACGCCCAAATTTATTCAATTGAGGTTTAATGCAATTTCACAAAATTACCCAACTTATGCAACTCATAACTTGCTCAAATTTTGTAATATCAAGATGATCTTAGAATTTTTAGAAATATCAAGATGTCCCCTACAACTCTCATGTTGATCATTTTTCCATTTGAAGAATTTATATTGATGTGAATTGCTTTGACAAAAAGTGTCTTTTTGTTCTTTTAAAATGACCTATAATGTTTTAGCCCATATCTCTCAAATGAAGCATTTTGGGCCTTGAGCTTAGAGAGAAAAAGTTGTAGAGAATTGAATTTCCATCATAATAAGCTTTGGTTGAGAATTTTTTGATGAATCAAATGAAAGTTATGCTTGGTCAAAGTTCAATTGACTTCTCTTAAAGAAAAACCCTAATTTAACAATTTTTTACTTTTGATGAATCTTTGAGTTTTCTTGATGAATCATGATCAAACCTTGATCAAATGATGAATGTGACCTTAAAATGGTAATGTTGACCAAAAATCTTAAATTTTGACTCTATGTTGACCATAGTTGACTTTTTGTCCAATAAAGTTGATCTTCAATCATCTGAGCAATTGACTGAGCAAACTTGTACTGCAAGGCTTGAAACTTGGCATGAGGATATTTTGAAGCATATGAAAGACCATGAGATTCACTTGAGGAATTATAAGCTTAATTTGCTTTGAGAGAACCAAAATCGTAATTATGGGCCACTGCTTAGGAGGAGGATTCACCTGACCATTCTTGAGTAGTCTTGAACGCTTGAAAAACTTAGGAGCATGAGGAGATCTTTTGAAATGAGAGGGAAAATTTTGGGGTATAACAGCCGCCATAGAAACAAGTTCTCAAACACAAAATTTTCAAAGAATAGGTACAAATCGTATCCCTGTTTTCCAGCCATTCTCAACTGAAACGAAGCCTCGAATCATCATCCTGACATCCCTCAGAACCTCCTCAAGTACATAACCACAATCAATCGTGCCCAGAACGCCTCCCCTAAATTACACCGGTGGTAAGGATTTTCTAATTTTAAATTTCTTAATCCTTGGGTTATTAATAAGTTTCATATGTGCAGATGTGTTAAACAAGAAACATAGAACAGGTTGGAACCAAGCGTGTGAAGAGAAGGGAGAGGGTTCGAACCCCATTGATGCCAAAACCCTTTTTACTTTACTTTCTTCATTTTCCTTTTTTTATTAGTTATTTTATTATTAATTAAACTTTTTAATCAAAACTGTTACATAAAAAATCAGAAAGAAGCCATATAATAAAATCAACAAAAAATAAGTTTTAGGGTGTAAATTAATTAATTGATTTTATGGAAAAATATATTTTAGGATTTTTATTAATTAAAATCAATTAGAATTAGGATTTTAATTATTATTAATTAACACTTAAATTATTTTCATAAAAACACCAAAAATATGAACTTTGATTTTTAGGGCATTTGAACCTTTTTTTCAAATATTTTCTTATTCATTTTGCTATTTATTTTCTTAGACAATTGTATAGGTTGCATAATTTAACGTAATAGTTTAGATTTACATCTCCGCGTTTTTCTAATTATGTAACTCTCCCAAAGCTTTGTAATACCGTAGATTCACATTCTCGCTTTATCTTTTGCCTTTATTTGTTTGTATATATATATATATATATATATATATATATATATATATATATATATATATATATATATATATATATATATATATATATATATATATATATATATATATATATATATATATATATATATATATATATATATATATATATATATATATATATATATATATATATATATATATATATATATATATATATATATATATAACTGCTAGTAAATAGGCTTGTATGATAAGAATAAAATCAAACATAGATAACCTTAATTTTCAAGATAACATAACTGAAACCAATACACTTTGCACATTTCACCTCTAAGATAACCTCTCTTCGTTGTCTTGTGATACTAATGGTCACGTCCCACCAAAACAGGAATACTTTAGTAAAGACCCTCGGTTAAACAATATCATCATGGTCCCTTTCAAATAAAGATCATAATTCCTCGATGATCCTTCGAGTTGCCTACAAAATGATCTAGTCCCTTCGATGACCCTGCGAGAAAAATGATGATAGTCCCTTTGAATTGCTAAATTATCCTAACATGTTGCCTTTTATGACCATACGACGACCCTACACATATCCCTTCACATCCAATAGATAGGGGTACCTATCAACTAATGGTGTGGATAGTACTATTTCTAACGGAGAAGGAAAATAACAAGAACGACCTTTAGTGGGTAAGACTCAACAAATTGCTGGCTCATAACAGTTTCAAACAAAGAAATTCATTTTTACACCTAATGTTTCAAAACAAATATTTTCAAAAAAAAATACTTTGTATACATTCTTGAGGACGGATATAAGAATTATTACAAAGTCTGCCTCACAATTGGCATTCAAAATATTTTCAAATCACACACACAAAGCAAGTTTAAAGTAAGCTAAGCAATTAAGATCCCGTAGATAACTACAAATGAAAAGGGTGCTAACACCTTCCCTTTTCATAACTTACCCCCCGAACTCAAAATCTATCAAAGGTCTTTCCTATTCTTTACAAATTTCCTCATTGGATAAAAGAAAAGCCAGTGACGACTCTTGCTATCTGCAACATTTGTGATAAAACGCTAAACAATTTAGTTCTCCCACTGTATTATAGTATTGTATTAAAATTTTAAATAATTTAAATGCTTTTTATGTTACACTATATATTGGAATTCCAGAAAAGATCCTTGCGGCCTCTTAAGGCACTATTATGTGTGTTGGACTTCTTGAGAAAGATATTTGTCATCTCTTAAGGCAATATTATATATGTTGAACTTCCTAGAGAATATTCTTGTCGCCTCCTAAGGAAATATTATGTGTGTTAGACTTCTTGACGAAGATCATCATCGCATCTTAAGGAAATATTATGCGTGTTGGAATTTCTAGAGAAGACCCTTGCCACCTCTTAGGTAAATATAATATATGTTAGACTTCTTGGAGGAGATCCTTGCCGCTTCTTATGGAAATATTATGTATGATAAACTTCCTTGAGAAGATCATTTCCGCCACTTAAGACAATATGATGAATGTTGGACCTACACACAAAGATCTTTGATGCCCTTTGAGGCGATACAAATAAGTTTATCTAAACTCCCTGCTTGAGAGAATGGTATTTTCCTCGGACGAGATCAAACATCTAAATCTCTCCCAAGAGGCACGAATAAAGTCTAGTCTTAGAGACTTAACCTAAAGTCTTGTCTGAGGGCTTGATAGATGTTCCGCCTGAGAGGTTTAACACCTTGTGTAAAGGAATTAGAGCCTAATCAGATGGGTATAATATAACTTCATCAGAGGGATTAAAAGTTCCAATCAAATAGGATATCTAAACTCCCTATCTAAGACACTTGGAGTTTCCTCGGGTGGGATCCAACATATAAATCTTGCCTAAGAGGCACGACCGAAGTCTGACCTAACAGACTTAACCTATAGTCTTATATAAGGGCTTCAAAGAAGTCCCACACGAGAGTTCCAACACCTTGGGTTAGAGAATTTGAGTGTCATCAGTTAGACTCCCGATATCTTCGCTTGAGGGTATATGATTTCACATCAAACAGACTATCTAAATTGCCCGCCTGAGAGATTTGGAGTTTCCTCGAGTGGGATAAAACAAATAAGTCTCGCTCAAGAGGCAAGATTAAAGTATAGCTTGAGAGGCTTAACCTAATATCTTATTTTTGGGCTTTATAGAAGTCTCACTCAAGAGGTCCAAAGCCTCGCCTGTGGGAATTGAAGTCTCATCATTCGGGCTCAATTTAACTTTGCATAAGGGAATACGAGTACCCATCAAACAAGTTATCTAAACTCTCCGACTTAGTGACTTAGAGTTTCCTCGGGTGGGATGCAAAATAATCTCGCCCAAAAGGCACAACCGAAGTCTAGCCTGAGAGACTTAGGGCCTGTTTGTTTCAGTTTTTTTAAATGATTTTTGTAGTTTAAGGTATTTTTGTTGAAAAAATTTACAAAGAATTTTTTTTAAAATGCTTCAAATAAAAAAATTACTTAAATAGTTATTCTTAAAAATATCATTATAAATATTTCATCCTATTGGTATAATTTTTTTTGGATATTAAAATTTTAAAAAATCACTTAAATTTGAAACTATTTCAAATAGCTTTTCATAAAAATCATTTTTGAGATACACTTTTTTAAAAAATAATTGTGATTTCAACTAAGTTTTGATCTTCAATAATGTATATTTATGTTATAGGATTTCAAATTTAGTCTTTCAATATATAATAATTAGATTTAAAAAAATTTTAACATTTTGAAAACAACTTTTGTAAAAATCATTTTTGAAAATAAAAAGAAAAATATATTTTTTTTAAAGTTAAAACAAACAGGCCCTTAACCTAAAGTCTTGTCTGAGGGCTTGATAGAAGTCTCGCCCGAGAGGTCCAATTCCTCACATGAGGGAATTGGTGTCTCATCAACCAGGCTTAATATAACTCTGCCTGAGGAACTAAGAGTTCCCATTAAATAGGTTATTTAACTTCTTGCCTGAAGGGCTTAAAGCCTAGTTAGTATGGTTCAACATGCCATACCACTGAGAAACATAGAGCCTCGGGATACCCCAACACTCTGTAGCGTAAAAGCACTTTTCTCTTTCTTAAAGCCCTTGTATTTGATGGAATGTGTAATGATATATCCAAGAGGGGCGATGACCATATGTCACCCTCTGATAGGAATCTCCTCATTCTAAGTGCCTCTCATTCGCCCAGTTATGGGAAACATGAGAAAAGACATTTCTTGGTTAGAGAAAAGTAGGATTCAATAGTTGATTGATGCCCTCCTAGGAAGTAGGGAAACACTCAATCAATAGCTGAATTGGCAGTTATCATTCCCAAGGAAACCCTAGGTCCAAGGACCTTTATAAATACCCCTACCTTATGGTTAATGAGACAAATAATTACACCCAAAGCATAATATATATACACTAAGCCTCTTACCTCACTTGAGCTAGCCCTCTTATACCATTGTTAACATTGTAAACATCATCAAATAGGGTCTCTCACCATCTTAGCAGAGCCTTAACCACCATCATTTACAAAGGTCTCTAAGTATCCCCTACTCACGTAGAAATACAACACACACCTATACCTTTTGACTAGTATAATATATATAGTAGAAAGTTGATTACTAAATCATGGAAGGTTATTTACTCACCTAGACATTAAGACATTAAACAAAGTTGGTTGATTATCTCTTTATTGAAAATCAACAATCAATGGCCTTCTATGTATCATATTTATTTTTTAAATATGGTCTTACATTAAGCATTCATTTTTTATGGAGGAACATATGTTAGTAATGGAAAGAACATTGGTTTATAGACTGATTATTGGTTGAGATATATAATTAAATATTTTCACTTAATGTTACTAGTGGAGATTCAATTTATGCAAGATATCAATTAGGAAATTCCTCATGGCTTATCCATTTTGCCTCATTAAATTGTTGAAGTATTTTGAAGATTAACTTTTCATTTAATAATAATATTGTTGATAAAATCATTTATAGAGGATTTATAGGGTGATCTATGTTTTAAAGATGGCTACACTTGTATTAGGAGGGATCATATTGAGTCTTCTTGGACAAAATTCTTTTAAAACCCTATAAACTACCTGCTAAGTTATTAGTGACTTGGAAAGTAATACATGATTTTATTGCAACAGAAAATAACCTGATACGAAGGGGAATGCATATGACGTTATGGTTCTCTCTCAACAATCATGATGTGAATACTATGGACCACTTATTTCTTAGATGCATGTAAACTTTACTTTTTTGGCATTGGATTGAGCGATTGTTTGACATGAACATTAACATAACTAGTTAGGAAAGCTTATTTAAAGTTTCTTATAGCTGTTAGAGCTCTTTCATTCAAAATCTCATCATGACTCTCATCATCATCATAATTCTTTAGAAAACATGGCTCACAGGAAATGATATCAGATTTTAAAATAATAACATTGACGTTGATAGTGACATTTTTCATGTTAAATAATTAATCTATATGACATGTACTTCTTTCAATGGAAACATGTAATCTTTTATAATTATTAAATTCTTTGACATTAAAGGTCGACCTCATCCTGCACCTAGAATTATACATGTTAATTGATGTTTTGGTAGTCATAATTGGAATATGTTCAATGTGGATGGAGCTTCAAGAGGAAATCCTGGAATATCAACTTGTGATGATAGATTTATGGATAATATATGAAAATTTTGGGAGCTTTATCAATTAAGATTGAAGTTGGAACCTCCTTTCAATATGAATTGCATGGAATCATGTTTGCTATAAAAAATGTTAACACTAAGAACTGAAAAAAAATATTTGACTTGAAACTAACTCAATGTTGTTCATTCATGTATTTTCTAATTCGAATATTGCCCATTAAAATCTCTTAATTAAATATAAGAATACCTTATACAATATACACTTCTTTAGATTCAAGATATCTCACATTTTCAGAGAGCAAAATGCATGTGCATATATATTAGCCAATATAGATTTTTTTTTGTTGATTAGGACACTTTATGGAATTCACTTTCTATTTATTATTTCAAATGTTTTTTGAGAGGTAGATTGGATAGGTCTAACTATCGCTTTTCCTAATTTTTATGAGTTAAGTTTTATGCCATCTCTTACTTTTTATTTTTCCTATTAATTTAATAAATTGTTTTTATTAAAAAAATGCAATTCACTGATTCGACTTTAGTAAAAATATATGTAAAAACCATTAAATAAATTTAGGGTTAAATACACGTTACCTCCTACAATGTTAGCGATATTTGATTTACCTTCTGTATTTTTTTTATTCCCCCTTGTAATGTTTAAATTCTGTTTATTTATCCCCTCTATTGACCATTCAACAGAGAATCTTAAAATTTGCTGATGTGGCAGACAATGTGTCATTTTATTTATTTTTTAAAAAACCCATGTGAAGTTTTTAATTTTTTAATTTCTTTTGAACTTTTTTTAATTTACTTTTTTATTTTTAAGCTTTGGCATAATAGGAGTTGAAAAAATACAAAATTTGGTCCCAACAAAATTTGAACCCAGGACATATCACTTTAAATACAAATATGCTACCACTAGGCTACTTAACACTGCTTGACAATAAGTTGCTAACAATATTTTTAGTTCTTGAGTTTAATAAATATAATTTTCTTGAAGCAAAAACAATCCATAAAAAGGACCCCCCAAAAAAGAGGTTAATTATTATATAGTACATTGTTGAACTCATTGTTCCTTCGGACCGACCCATAATCAAAACCAATGTTTGAAGTATACCTAGCTAATTTGTGAGCCTCTTCAGTTCTTTCCCTAATCAACTGAGAAATCCTAATTTCCTTAAGAAGCTTATTGGCTTCCTTCATCTTCTTCACATCACGATTCATGTTTGCAGTGCACCTCAATAATTTGTGAGCCTCTTACTTCTTTCCATATACAAATTAGTAACCCTAATTTCCTTGAAATAGTGATTGTATTCCTTCATCTTCTTCACCAGACCAGCGATGGTGTTTCTAGGAATCGTGGTTTCGCTTTTTTTCATGATATTAACCAAGCTTAAACAATTTGATACAAAAGCGTATTTTTGGTAATCATCATCAATAGCCGCTTCGATGGCCATACTAATCGCTATCGCTTCAGTTTGCAACGGGTTGTTCGACCCCTGCATGCATTTCGTCACTGTCCTAATAGTATCTCATTCCACAGTCGTGAAAATCGCACTTAATCCCCAGATTCCTTCTATCACGAGGCTAGCGTATATGCGGCAGAACTTCCACTCAAGATGAGTATTGTCCTTTCTCTTCTCTTGCATGTACTCTATGCTCTCCGTGTTATGTTTATTAGAATTATGATTCTTATTTCTACCTAATTATTGGTTTTATCCTTCTGCTTATGAGTATTGTTGTTGTTTCTTTGAAGCTTCTACGGGTTCTTTGAGGTATCGCCCTTTGCAAGCTGGTTTTCTGTGTTCTTGGTTATGTGTGATCGATAGTTCCTTCCCATAAAATTAGAATTTATGTTCATATTTGATTACTCTGGTTCCATCATTTATTATTCTGCTCCATATATACTTCTTGCCCTTTGTCTTTGTTGCTGACTCGACTCTTTTCGTTGTTGATATATGATTCATGGATTTTTTTCCATTTCACTCTTGATAATCGTTACATTTGAGTTTAACTCTGATCCTTTTCAGACATTCAAATACATGTAGGTATAAAGTGTCGTGTTGTTGTTATCTTTCTTATTGTTTTGATGGTTGTATTTTTTACTATGTTGTTCATTGTTAATATTCAGGTGTTCCCTTTGCTTGTCTTTCTTCCTACATCTTATCTGATTCTTGATTTATGTTAAACATAACCCTTTAGTTTTCCCCCTTGTAATAGTTTGACTATCATTATTACTGTCGTCTCTTACCATTCGTGTGCCTCTCCAAACTCTTCTGATTTTCTTTACTACTTTTTGTGCTCCTCAATTGCTTATTGTTATTGTTTTGTCTGTTGTTTTTATCAGAACAAGATTAGGTTCTGCAATATTATCTCTGAGTTTTGATGATAACAAATGAGTATGATTGTATGAACAATTTTTTGTACTAATGTTTGTTATTGTTGAGTACTTAACAAACAGGTTCTACTTCTGATGAATGGTGTGGCCAAGACATTAGAAGAGAATTGATTTTGCTTCTATGTTACACAAGTTCTGTTGAACAGTAGCAAGACACTCCAGAAGGCTCTAAAGTGTGAACTCTGATATTTTCTGAAGAAATCAGTCAAAATATCTGAAGACAAAAGTTGTTACTTATATCCAAATGCTGAAGACTCAAGCTTATAAGGTCAACATGTTCTAAAGAAACAAAGTTAGAAGATATGAAGACAAAGTTTCTACTGAAGTCCAGATGCTGAAAGCTTGTGAAGTTCTAAAGATAAGGGTTCTAAAGACCAAGTGCTGAAGACTCTAAAAGATAGAAGGTCTAAATACTCTGAAGACTTGAAGTTCTAAAGACCCAAGGTTCCAAGAAAAGGTTCTTACAACCAAGTGTTGAAGACTCTGAAGACGCTGTTCTGAAGACTCTAAAGACTTAAAGTTATAAAGACCTGATGTTATGTTCTCGCTTATAAACTCATGCTCGCATAATCCTCTGAAGTGTAGAAGGAAAGAAGATAACGTTAACATGGTACAAATAGTACATGGTACAATCAACGTTTCTTTACACTGCCATGAAAGGACGGACACGTTGCACGATCTTGTCCCCCACGTTACTGTTCAAGCTGCCAATGTTTCTAGAAATTGCAAGAGTATCTCTCAACGGATACATTATGCTAATGGCTATATATAAAGTCTTGAAGGCTAAGAAATAAAGCACCCAATTAACGAAATATTCACACGCAAACGTATTTCATTGCTTTATCATTCTTAAGTCACTGTTCATAAAATAGTTTACATACTCAGCTTTTTAGAAGCAACATTCTTGTTAATAAAACTTGTATTCAAACTGTTGTTTGATATTCCTTAAGGGATCGGGTAGGTCTGAATCCTTAAGAAGTCTAGAGCTTGCGAGTTTTAGAATTTTTTAGTCACTTGCGGGTAGCTTGTGCATTATAATAATCAAGTTGATTATTAGTTGACATTCCTTAAGGGACCGGGTAGGTCTAAATCCTTAATAAGTCTAGGGCTTGTGAGTCTAGAGTTTGTTAGTCACTTGTGGGTAGCTTGTGCAAATTGTAATCATTTTGGTTATAGTAAATTAATTCCTCCATTGAGTGAGGCGAAATCACCTTGGCGGGTGGACTAGACTAGCTTGATAATTTTTAAGTAAACTAGTATAAACATACATTGTTCTTTACTTCCTGGTCGTACTTATTGTTATTATCAAGAGTGAAGAAAAAATAATTTTAACTTAAAGGGGAATATTTTAAAAGAATCATTTTGTTTTAAAAGCCTAATTCAAACCCCCCCTTTCTTGTATTTTTCACACCTTGAATTGGTATTAGAGCTCCTGTTCTGAGAAGATAAAATGTTTGAATTTTTATCAACACTTAACAATGTCCAATACCGATCCAGTGTGTGTGAAAAACCAATGGCTACATCGACTTCCACTGTTGATAATAGGGATAATGATAGAGATCATTATAGTTAAAAACCTCATATGTTTGATGGGGATAAATTTGACTATTGGAAGCATAGAATAGAAATTTACTTTATAGCATATGACTTAGATCTATGGGACTTGGTAGTTGATGGCTACACTCACTCAGTAGATGATAAAGGTCATAAGATTGCAAGAAGTGCGATGGCTGAAGCATAGAAGAAAGTATGCAGAAATCAATACAAAGCAAGAACCATTCTTTTAAGTGCTATCTCATATAATGAATATGAGAAATCACTTCAAAGTCTATTTTTGGTTATCTTCAGATGACACCTGAAGGCAACACACAGTTAAAAGAGACAAAGGCTCTAGCCTTAATTCAAAAGTATGAAGCCTTCAAGATAGAAGACGACGAATCTGTGGAAACAACGTTTCGAAGACTTCAGACTATTATGGTAGGACTTAAGGTTCTGAGCAAAGGTCACTCCATCATATACCATGTTAAAAATATTATCAGAAGTATGCCTGTTAAATGGCGACCAAGGGTAACTACCTTAAAATTGGCAAAGGATCTGAACAACACCTCTCTTGAGGAGCTGATTAGGTCTTTAAGAAGTCATGAAATAGAGCTGGAACAAGATTGTTGCACCCCAAAATTTTCCCTCTCATTTTATTCAAAACACACTCCTAGAGGTCCTCAAAATGCTCAAGGTTGACCAAGAATTGACTAGACAAATTCTCCTCCTAAGCAATGACTTCCAACTAGGGTTTCACTTTTCACAAAGAAGTTTGGGTTTCAATGGCCTCAAGTGATTTCCATGGTCCCTAATATGTCCTCAAGAATTCCCATGTCAAGTTTCATGCCTTGCATCACAAGTATGCTCAGTCAATTGCTCAGATGACTAAAAATCAATTGTATTAGGTCAAAAGTCAATTGTGGTTAATATGCGGTCAAACTTCAATATTTTTGGTCAACATCAACATTTTGAAGTTACCTCCATCATTTGATCAAGGGTTGATCATGATTCCTCAAGGAATGCTCTCAAATCATCATGAATCAAAAATTGCTAAATTAGGGTTTCCTAGAGAAAGACAACTGAACTTTGACCAGGCATAACTTTCACATACTTCATCCATTTTGCACTAACCAAAGCTAATTGTGAATAAAATTCAATTCCCTGAAACTTTTCTTTTGTCCTCAAGTTCAAAAAATGCATAATTGGAAAGATATGGGCCAATACATTACAAGTCCTTTTTGTAAGTCAACAAAAAGGCACTTTTTGTCAAAGCAAGTTACATCAAGATAAATTCTCTAAATGCAAAAATGGTCAACATAGAGAATGTAGAGGACATATTTAGATTTCTAAAAAGTCCAAGATCATCTTCAAAATATGAAAATTGAGCAAGTTATGAACAATGCAAATTGGGAAAATTGGTGAAAATGCAAAAAGTCAACTTTGAGCAAAAATGCATTTTTAAGTTCATGGACCTATTTTTTGGAATTCAAGCATGTTTATGATTTACTCAAGGACCCTTAATCTCACTCATGCACCATTGTGATTTTTATTTTTATTTATTTGAATTTTATTCATTTAAATATCATTTAAATCAAAATAAAATACAAAGTATGATAGAAGGCATGTAAGCTTTTGGTTTCCATCAAGTTGGAGGCCCAAATAACTCATGGCAAGCATTCAAATTCGTGACAACCAAGCAGAGTCCAGATTTGGACACAAATATTCAAAATTGGAAAGATTTTTAAGAAAATAATTGAAACAAATCACACATTCAATGCATTGGATTTTGGCTCTTTTTGTTGACCTAATTTCTAGCTCATATAAATACAAGGGTTTGAGACCACAAGGACACGAGAAAAAGGGCCTGAGAGAAGCTTCCCAAAAATCAAAGAAAATTGTCAAAGTTGTGAAATTCAAGAATGTGATTCCATCCCTTTTCAATCCAAACAAAGGATCAAGCATTACTCCTGAGGCTCCTAGGAGGCCATATCATCCCTTATCCACGCTTGAAGCAGCCTGAGACCGGCCAACCAAGTCACATATGTTTGGTAAAATTATTATATTTGAATCTTTTGATACGCGTGATTTAAATGAATCTAATGCATATTTTCATGTTCATATCATCCTTTTCATTGATTCTAACATGACATGAGATGTTAGGTATAAAAACATGGATTTTTCATGTTTTGGGAATTATTCGGGTCTTGGTTCGAACAGAATGATTGAGCCATGATTTGTTAAAACTAAGGCTAGATTCGGATTCAGGAGATGATTTTGTATGGATAAGCCTTTTGTTCTGGATTGAAAGCCCTTAAAATCGCAGGTCCCGTTTTTGTATGGACCGAGATGACGACCGAAGATCTGCTCCGGCGTCTTTGACTTGTATTGACTCTGGTGGGAGTGTGTGTGGGAAGATTGTGCATTTTCATTGGTCCATTTGAAATATTTCTGGCGCGCGTGTGACAGCTGGGAATAGACTTGATTTTCCATTATATTATTATTGTTTTAATATACTAACAATTGATTCAAATGGCCCAGCAGTGGTGAGTAAGCGTGCAAAGGTATTCCCTCCTAAGGGGCCTGGGTTCGATCCCATGATTTGTTATTTTTCATTTTTCTAACAATTATGTTTCAGATCTAATGCACACGAGAAATATCAAGCGTATGATGGGCCTCACACTTGGGCCATCCAATCTTGAGATGGAAGATCCAACGCTCCAGATGACTGGACCATGGTGCACCCTATGGCATACTCTCCACCAGATTGGATGCATGACTTTCGGCTGGTACTGGATTTGGACTTAACAAATTCAAACGTGCACCCCCCTTTCAGGCTTCATCTCAGGCCCATGTTTTTTTTTGTTTTTTTTTTTGTGTTTTATGATTTATTCATTTTATTTGTTTTATATTTATTTTAAAAAAACATTTATTTATGATAAAATCAGAAAAAAGTCACAGAAAATAGATTTTAGGGTTTTACAATTAAATTCAATTTTTTTGTAAATTAATTAGTTTATTTATTCAATTATTTTTATTAATTTAAAACCAATAGAATTAGGTTTATTTATTTCCAAATCTTTTTTTCAAAATAAAAATACAAAAAATGTTGGATTTAGTTTCCTCTTGATTAATTTTAACTGCATTTATTTATCACTTTTTTTATTTTCTTAATTAAGATTAGTTTTTTTAATTTAAGTATTTTCTTAACAAAAATACACAAAAAATATACTAAGTGTATAAAAGTATTTTAGGGTTTCTCTTCCGCTTTCCTTATTCGCGCGCTCATTTTAAATTTTGCATTTTATATTGATGTATCTGCAAAAAGGTTGTAATAGTTAAACTTAGGACTCTTACCTTTTCTATTTTCACGTTTCGGATTTGTAATTCCCCATCCCCGAAGCCATGTAATAGCGTAGTTTTAAATTCCATATTTTCTTTTTTGCATTGATATTAACTGTTAGATGTATGCATAATAGGCTTGTATGGCAAGATAAAAGCAAATGCTAGAAAACTTAATATTCGAATATAAACAAACTGAAACACAACACACTCGTACATGCACACCCCTAGGGAATCTCCACTAGTTGCCTTCTAAATAAATAGTCGTGTATTATGAACGTAGGGAATTTTAGTAATGACCCTTTGGTTTTGGAGATCATAAGTCTCTCTATGACCCTTTCGAAGTTGCCTCGGTAGAAGATCTTAAAATATTAGGGTGATTGCTAAAGTATCTTACAAAGTGGCTTTCATGACTATGTGATGATCCTACGATCGTCCCTCGAACATCCAACGATGGGGCTACCTACTCACTAATAGTAGGATAGCACAATATAAAGGAAAAGAGGAGAAGAACAAACATTTCGAGTAGGTAGATAGCTTCTAGTTGCTTTCTCATAAAAATAATCAAAAAACAATTTTTTCACACATACACAAACTCTTTTCTAAATATTTTCAAGGACAAAAAAACACTTTTTATACATTCTCGCCGAAACGAGAAACATTACAAAGTTCTCCGCACTAAGGCGTCTTTTAAAAATATCTTCAAAATACCCTTACACAAAAAAGCATTTTCAAAGTGAGCTAGCAACTAAGAGCCCGTAGATAACTACGAATGGAAAGGGTGCTAACACCTTCCCTTTCCATAACCTACCCCCTTACTCAGAAAATAATCTCGAAAGGTCTTTCCTGTTCTTTTCACCCATTCCTTTGTTGGATAAAAGAAAATTTGGTGGCGACTCTTGCTAACTGTAACATTGTGATAAAATGCAAAACCAGTAAAATTCAGTTCTCCCACCGTATTACAGAACTGGCGACTCTGTTGGGAACTTAGACAAAAAGTGGGGTTACCTTAGGGCTAAAACATATTTAACTTGCTTGTTTGATTTGTGTGCTTTATCTTTCGGGTTTATGTTAGGGTTATTGTTAAAGATCCTATACCCAGATCTGGGGCACCTTTTTAGGTAAGTAGCAATAAATCATGGAAGTTGTACGACATAGACCGATATGGACGATATGATAGCTAGGTTAGCGTGATACTCTGGCTTGTACTAATGTTCCTTGAGTCGGTCAAGGATAACATTAGGCTTCCACATAGTGTCATTAAATGCTAACTGACCTTTAGAACCTTAAATTGACTCATCTTAGCCATTAGAAAGTAGTGAGATAGTCGGCTTTGGTGCAAACTGAATTTGGTTAATACTTGATGCTACACTCATTAAGATTGGACTTTTGGGATATTTTGGTCGCAATTCAGATGCTTGAGCTGAAACAATGCCTGAAAGAAAGGTCAGTGATATGAGATCCCTAGAACCCAATTACTATTGCTAGGACAGGTTGAGCCAACTGAAACTACAAAAGGGTACTCACCTACGGACCCCATGCAAGCCTTTAAACCTAAGGTCTTTGTGTGACTTATTTGTGTTTGTTATCTTTGTTTGAAGCATGTACATTGTTGTACCCTAAAATTTTACCTCTCATATTTCTCAAAACATTGCAAGGAAAATCTCCAATTGGCTCAAGATTGCTCAAGAGTTGGACAATCAAGCTATCTCCTAAGGCAGTCAACCCCAAATTAGGGTTTTGTGTTGCATCAAGATCCTTGAGTCCAAATGACCTAAAGTGCTCCCCAATGTCCTAATATGTTCTCAAGGTTATCCATGTCAAGTTTCAAGCCTTGCAGAGGAAGTTTGCTCAGTCAATTGCTCAAAGGGTCCAAAAATCGACTGTGCTAGTGCAAAAGCCAATGAAAGGGAAAATTGTGACAGTACAAGGGGAGGAGGAGTACATGGTGAGCCACCTCAACTCTTTCCGATATGTAGAGATGGATGGAGAGTTCATTGAGACCCCATTCCAACATTTTGAAGAGGTTCCCCAGACACTGGCATCAACTGAGATTGTTTTTGAAGATCCTCCTATGAAGATGGCTTCCTTAAAGGTTGCCCGGGTTGTTGTTGAGAAAGGTGGGTGTGCAAATTGAGGCCAACTCCCTGATTTTGCACATAAGACTAACAAGTTTGGTTTGGGTTTCACTACAGAAGCTCAAAGGGCTGTTGGAAATGCACGGATCGGAAGACCTCCCTTGTTCATCAGCAATTCAGGAGTGAATGACATTGAAGACGATGTTGAAGAGTCTGAATTTGACAGTTGGATCTACCCAACGATCGACGGTGGACTAAGCAACTGGACAGCAAAGGACTTCATCCCAATTTCTTTTGTTACCCAGTAATGAGACTTTTTGTTTTGAATTTGTAACAGACAATGTTGTAGACTTTATGGCCCGGTGTCTTACCCGGGGCATCATGGCTTCATTTGTGAGGGCTTTATGTGTGTCATCTACATATATCATTAATAAAAGCATTGGACGTTTATTGCATTTCAAATCTTGCGCTCCTTGTTTTTCTTTTATTATATATTGCAAAACAGCTATTTTACACACACTCACATATACAGGTCTATATCCACTCTGGATCTCACTGGTAACAATTCTGCTACTGCCAGTTATGACTTCGAAAGTCCGATCAACTTAGCCGAAGACGAAGGTGAAGATGATTGTGAAGTGCCTGGCGAACTTGCTAGACTACTACTCCGGGAAGAGAGGGCTATACAGCCGTATGAAGAGCCGGTGGAAACGGTAAATCTGGGTACAGAAGAGGACAAGAAAGAGGTCAAGATCGGTGCAAATCTAGAACCTAGTGTCAAGCAACGGTTGATTCAGATGTTGCGTGACTACGTTGAGATCTTTGTCTGGTCTTATAAAGATATGCCTGGGTTGGATACCGATATTGTAGTTCACCGATTTCCTACCAAGGAAGACTGTCCTCCAGTGAAACAGAAGGTCCGCCGAATGCGCCCGGAGATGTCTGAGAAAATCAAGGCTGAAGTTATGAAACAGTTTGACGCCGGTTTTCTAGCAGTTACTTCTTCCCCACAGTGGGTGGCCAACGTGGTTCCTGTGCCGAAGAAGGATGGTAAGGTTCGAATGTGTGTTGACTATAGGGATCTGAACAGGGCAAGCCCCAAGGACGATTTCCCTCTGCCTCATATTGACGTTCTGGTTGACAACACAACTCAGCATAAAGTATTCTCCTTTATGGATGGTTTCTCCGGTTATAATCAGATTAAAATGGCTCCCGAAGACATGGAGAAGACGATCTTTGTTACTCATTGGGGTACCTTTTGCTACAAGGTCATGCCTTTTGGATTGAAGAATGCTGGGGAAACGTATCAGCGTGCCATGGTCGCCTTGTTCCATGACATGATCCATCATGAGATTGAGGTATACGTCGACGACATGATTGCAAGATCCCAGACGGAGGAAGAGCATCTTGACCACCTTCAGAAGTTATTTGACAGGTTGAAGATGTACAAGCTGAGGTTAAACCCGAACAAGTGCACCTTCGGGGTGAGGTCCGGTAAGCTGATGGGTTTCGTCGTAAGCGATAAAGGTATTCAAGTGGATCCTGCAAAGGTGAAGGCTATACAGGAAATTCCAGCTCCCAGAACAGAAAAAGAAGTCAGAGGCTTTCTGGAACGATTGAACTATATTTCCCGATTCATCCCGCACCTGACTGCTACTTGTGAGCCAATCTTCAAGCTACTGAAGAAAGATCAAGTAGTACGTTGGAACAATGAATGCCAGGCCGCTTTCGAAAGGATCAAAGAGTATCTCCAAGAGCCACCTATTCGGATGCCTCCAGTTGAGGGGAGACCTTTGATCTTATACTTGACAGTACTCGACAATTCAATGGGGTGTGTGTTAGGTCAGCATGACGAATCTGGCCGAAAAGAGCATGCTATTTATTACCTTAGCAAAAAGTTTACCGACTGCGAGACCCGATACTCGTTTCTTGAGAAAACTTTCTACGCTTTGGCATGGGCTGCTCGCTGGCTGAGACAGTATATGCTGACTCACACTACTCTATTGATATCAAAGATGGATCCAATCAAGTATATCTTCGAAAAGCCTGCCCTCTCCGGAAGAATAGCAAGATGGCAGATGATCTTGACTGAGTATGACGTCCAATACACGACCCAAAAGGCAATTAAGGGAAGTGTGTTGGCAGACCATTTGGCACATCAGGCAGTGGATGATTACCAGTCTATGAACTTTGAGTTCCCGGATGAGAGTATCATGATTGTGACTGACTATGAGACACCTGGATCGGATGAAGGACCCGAGGAGGGATCCCGATGGTCTATGTACTTTGATGGAGCTTCAAACGCTTTAGGCAATGGCATTGGCTCCGTGATCATATCTCCTAAAGGCTCTCATACTCCATTCACCGTCCGACTATGTTTCAACTGCACCAACAATATGGCGGAGTATGAAGCGTGCATCATGGGTCTTCGAGCAGCAATTGACCTAAGGATTAAGTTCTTAAGTGTTTTCGGAGATTCCTCTCTTGTGGTCAGCCAGATCAAAGGCGAGTGGGATACGAAACACCCTAATCTTATTCCTTACAAGGAGTATGTGTTGACGTTTCTTCCACATTTCGAGGAGATAACCTTTGAACACTTCCCTAGAAAGAAGAATCAGTTAGCGGACGCGTTAGCTACGATGTCTTCTATGTTCAAAGTCAATTGGGACAACGAAGCTCCCCGGATTATCATTGAAAGATTGGACGAACCTGCACATTTCTGTGAAATTGAGACCGAAGAGGTAGCAAATAAACCCTGGTTTCATGAGGTGAAGAGATACCTTGAGGCTCAGGAATACCCCGAGGGTGCATCTGTTAATGATAAGAAGTTTCTGAGGAGGTTCGCGGCAAAGTTCTTCATCAGCAATGGAATTCTTTACAAGCGTAACCATGATTCGACCTTACTGCGTTATGTGGATAAGAATGAAGCAGAAAGGATTATGGCAGAGTTACATGAAGGCACTTTCGGAACTCATTCCAGTGGACATACCATGGCAAAGAAAATCCTTCGGGCAGGATATTTTTGGTCCACAATGGAAGCCGACTATTATCAGCATTCTCAGACATGTCATAAATGCCAAGTCTATGCTGATAAGGTGCACATACCTCTAGTTCCTCTGAACGTATTGACGGATCCTTGGCCTTTTGCAATGTGGGGCATTTATATGATCGATGAGATCAGACCTACAGCATCCAAGGGACATCGTTTCATCCTGGTAGCAATTGATTACTTTACAAAATGGGTTGAAGTAGCTTCCTTTGCTACAGTAACCAAGAATGTCGTGGCACGGTTCATTCGACATAATCTGATATGTCGATACGGGGTACCAGAGAGGATCATTATGGACAAAAGTACCAATCTCAACAACAAGATGATCACTGAGCTCTGCAAGCAATTCAAGATACAGCATCACAACTCTTCTCCCTACCGGCCGAAGATGAATGGGGTTGTTGAAGCGGCTAATAAGAACATTAAGAAGATTGTGCAGAAGATAACTGTGACATACAAAGACTGGCACGAGATGTTACCATTTGCTCATCATGGGTACCGTACCTCAGCACGGACGTCAACAGGGGCAACACCCTATTCCTTGGTATATGGTATGGAGGTTGTCCTGCCCATTGAAGTTCAGATACCCTCTCTTCGGATTATGAAGGATGCAGATTTGAGCGAAGACGACTGGATTCAGACCCGGCTTGATTAGCTGAACCTGATCGACGAAAAGAGACTTACTGCTATTTGTCATGGTCAAACGTATCAAAAACGAATGATTAAGGCATTTAACAAGAAAGTTAGACGACAAGGTATCAAGTTGGGAATCTGGTGATCAAGCGCATTATCTTACCTCAAGGTGATCCCAGGGGCAAATGGACTCCTACTTACAAAGGGCCATTTGTGGTTAAGAACATTTTCTCAGAAGGAGCTATGATTCTAACCACCATGGATGGTGATGACCTTCCTCACCCTGTCAATGCAGACATAGTGAAAAGATACTACGCATGATCAAAGACCCACTAGGTTGACTGGCCTAGGCAAAAATAAGGGCTTCCCGGTGAACCAAAAGGGTTCGGGCAAAAATAAGGGATGAAAATGAAAAATCTGTACACCCGGCAAGTCGAAAACCTGAAAAGGCGGCTTGGACAAAAAAGGGTATCCCAGTGGACTGAAAACCCGAAAGGGCGGTCCAGGCAAAAATTAGGGATCAAAGCGTAACACTATGTCTCATTGGATCACCTCGCAACCAGACTTCGGTATCAACTATCAAGCTCGGATGGCACTAATCAATCTGATCTACCTTCAACCCAATATCAAAGTGATGATATGTTCGAGGGCATAAAGGCAATAGCAGAGTTGGAACCCAGTGGGATTATTCACATAGCTGTTTTGTTTAGTTTTTCACAAATTATGTAAATTCTATTATTCGGCGGCGTTCTCCTACTAGGACGTCAGCCTCTTGTACAAAAACGCCTATTTACAGGCCAAACTTCAAAATCAATACAATTCATTTTCAAATAAATTTCAAGCTATTTTTCCTTTATCTGTTTTGTTTTGCAAAGAACGTCCAATGTTCATTTTTGATATATGCGCTTGACATTAATTGCTGCTCATAAATATTTACTTGCGAAACAAAAGACGATTACTGGTAATATCAAGAACAGGGGCAATAAGAATTGTCCAAGCTTTATAGTAGCTCTGTCTACCAGGTACATGGTAGATTCAGCTGAAGAATATGACCAAGGTACTTTCACTCCCCGCAGAGTAAGACAATAATGATAACTCTCCCCGGCTGAGACTTGCAACTGTGAATGAATGAATCAGTAATATTCTCCCACAAGCATAGTTTATCTACCATCAACGCTGAGAAGGCTTAATATCCCCGGCAGTCTTAATATTCCCCAATGGAGTATAAGAATATTCCCCAGCAGAATACAAAATATCCCCAGTGGAGTTAAAATTTTCCCAGCGCAGTCTGAAAAAGCTTCCCCAATGGAGTTGAAGAATCATCCCCAGTAGACTCTGGAAGTTTGTCCCCGGCGGAGTATAAAAATAAATATCCCCAGCCGAGTTCAAAGGAAGATTGTCCCCAGTAAAGCTCAAAGGATTATCCCCACAAGAGTCTAACAGGTTATCCCCAGTGAAGTCGCAACTAAAAGATCATCCCCAGCGGAGTTCTTTCCTTTCACAAACAGGAATTCAATCCTCAACAGGATTCAGTATCACCAGCAACGGTAATTCGTTCCCAACGGAATTTTATCGGTGGAATCCTCAACAGAGCATCTCTTCCCCACAGAGTGATCTCTGCATTAGTTTATTCCCCAACGGAGTTATCCTCTCCTGCAAGTTTATTCTCAGAATCATCTTCGTTCGCCACCCTCAGCGGAAATGAAGAATTCAACTCTATTCTCCAGCAGCTATCCGAGATTTATTTTCCCCAGCTAGAAACATTACATTTCCATACATCATGATACATGCATATACGCATCACACAACACAATCTCATTTATTTTGAGAACATCATTTCTTGATATATATCATGCATTGCATATGATTGACCTTTACCTTTCAGGAAAGATGCAGTTAAGTTCTCAGCTATGTCGAAGACATGACCAGTTCTTAAATCTCAACTGAATTATCCTCGGTTGAATTTCATATAAGGTTCTCAATCTCGACAATTTTCCTTCGTCAAAGTGTGGACAAGTTCTACAATCTCAACAGAATTATACTCCGTTGAAGACCAGACAGTTCCTAGATCTTGATGAAGATGTTTCCCTCAGTCGAAGACCTGACCGGTTCTTAAATCTCAACTGAATTATCCTCGGTTCAATTTCAGATAAGGTTCTCAATCTCGACAATTTTCCTCCGTCAAAGTGTGGACGAGTTCTAGAATCTCAACAGAATTATACTCAGTTGAAGACCAGACAAATCCTAGATCTTGATGAAGATGTTTCCCTCAGTCGAAGACCTAACCGGTTCTTAAATCTCAACTGAATTATCCTCGGTTGAATTTCAGATAAGGTTCTCAATCTCAACAATTTTCCTCCGTCGAAGTGTGGACTAGTTCTAAAATCTCAACAGAATTATACTCCGTTGAAGACCAGAAATTTCCTAGATCTTGATGAAGATGTTTCCCTCAGTCAAAGACCTTACCGGTTCTTAAATCTCAACTGAATTATCCTCGGTTGAATTTCATATAAGGTTCTCAATCTCGAAAATTTTCCTCCGTCGAAGTGTGGACGAGTTCTACAATCTCAACAGAATTATACTCTGTTGAAGACCATACAGTTCCTAGATCTCGATGAATGTGTTTCCCTCAGTCGAAGACCTGACCGGTTCTTAAATCTCAACTGAATTATCCTCGGTTGATTTTCAGATAAGGTTCTCAATCTCGACAATTTTCCTCTGTCAAAGTGTGGGCGAATTCTACAATCTCAACAGAATTATACTCCATTGAAGACCACACATTCCTAGATCTCGATGAAGATGTTTCCCTCAGTCGAAGATCTGACCGGTTCTTAAATCTCAACTGAATTATCCTCGGTTGAATCTCAGATAAGGTTCTCAATCTCGATAATTTTCCTCCGTCAAAGTGTGGACAAGTTCTACAATCTCAATAGAATTATACTACGTTGAAGACCAGACAGTTCCTAGATCTTGATGAAGATGTTTCCCTCAGTCGAAGACTTGACCGGTTCTTAAATCTCAACTGAATTATCCTCGGTTGAATTTCAGATAAGGTTCTCAATCTCGACAATTTTCCTCCGTCGAAGTGTGGACGAGTTCTACAATCTCAACAGAATTATACTCCGTTGAAGACCAGACAGTTCCTAGATCTCGATGAAGATGTTTCCCTCAGTCGAAGACCTGACCGGTTCTTAAATTTCAACTGAATTATCCTCGGTTGAATTTCAGATAAGGTTCTCAATCTCAACAATTTTCCTCCGTCGAAGTGTGGACGAGTTCTACAATCTCAACAGAATTATACTCCTTTGAAGACTACACAGTTCCTAGATCTCGATGAAGATGTTTCCCTCAGTCGAAGACCTGACCGGTTCTTAAATCTCAACTGAATTATTCTCGGTTGAATTACAGATAAGGTTCTCAATCTCGACAATTTTCCTCCGTCGAAGTGTGGACGAGTTCTACAATCTCAACAGAATTATACTCCATTGAAGACCAGACAGTTCCTAGACCTTGATGAATATGTTTCCCCCAGTTGAATTACGTACTAGTTCTTAAAACTCAGCAGAGGCATTCTTTCAGTTGAAGCACGAGAAAGTTCCTAAAATCTCAACAAAAGTTAGACTTCCCTAGCGGAATCTTCTACAACAACAGGTATGCAAGTTCTCGCTAAGGAATCTCTTATGCGATCGACGCTCCTGCAGATTGCATCTGTAAGCCCATCCTCCTACCGACAATCTCCAAATGGAATCTATAAGCCCATTCCCGACATCACCAGGCTGATACCACTTCATGCGAGTGCAAATTTCTGGGCACTCTAGTGTTCAATCATCTTCTACCTTCGGATCACGAAAGGCACGAAAGCCAATCTACATCCTCAGGTTTAAGAAGATTGAACAGGGGCAGCTGTTGTACCCCAAAATTTTCCCTCTCATATTTCTCAAAACATTGCAGGGAAAATCTCCAAGTGGCTGAAGATTGCTCAAGAGTTGGACAGTCAAGCTATCTCCTAAGGCAGTCAACCCCAAATTAGGGTTTTGTGTTGCATCAAGATACTTGATTCCAAATGACCTAAAGTTCTCCCCAATGTTCTAATATGTTCTCAAGGTCATCCATGTCAAGTTTCAAGCCTTGCAGAGGAAGTTTGCTCAGTCAATTGCTCAAAGGGTCCAAAAATCGACTGTGTTAGGGCAAAAGTCAACTATGACCCAAATACAGTCAAACTTCAAGATTTTTTGTCAACATTCTCATTTTGAAGGATATTTCATCATTTGATCAAGGGTTGATCATGATTCATCAAGGATTGCTCAAAATTCATCAAGACTCAAAATTCATCAAGACTCAAAAGTTGCTAAATTAGGGTTTTGTAGGAAAAGTCTACTCAACTTTGACCAAGCATAACTTTCTCATACTTTATGAGAAATGACCCATCCAAAGCTAATTTTGAATAGGATGCAATTTCCTACAATCCATCTTCATACCCCAAGATCAGAAAATGCACTCACTAGAAGTTATAAAATTGGACATTATAGGTCATTTTTGAAAGTCAACAAAAACACCTTTTTTCCAAAGCTTATAACTTGAGCATGGAATATCAAAATGAGATGAGACCAAAAGGGTTGGTTAGAGGACACCAAAATCTTTCTAAAAAGTCCAAGAAAACCTCCAAAAGTTCAAAATTGAAGAAGTTATTCATTGTTGAAGTTGGACATTTTTGCAAGATTGCCAAAAGTCAAATATCCCCAAAACATCAAATTTTGTCAAATGGGCCCATTCTTTTCCACTTGATTTGAGCTTGTATCATTTTCCACGTGTCCTAGCTTCATCCATGAGCCCATATCTTTTTTTTATTATTTTATTTGATTTTTTATTGAATTATTACATTTTAAATCAAATTAAATCATAAAAAATCCAAAGCTTTGATTACATGATATCTTTTGGCTATTTCAGGATTGAATCATCATTATTAAGAGCATCAAATTCATATCACACATGATCATGTGCAAAAGGATGGATTTTTGACAAATTTGGCAAGCTTTCAAAAGTGAATAAAATCAAATATGCAATGCATTGATGTGGAAGATTCAAGCCATATTTGTTACCCTAGCACATTCCACAATACATAAGGAAGGAAAAGGCACGAAAAATAGGGTGAGAGGCTGCAAGAATAGACAGAACCAAATCTTGAAAAAGAGGCAAAAAGCTTGAATTCGAATTCATACTTAGAGGCAATCTCAGAAGCCAAGAAGCATCTCAAGCGATTCCTGGGTGATCATACAACCTTCCTGGATCAAAAGCACGCGTCCTCAAGCCTCCAAAAGCTCTGTAAGTATCACGATGCCAAGCTCTGTTCTTGAAACCGTAAATCCTTATTCTTGTATCATTTGAACAAATTCTTGGCATATTCATAATCCTTATAGCATTTCTAAACTTTTGGCAATATTCAATTTGGTTTATATGGACTGTAACCTCAAAATACCATGGCTAGGGTTACGTTTTGGTTTTTAGGGATTTTTGTTTCAGGTGAAATTGATTCCTATAATAGGCATGGTTACACTCAGGAGAGGAACACGAACCTAACCATGTCTTAGAAGGTCGTTTTTATGGCCAGGAGTTGATTTTTGGATCGAGCTGCGCTTTTAGCTGCGGATTCAAATCCGCAGGTAAAATTATAGTGGCTGGAGGTAAGGGACGATGGCGTGTCGCTTCCCCAATGGCCAATTCAAATAATGGCGCGTTTATTTTATTTTCTGACCAATTAATATTGTTTTATCATATTATTATTTTTGTGTAATATATGTACAAATGAAGCAAAGCGCCCCAGTGGCAAGCAAGCACTCCAAACGCCTACAGGACCTGGGTTCGAATCCCAGGTCCTCCACTTTCTCAATATATTTTTTCTTCAGGTAATCACATGCAGATCCAGGCGCGTAGTGTACCATACTCCTTCACATATCAAAGCGCCAAATGGCCCAAGGCCAAATCTGGTGATCCAGGAGTGAGGGTCCATCATAGATCCAGTCAACGCGCATGCATCAGTTCCAGGAAGGTCAACAAGGCCAGCGCTTAATGGGCCTCAGCTTGCTATTCTGACCCCCAAAACAGGCCCAAACCCCCTATCTCTCTCTATTTCATTTATTTTGTTTTAATTGTTTATTTTATTATTTTCATTTAATTACTAACCAATTAAAATTCTTTTTTCTGTAAAATTAAAACCACAAAAATATTTTCTTCATAAAATCAAATTTTAATTTTTTATTAATAAACATTAATTTAATTAATTTAGGCTTTAAGTAGAAATAACTTTAATGTATTTTTGTAAATAATTAAAATTGACTAGATTTATTAGGTTTTTACTAACATTAATTAATTTTATTTTCTTTCTTTAAATACCAAAAATCCAAAAATAATTTATTTTCATTAATTAATTTATTTATTTATTAATTTAATAATTAACTTAGGTAATTTCTTTCTTAATTCAAAAACAAACAAAAAAATCTTTTCTTTAAATAACAAAGGGTCAAAACCCTAAACTTGCACCCGGTTTAATTTCCCGCACACGATCTATTTATTCAATATTGTACTTGCTCCCGGTTTGTAATAGCTAATAGGACCATTTAATTATCTTTATCTCTTTATTTATTTTTCAGTATTTAAAATTCAAAGGGTTGTTTTTGGCGATGTAAATACCCGACGCCTTGTAATTTAATTTCCGCAATTTATTTCCCGCAAAATATAACTGTTCGATGTTTGATAATAGGGATGCATGACAAGATTGCATGTTCTAACATAAAATCAGCTTAGATCACCATTAACATGTACAAAGATAAAATTAACTGAAAATGACACGCTCGCACATGCGCACTCTTAGGGTACACCCCCAATTGGTTGCCTTCGTATGCGGTCATTGAGTATAGGTCACTTTAGAGGTCGCCCTCTTGTCCAAAGATCATAGTCGCCTCGAAACGGTTGCCTCGGATATTGTTGCCTCAAAACAAATGATCTAAGACATTAGGGTTACCACTAAGGCGTCCTAACATTGCTTTAGTGACTGTAAGTCCCGCATTCGAATTGACCCTTAAACTCCAACGACGATGCTACCTACTCATCAATAGTGGGATAGCATTGTCTAAAGGAAATTAGCATAGAACGATTCCTTTTTCGAGTAGGTTGATGGTTCTTAGATACTTGCTCTTTCAAAAATAAAACTCTTTACATTTACACTTTTTGAACAAAGTTTTCAAAAACACTTCATACACTCTTGAGGACAGAAGCAAGAGTTAAATCAAAGTTTTTAAAACAAAAAAATTTTCAAAACCCACAAGCACAAAGAAAACAATTTTGAAAACATTTGAGCAAGTACCTAAGAGCCCGTGGATAACCACGGATAGAAAGGGTGCTAATACCTTCCCTTTTTATAATCTACCCCCTGAACCCGAGAAAATATCTCGAAAAAAGGAATTTTTCTGTGCTTTTTTCCTTTCCTTGTTGGATAAAATAAAAGTCGATGGCGACTCTTGCTTACCGCGACATTTTGCGAAAACAAACGCAAAACGCAAACCAGCATTCCAAAAAACAGTCAATTCTTCCCCCCGTATCACAGAACTGGCGACTCTGCTGGGGACGCTTATAAGTGGGGTGTACCTTAGGAATAGTTCATAATGTTTTCAATTGCTTGACTTGTATGCTTTATATTTGTGGGCTTGTATCGGAGTTACTATAGATCATAACCCGGATATGGGGGATACCCTTTAGGTAAGTAGCAATAAACTGTGAGGGAACTGTACAGCGTAGACCGATACGGTTGAAGCAGTAGCTACATTGGTGTGGCACTTTAGTATATACTGATATCCCTTGTGGCGCAACAAGGAGAATATGGGTCTGCTAAGGGGTCATTAAGCACCAACTGACCTTAGAACCTTTAAATTGACCAACTTGGCCATAGAACAGTAGCAGTATGCTACACTCGTTGAGACTAAACTCTCGCGATGATTCCGGCCGCAAGAAAAGGTTGCTAAACTGGAATTATGACCGATCGAGGGTAGTCAGTGATATTGAGATCCTCTAGAACTTGGTTACTATTTTTAGGACAGGTTTGAACCAACTGAACTGAAAGAGGGTAATACCTAGACTCCTTGCCAGCCTGAAATCTAAGGGCTCTCTGTGTGACTTGTGTTCCTTTACCATGTTTGCTATTTGTGGATACATGTGGTGTGTTTTCTATCATGACATCATGACATCATAACATTGCATGCATCTTGCATTGGACTAACCTATTTCAAAGACAGGAGGGATTCATATTTGTTTTGTTTTGTAGGTCATGGCACCCATGCGTAGAAACACCATCCGGATCAACTTTGTCCAAGTTCCCACTCTGCTTAAAGATTTGGTTACAAAGATGCCAGATACTACCTCCTTCATCAGAAGACATGGGCATCTTCTTGGTTTGGTCACTTCCAAATTGGACGAACAGATGATGAGTGTCCTAGCCCAGTTCTTTGATCCGCTGTACCATTGCTTTACTTTTCAGGACTACCAGTTGGTCCCCACCTTGGAAGAGTTCTCTGATCTGCTTGGTATCTCTATTATGGAGTAAACCCCGTTCACAGGTTGGGAAAAGATCCTTAGGCCAGAAGAGATTTCTTCAGCCCTCCACCTGACAAAGGCTGAAGTGATGTCTAACTGGGAGACTAGAAGTGGAGCAAAAGGCTTTTTGACTAAGTTCTTGGTTGGTAAAGCTAATCATTTCTGGGACAGCCTAGACTTCCAGGCATTTGAAGACATTCTGGCTCTTCTCATATATGGTTTGGTATTGTTTCCTAACTCAGATGCTTTCGCCGACGTGAATGCGATAAAGATTTTTATGTCTGCTAACCATGTACCCACTCTCTTGGGTGACATTCTTCATGAGCTTTATTCTCGTACTGCTCGGAAGCGAGGAACCTTGATGTGCTGTGCTCCGTTGTTGGCGAGGTGGTTTATTTCTCACCTCCTCAAATCAGTTCTGAAGAACAAAAAAGGCATGGGTTGGGCTTATAGGATTATGTCTCTCTCTCACAATGACATCATTTGGACCATTAAGGGTATGGACGAGGTGGATATTATTGATCGTTGTGGGGAGTACCCCAATGTTCCACTGATAGGGACCAATGGAGGAATCACTTATAATCCATGCTTGGCCTTACGTCAGTTTGGGCGTGCTAGAAGGGAAGGACCTCATGAGTTGCTAATGCCTAGCATTATCTTTGATTTCCAAGGGGATAGTGACGAGCAACGCCGCAGATTCATCAGAGCTTGGGATAGAGTTCACAGGTATGATCCACACGAGCTGGGTGCGAAGACTTCTCTACCAATGGAACCATACCTCCGATGGGTTCGCATACGTGCCCAAAAGTTGGGAATGCCCTACGAAGCCGTCATGCCTATCATTGTTGAAGTTGCTGATGAGGAAGGGGTTCCTCCTACCATTCTCCACCCTTACATGCCTACTGACATTGAGGCATTGAAGAGATCATGGATGCAGTTGAGAGAAGAGAGGGATACTTACCGAGAAAAGTATCATGAGCAAGAGCAGAAGATTCAAAAGTTGACAAGACAACTGGAGAATGAGCAGATCATCAACGACTATGTCAGCACTAAAGGCAAACGACCATGGGAGCGCTGATGTCCTTTGATTATTTCCAGTTTTTATTTACTTTTCAGTATTTCCTTTCTTGTAACGCCTTAAGGGCATTTATGGAACAATTGAATTTCAAGTTTATCTAATAAAAGTGTGTTTCATGTTTGGTTTACGAATTTGAATCTCTCGATGTCTTTGAAATCATAGCATACGCATTTCATTCCATGCACCTCATAACAGGTACCCTTACAGGTTTTCTCATCTTCTTCACTGTCTATTTCAGCATCATGTCTTCTGAACCTTCAATTGAACAAGCAATCAAGGCTCTGTAGGCTCAAAATGCCCAGTTCAAGGAATTGTTCATGAATTTGGCTAAGGGTCAGCAAGATCTGAAGGCCCTTATCTTAAAAGAGAAGAAGAAGAAGAAGAAGAAGAAGAAGAAGAAGACGGTCCTGTTTAACATGGGCCACAGGTTTGGAAACAGGCTACGAGATGAAGTTGATTTGACCCCCTCATCTGGAGGGAAAGATAGTCAGGAAGAAAGGAGGGCTCCTAGCCATGTGGTTTCAGACAACGAGACGGACTTCGACGAAGACCAGTATCCTCCGGCTGAGGATAGATACAAGCAACTGGAAGACCGGTTGAGTGCGATGGAAGTAAAAAAAGTGCCTGGTCTGGACTTTGGAGATCTGGGTCTATTATCTGGGGTGGTAATTCCCCACAAGTTCAAAGCACAAGCCTTTGCTAAGTACGACGGGGTTTCTTGTCCAAAACTGCACCTCCGGTCGTATGTTAGGAAGATTCATCCATACACCGCTGACAAGAATCTCTGGATCCACTTCTTTCAAGACAGTCTCTCAGGGACTCGGCTTGAATGGTTTTACCAGTTGGAAGGAACTAGCATCCGTAATTGGGAAGACTTGGCTGCTGCTTTCTACAAGCAGTACCAATACAATGACGACCTCGCTCCCACGCGTACCCAACTCCAGGGTATGTCTATGAGTGCGGGAGAAGGTTTCAAAGATTATGCTCAGAAGTGGAGGGACCTTGATGGAAGAGTTCAACCACCCTTGGCTGATAGGGAGCTTGTGGATATGTTTCTGGGGACCTTGTCTGGTCCGTATTTCAACCATCTCATTGGAAGTTCATCATCCGGGTTTACAGAGCTGATCATGACCGGGGAAAGAATTGAGGCTGGTATCAAATCCAGTAAAATACAGAAGGGTGCTTCGTCATGCACCGAGAAGAAGCCTTTTAAAAAGGAGTCCAGTGCTGTTTATAGTTCAAAAAGTAAGAATAGACCTGAACGCTGCCAAGCTGTTAATGCGGTTGTTATATCAAGACCTGCTGGTGCTCCTGAGCACAACAATCAGCCAAGGGCCGAGAAACCTCGAAGACAATTCACTCAGCTCAACATGACTTTATCTCAGATTCTGCCACAGTTATTGAAAACCAATCTAGTGATTCCAAGGGAGGCCCCGCAGAATCCCAACACTACATCACCAAAGTACAACCCTAATGTCCTCTGTGCTTTTCACTCTGATAGCCCGGGCATGATACGGATGATTGTTGGGTTTTGAAGAACAAAGTACAGGACTTAATTGATGCGAAGGAGATTGAGTTTGAAGCACCTGAAAGACCTAATGTTGTGACTGCTCCTATGCCCAAGCATGGAGTGAATGCTATAGATGAAGACTCGTTTGTGGTTTCTGTGAACGACATTGTTACCCCTTTGATGACTGTGAAGAAGAACCTTTTGCTAGCCGGTTTATTTCCGGGCTGTGACGAAGCTTGCCGTATGTGTTCTGTCCTACCTACCGGTTGCCATCTTTTGAAGTCAGGTGTCCAACGCCTGATGGATAATAAAGAAATTATGTTTGAGAAGACTGTTGTTCCTTTGGTTCCTACTGAAGAAGTTTCTATCATCACCATTTTCGATAATTCTTCCAAGGCTTCCTCGAGAAAGCCTATTAGAATTACATCTGTTCCAAGAATCACACCATTGATCATCACTGTTCCTGGGCCTATCCCCTATACATCCAATAAAGTTGTCCCATGGCATTATGGGGCTGACGTATATTATCACGGAGTTAAGCAAGACTTGAGTGATGAAGAGTCTAATACTGACGTCAGCAATATTGTTGGACCTGCCAAAGTCACCCGCAGCAGAAGACTTTTCTCCCCTGATATCTCTCCGCCAACTGCCCGGAAACCTGTTGTTATTACACCTGCCAGTGTACCTACTATTGTTCCTGTTCAAGTTCCAATTCTTACCCTTGTGGTCGAGTCGTCTGACGCTCGGGGAAAAGGGACCGCTAATGAGCCTGCCCAGACGGAGGCGCCAAAGAAGATTACTGTTGAAGCCTCTAGACAAGAGATAGAGGAAATTTTGAAGATCATCAAAAAGAGCGACTACAATGTAGTCGAGCAGTTGGGATAAACCCCATCCAAAATCTCTATGTTATCTCTGTTGCTATGCTTAGAAGCCCATGTCAAGGCTCTGATTGCTTTTCTGAAGACTGCACACGTATCCCAGGAAACATCAGCCGATCAATTTAAAGATTATGTGGCTAGTTTGACTGCTGATAATGGGTTGGGTTTCTCTAACATCGACTTGACTGCTAAGGGGAAGAATCACAACGATGCCATGCATGTCTCCATTGAATGCAGGGGCACTAATATTGCTCATGTATTGGTGGATACTGGTTCCTCATTGAACGTTTTGCCTAAGAAAGCTCTAGACCGGTTAGACTGTGAAGGATTGGAGCTGAAACCAAGCAACATCGTCGTCAGGGCCTTTGATGGGTCTAAGAGGATGGTGCATGGAGAAGTGGATATTCCGATTAAGGTTGGTTCTCAGTTTTTCACCTCTACATTCTATGTGATGGACATTCGGCCATCTTATTCATGTTTGTTGGGTCGTCCGTGGATCCACAAAGTTGGGGCAGTGACGTCTACGCTCCACCAGAAGCTAAAGTACCCAGTGAAAGGGAAAATTGTGACAGTACAAGGAGAGAAGGAGTACATGGTGAGCCACCTCAACTCTTTTCGATATGTAGAGATGGATGGGGAGTTCATTGAGACCCCATTCCAACATTTTGAAGAGGTTCCCCAGACACTGGCATCAACTGAGACTGTTGTTGAAGATCCTCCTATGAAGATGGCTTCCTTCAAGGATGCCCGGACTGTTGTTGAGAAAGGTGGGTGTGCAAATTGGGGCCAACTCCCTGATTTTGAACATAAGACTAACAAGTTTGGTTTGGGTTTCACTGCAGAAACTCAAAGGGCTGTTCGAAATGCACGGATCGGAAGACCTCCCTTGTTCATCAGCAATTCAGGAGTGAATGCCATTGAAGACGATGTTGAAGAGTCTGAATTTGACAGTTGGATCTACCCAACGACCGACGGTGGACTAAGCAACTGGACAGCAAAGGACTTCATCCCAATTTCTTTTGTTGCCCAGTAATGAGACTTTTTGTTTTGAATTTATAACTGACAATGTTTTAGACTTTATGGCCCGGTGTCTTACCCGGGGCACCATGGCTTCATTTGTGAGGGTTTTATGTGTGTCATCTATATATATCATTAATAAAAGCATTGGACGTTTATAACATTTCAAATCTTGCGCTCCTTGTTTTTCTTTTATTATATATTGCAAAATAGCTATTTTACACACACTCACATATACAGGTCTACATCCACTCTAGATCTCACTGGTAACGACTCTGCTACTGCCAGTTATGACTTTGAAAGTCCGATCAACTTAGCCGAAGACGAAGGTGAAGATGATTGCGAAGTTCCTGGAGAACTTGCTAGACTACTACTCCGGGAAGAGAGGGCTATACAGCCGCATGAAGAGCCAGTGGAAACGATAAATCTGGGTACAGAAGAGGACAAGAAAGAGGTCAAGATCGATGCAAATCTAGAACCTAGTGTCAAGCAACGGTTGATTCAGATGCTGCATGACTACGTTGAGATCTTTGCCTGGTCTTATGAAGATATGCCTGGGTTAGATACCGATATTGTAGTTCACCGATTGCCTACCAAGGAAGACTGTCCTCCAGTGAAACAGAAGGTCCGCCGAATGCGCCCGTAGATGTCTGAGAAAATCAAGGCTGAAGTTATGAAACAGTTTGACGCCGGTTTTCTAGCAGTTACTTCTTACCCACAGTGGGTGGCCAACGTGGTTCCTGTGCCGAAGAAGGATGGTAAGGTTCGAATGTGTGTTGACTATAGGGATCTGAACAGGGAAAGCCCCAAGGACGATTTCCCTCTGCCTCATATTGACGTTCTGGTTGACAACACGGCTCAGCATAAAGTATTCTCCTTTATGGATGGTTTCTCCGGTTATAATCAGATTAAAATGGCTCCCGAAGACATAGAGAAGATGACCTTTGTTACTCATTGGGGTACCTTTTTCTACAAGGTCATGCCTTTTGGATTGAAGAACATTGGGGCAACGTATCAGCGTGCCATTGTCGCCTTGTTCCATGACATGATCCATCATGAGATTGAGGTATACGTCGACGACATGATTGCAAGATCCCAGACGGAGGAAGAGCATCTTGACCACCTTCAGAAGTTATTTGACAGGTTGAAGATGTACAAGCTGAGGTTAAACCCGAACAAGTGCACCTTCGGGGTGAGGTCCGGTAAGCTGATGGGTTTCGTCGTAAGCGATAAAGGTATTCAAGTGGATCCTGCAAAGGTGAAGGCTATACAGGAAATTCCAGCTCCCAGAACAGAAAAAGAAGTCAGGCTTTCTGGAACGATTGAACTATATTTCCCGATTCATCTCGCACCTGACTGCTACTTGTGAGCCAATCTTCAAGCTACTGAAGAAAGATCAAGTAGTACGTTGGAACAATGAATGCCAGGCCGCTTTCGAAAGGATCAAAGAGTATCTCCAAGAGCCACCTATTCGGATGCCGCCAGTTGAGGGGAGACCTCTGATCTTATACTTGACAGTACTCGACAATTCAATGGGGTGTGTGTTAGGTCAGCATGACGAATCTGGCCGAAAAGAGCATGCTATTTATTACCTTAGCAAAAAGTTTACCGACTGCGAGACCCGATACTCGTTTCTTGAGAAAACTTTCTATGCTTTGGCATGGGCTGCTCGCCGGCTGAGACAGTATATGCTGACTCACACTACTCTATTGATATCAAAGATGGATCCAATCAAGTATATCTTCGAAAAGCCTGCCCTCTCCGGAAGAATAGCAAGATGGCAGATGATCTTGACTGAGTATGACGTCCAATACACGACCCAAAAGGAAATCAAGGGAAGTGTGTTGGCAGACCATTTGGCACATCAGGCAGTGGATGATTACCAGTCTATGAACTTTGAATTCCCGGATGAGAGTATCATGATCGTGACTGACTGTGAGACACCTGGACTGGATGAAGGACCTGGGGAGGGATCCCGATGGTCTATGTACTTTGATGGAGCTTCGAACACTTTAGGCAATGGCATTGGAATCGTGATCATATCTCTTAAAGGCTCTCATACTCCATTCACTGCCCGACTATGTTTCAACTGCACCAACAATATGGCAGAGTATGAAGCGTGCATCATGGGTCTTCGAGAAGCAATTGACCTAAGGATTAAGTTCTTAAGTGTTTTCTGAGATTCCGCTCTCGTGGTCAGCCAGATCAAAGGCGAGTGGGATACGAAACACCCTAATCTTATTCCTTACAAGGAGTATGTGTTGGCGTTGCTTCCACATTTCGAGGAGATAACCTTTGAACACTTCCCTAGAGAGTAGAATCAGTTAGCGGACACGTTAGCTACGATGTCTTCTATGTTCAAAGTCAATTGGGACAACGAAGCTCCCCGGATTATCATTGAAAGATTGGACGAACCTGTACATTTCTGTGACATTGAGACCGAAGAGGTAGCAGATAAACCCTGGTTTCATGAGGTGAAGAGATACCTTGAAGCTCAGGAATACCCCGAGGGTGCATCTGTTAATGATAAGAAGTTTCTGAGGAGGTTCGCGGGAAAGTTCTTCATCAGCAATGGAATTCTTTACAAGCATAACCATGATTCGACCTTACTGCGTTGTGTGGATAACAATGAAGCAGAAAGGATTATGGCAGAGTTACATGAAGGCACTTTCGGAACTCATTCCAGTGGACATACCATGGCAAATAAAATCCTTCGGGTAGGATATTTTTGGTCCACAATGGAAGCCGACTGTTATCAGCATTCTCGGACATGTCATAAATGCCAAGTCTATGCTGATAAGGTGCACATACCTCCAGTTCCTCTGAACGTCTTGACGGCTCCTTGGCCTTTTGCAATGTGGGGCATTAATATGATCGGCGAGATCATACCTACAGCATCCAACGGGCATCGTTTCATCCTGGTAGCAATTGATTACTTTACAAAGTGGGTTGAAGTAGCTTCCTTTGGTACATTAACCAAGAATGTCGTGGCACGGTTCATTCGACACAATCTGATCTGTCGATACGGGGTACCAGAGAGGATCATTACGGACAATGGTACGAATCTCAAAAACAAGATGATCACTGAGCTCTGCAAGCAATTCAAGATACAGCATCACAACTCTTCTCCCTACCGGCCAAAGATGAATGGGGCTGTTGAAGCGGCTAATAAGAACATTAAGAAGATTGTGCAGAAGATGAATGTGACATACAAAGACTGGCACGAGATGTTACCATTTTCTCTTCATGGGTACCATACCTCAGCACGGACGTCAACAGGGGCAACACCTTATTCCTTGGTATATGGTATGGAGGTTGTCCTGCCCATTGAAGTTCAGATACCCTCTCTTCGGATTATGAAGGATGCAGATTTGAGCGAAGACGACTGGATTCAGACCCGGCTTGATCAGCTGAACCTGATCGATGAAAAGAGACTTACTGCTATTTGTCATGGTCAAACGTATCAAAAACGGATGATCAAGGCATTTAACAAGAAAATTAGACGACAAGAGTATCAAGTTGGGAATCTGGTGATCAAGCGCATTATCTTACCTCAAGGTGATCCCAGGGGCAAATGGACTCCTACTTACGAAGGGCCATTTGTGGTTAAGAACATTTTCTCATGAGGAGCTATGATTCTAACCACCATGGATGGTGACGACCTTCCTCACCCCGTCAATGCAGACATAGGGAAAAGATACTACGCATGATCAAAGACCCGCTAGGTTGACTGGCCTAGGCAAAAATAAGGGCTTCCCAGTGAACCAAAAGGGTTCGGGCAAAAATAAGGGATGAAAATGAAAAATCTGTACACCCGGCAAGTCGAAAACCTGAAAAGGCGGCTTGGGCAAAAAAGGGTATCCCAGTGGACTGAAAACCCGAAAGGGCGGTCCAGGCAAAAATTAGGGATCAAAGCGTAACACTATGTCTCATTGGATCACCTCGCAACCAGACTTCGGTATCAACTATCAAGCTCGGATGGCACTAATCAATCTGATCTACCTTCAACCCAGTAGCAAAGTGATGAGATGTTCGAGGGCATAAAGGCAATAGCAGAGTTGGAACCCTGTGGGATTATTCACATAGCTGTTTTGTTTAGTTTTTCACAAATTGTGTAAATTCTATTATTCGGCGGCGTTCTCCTACTATGACGTCAGCCTCTTGTACAAAAACGCCTATTTACAGGCCAAACTTCAAAATCAATACAATTCATTTTCAAAGAAATTTCAAGCTATTTTTCCTTTATCTATTTTGTTTTGCAAAGAACGTCCAATGTTCATTTTTGATATATGCGCTTTACATTAATTGCTGCTCATAAATATTTACTTGCGAAACAATAGACGATTACTAGTAATATCAAGAACAGGGGCAATAAGAATTGTCCAAGCTTTACAGTAGCTCTGTCCACCAGGTACAAGGTAGATTCAGCTGAAGAATATGACCAAGGTACTTTCACTCCCCGCAGAGTAAGACAGTAATGGTAGCTCTCCCCAGCTGAGACTTGCAACTGTGAAGGAATGAATCGGTAATATTCTCCCACAAGCAGAGTTTATCTACCATCAACGCTGAGAAGGCTTAATATCCCCGGCAATATTAATATTCCCCAACGGAGTATAAGAATATTCCCCGGCAGAATACAAAATATCCCCAGTGGAGTTAAAATTTTCCCAGCGCTGTCTGAAAAAGCTTCCCCAATGGAGTTGAAGAATCATCCCCAGTAGACTCTGGAAGTTCGTCCCTGGCGGAGTATAAAAATAAATATCCCCAGCCGAGTTCAAAGGAAGATTGTCCCCAGCAAAGCTCAAAGGATTATCCCCACAAGAGTCTAACAGGTTATACCCAGTGAAGTCGCAACTAAAAGATCATCCCCAACGGAGTTCTTTCCTTTCACAAACAGGAATTCAATCCCCAACAGGATTCAGTATCACCAGCAACGGTAATTCGTTCCCAACGGAATTTTATCGGTGGAATCCTCAGCAGAGCATCTCTTCCCCACAGAGTAATCTCCTCATCAGTTTATTCCCCAACGGAGTTATCCTCTCCTGCAGGTTTATTCTCACAATCATCTTTGTTCGCCACCCTCAGCGGAAACGAAGAATTCAACTCTATTCTCCAGCAGTTATCCGGGATTTATTTTCCCCATCTAGAAACATTACATTTCCATACATCATGATACATGCAAATACGCATCACACAACACAATCTCATTTATTTTGAGAACATCATTGCTTGATATATATATCATGCATTGCATATGACTGGCCTTTACCTTTCAGGAAAGATGAAATTAAGTTCTCAGTTATGTCGAAGATCTGACCAGTTCTTAAATCTCAACTGAATTATCCTCGGTTGAATTTCAGATAAGGTTCTCAATCTCGACAATTTTCCTCCATCAAAGTGTGGACAAGTTCTACAATCTTAACAGAATTATACTCCGTTGAAGACCAGACAGTTCCTAGATCTCGACGAAGATGTTTCCCTCTGTCGAAGACCTAACCGATTCTTAAATCTCAACTGAATTATCCTCTGTTGAATTTCAGATAAGGTTCTCAATCTCGACAATTTTCCTCCGTCGAAGTGTGGACGAGTTCTACAATCTCAATAGAATTATACTCAGTTTAAGACCAGACAGTTCCTAGATCTTGATGAAGATGTTTCCCTCAGTCGAAGACCTGACCGGTTCTTAAATCTCAACTAAATTATCCTCGGTTGAATTTCAGATAAGGTTCTCAATCTCGACAATTTTCCTCCGTCGAAGTGTGGACGAGTTCTACAATCTCAACAGAATTATACTCCGTTGAAGACCAGAAAGTTCCTAGATCTTGATGAAGATGTTTCCCTCAGTCGAAGACCTGACCAGTTCTTAAATCTCAACAGAATTATCCTCGGTTGAATTTCAGATAAGGTTCTCAATCTCGACAATTTTCCTCCGTCGAAGTGTGGACGAGTTCTACAATCTCAACATAGTTATACTCCATTGAAGACCAGACAGTTCCTAGATATTGATGAAGATGTTTCCCTCAGTCGAAAACCTGACCGGTTCTTAAATCTCAACTAAATTATCCTCGGTTGAATTTCAGATAAGGTTCTCAATCTCGACAATTTTCCTCCGTCAAAGTGTGGACGAATTCTACAATCTCAACAGAATTATACTCTGTTGAAGACCAGATTGTTCCTAGATCTCGATGAAGATGTTTCCCTCAGTCGAAGACCTGACCAGTTCTTAAATCTCAGCTGAATTATCCTCGGTTGAATTTCAGATAAGGTTCTCAATCTCGATAATTTTCCTCCGTCAAAGTGTGGACAAGTTCTACAATCTCAACAGAATTATACTCCGTTGAAGTCCAGACAGTTCCTAGATCTTGATGAAGATGTTTCCCTCAATCGAAGACCTGACCGGTTCTTAAATCTCAACTGAATTATCCTCGGTTGAATTTCAGATAAGGTTCTCAATCTCGATAATTTTCCTCCGTCGAAGTGTGGACGAGTTCTACAATCTCAACAGAATTATACTCCGTTGAAGACCAGACAGTTCCTAGATCTCGATGAAGATGTTTCCCTCAGTCGAAGACCAGACCGGTTCTTAAATCTCAACTAAATTATCCTCGGTTGAATTTCAGATAAGGTTCTCAATCTCAACAATTTTCCTCCGTCGAAGTGTGGATGAGTTCTACAATCTCAACAAAATTATACTCCGTTGAAGACTAGACAGTTCCTAGATCTCGATGAAGATGTTTCCCTCAGTCGAAGACCTGACCGGTTCTTAAATCTCAACTGAATTATCCTCGGTTGAATTTCAGATGAGGTTCTCAATCTCGACAATTTTCCTCCGTCAAAGTGTGGACAAGTTCTACAATCTCAACAGAATTATACTCCGTTGAAGACCAGACAGTTCCTAGATCTTGATGAAGATGTTTCCCTCAGTTGAAGACCTGACCGGTTCTTAAATCTCAACTGAATTATCCTCGGTTGAATTTCAGATAAGGTTCTCAATCTCGACAATTTTCCTCCGTCGAAGTGTGGACGAGTTCTACAATCTCAACAGAATTATACTCCGTTGAAGACCAGAGAGTTCCTAGATCTCGATGAAGATGTTTCCCTCAGTCGAAGACCTGACTGGTTTTTAAATCTCAACTGAATTATACTCGGTTGAATGTCAGATAAGGTTCTCAATCTCGACAATTTTCCTCTGTCGAAGTGTGGACGAGTTCTATAATCTCAACAGAATTATACTCCGTTGAAGACCAGACAGTTCCTAGATCTTGATGAAGATGTTTCCCTCAGTCGAAGACCTGACCGATTCTTAAATATCAACTGAATTATTCTCGGTTGAATTACAGATAAGGTTCTCAATCTCGGCAATTTTCCTCCGTCGAAGTGTGGACGAGTTCTACAATCTCAACAGAATTATACTTCGTTGAAGACCAGACAGTTCCTAGACCTTGATGAATATGTTTCCCCCCAGTTGAATTACGGACTAGTTCTTAAAACTCAATATAGGCATTCTTTCAGTTGAAGCACGGGCAAGTTCCTAAAATCTCAACAAAAGTTAGACTTCCCCAGCGGAATCTTCTACAACAACAGGTATGCAAGTTCTCGCTAAGGAATCTCTTATGCGATCGACGCTCCTGCAGATGGCATCTGTAAGCCCATCCTCCTATCGACAATCTCCAAATGGCATCTATAAGCCCATTCCCGACATCACCAGGCTGATACCACTTCATGTGAGTGCAAATTTCTGGGCACTCTAGTGTTCAATCATCTTCTACCTTCGGATCACGAAAGGCACGAAAGCCAATCTACATCCTCAGGTTTAAGAAGATTGAACAGGGGAAGCTGTTGTACCCCAAAATTTTCCCTCTCATATTTCTCAAAACATTGCAGGGAAAATCTCCAAGTGGCTCAAGATTGCTCAAGAGTTGGACAGTCAAGTTATCTCGTGAGGCAGTCAACCCCAAATTAGGGTTTTGTGTTTCATCAAGATCCTTGAGTACAAAAGACCCCAAGTGCTCCCTAATGTCCTAATATGTTCTCAAGGTCATCCATGTCAAGTTTCAAGCCTTGCAGAGATAGTTTGCTCAGTCAATTGCTCAAAGGGTCTAAAAATCGATTGTGCTAGGGCAAAAGTCAATTGTGACCCAAATACAGTCAAACTTCAATATTTTTTGTCAACATTCTCATTTTGAAGGATATTTAATCATTTGATCAAGGGTTGATCATGATTCATCAAGGATTGCTCAAAATTCATCAAGACTCAAAAGTTGCTAAATTAGGGTTTTGTAGGAAAAGTCAATTCAACTTTGACCAAGTATAACTTTCTCATACTTTATGAGAAATGACCCATCAAAATATCATTTTTAAGAGGATGAAATTTCCTACAATCCATATTCATACCCCAAGATCAGAAAGTGCACTCACAAGAAGTTATAAAATTGGACATTATAGGTCATTTTTTAAAGTCAACAAAAACACCTTTTTTGCCAAAGCTTATAACTTGTGAATGGAATATCAAAATGATATGATACAAAAATTGTTGGTTTGAGGACATCACAAGCTTTCTAAAAAGTCAAAGAACACCTATAAATGTTCAAAATTGAAGAAGTTATGCATTGTTGAAGTTGGACATTTTTGCAAGATTGCCAAAACTCAAATATCCCCAAAACTTCAAATTTTGTCAAATGGGCCCATTCTTTTCCACTTGATTTGAGCTTGCTTCATTGTCCACGTGTCCTAGCTTCATCCATGAGCCCATATCTTATTTTTATTATTTTATTTGATTTTTGTTGAATTATTTCATTTTAAATCAAATTAAATCATAAAAAATCCAAAGCTTTGATTACATGATATCTTTTGGCTATTTCAGGATTGAATCATCATCATTAAGAGCATCAAATTCGTATCACACAAGATCATGTGCAAAAGGATGGATTTTTGACAAATTTGGTAAGCTTTCAAAAGTGAATAAAATCAAATATGCAATGCATTGATGTGGAAGATTCAAGCCATATTTGTTACCCTAGCACATTCCACAATACATAAGGAAGGTAAAGGCTTGAAAAATAGGGTGAGAGGCTGCAAGAATAGACAGAACTAAAACTTGAAAAAGAGGCAAAAAGCTTGAATTCGAATTCATACTTAGAGGCAATCTCAGAAGCCAAGAAGCATCTCAATCGATTCCTGGGTGAACACACAACCTTCCTGGATCAAAAGCACGCGTCCACAAGCCTCCAAAAGCTCTGTAAGTATCACAATGCTAAGCTCTGTTCTTGAAACCGTAAATCCTCATTCTTGCATCATTTGAACAAATTCTTGGCATATTCATAATCCTTATAGCATTTCTAAACTTTTGGCAATATTCAATTTGGTTTATATGGACTGTAACCTCAAAATACCATGGCTAGGGTTACGTTTTGGTTTTTAGGGATTTTTGTTTCAGGTGAAATTGATTCCTATAATAGGCATGGTTACACTCAGGAGAGGGAGACGAACCTAACCATGTCTTAGAAGGTCGTTTTTATGGCCTGGAATTGATTTTTGGATCGAGTTGCGCTTTTAGCTGCGGATTCAAATTTGCAGGTAAAATTACAATGGCTGGAGGTAGGGGACGATGGCGTGTCCCTTCCCCAATGGCCAATTCAAATAATGGCACGTTTATTTTATTTTCTGGCCAATTAATATTGTTTTATAATATTATTATTTTTGTGTAATATATGTACAAATGAAGCAAAGCGCCCCAGTGGCAAGCAAGCACTCCAAACGCCTACAGGACCTGGGTTCGAATCCCAGGTCCTCCACTTTCTCAATATATTTTTTCTTCAGGTAATCACATGCAGATCCAGGCGCATAGTGTACCATATTCCTTCACATATCAAAGCGCCAGATGGCCCAAGGCCAAATCTGGTGATCCAGGAGTGAGGGTTCATCATAGATCCAGTCAACGCGCATGCATCAGTTCCAGGAAGGTCAACAAGGCCAGCGCTTAATGGGCCTCAGCTTGCTATTCTGACCCCCAAAACAGGCCCAAACCCACTATCTCTCTCTATTTCATTTATTTTGTTTTAATTGTTTATTTTATTATTTTCATTTAATTACTAACCAATTAAAATTCTCTTTTCTATAAAATTAAAACCACAAAAATATTTTCTTCATAAAATAAAATTTTAATTTTTTATTAATAAACATTAATTTAATTAATTTAGGCTTTAAGTAGAAATAACTTTAATATATTTTTGTAAATAATTAAAATTAACTAGATTTATTAGGTTTTTACTAACATTAATTAATTTTATTTTCTTTCTTTAAATACCAAAAATCCAAAAATAATTTATTTTCATTAATTTATTTATTTATTTATTAATTTAATAATTAACTTAGGTAATTTCTTTCTTAATTCAAAAACAAACAAAAAAATCTTTTCTTTAAATAACAAAGGGTCAAAACCCTAAACTTGCACCCGGTTTAATTTCCCGCACGCGATCTATTTATTCAATATTGTACTTGCTCCCGGTTTGTAATAGCTAATAGGACCATTTAATTATCTTTATCGCTTTATTTATTTTTCCGCATTTAAAATTCAAAGGGTTGTTTTTGGCGATGTAAATACCCAACGCCTTGTAATTTAATTTCCGCAATTTATTTCCCGCAAAATATAACTGTTAGATGGTTGATAATAGGGATGCATGACAAGATTGCATGTTCTAACCTAAAATCAACTTAGATCACCATTAACATGTACAAAGATAAAATTAACTGAAAACGACACGCTCGCACATGCGCACTCTTAGGGTACACCCCACTTGGTTGCCTTCGTACGCGGTCATTGAGTATAGGTCACTTTAGAGGTCACCTTCTTGTCCAAAGATCATAGTCGCCTCGAAATGGTTGCCTCGGATATTGTTGCCTCAAAATAAATGATCTAAGACATTAGGGTTACCACTAAGGCGTCCTAACATTGCTTTAGTGACTGTAAGTCCCGCATTCGAATTGACCCTTAAACTCCAACGACGATGCTACCTACTCATCAATAGTGGGATAGAATTGTCTAAAGGAAATTAGCATATAACGATTCCTTTTTCGAGTAGGTAGATGGTTCTTAGATACTTGCTCTTTCAAAAACAAAACTCTTCACACTTACACTTTTCGAACAAAGTTTTCAAAAACACTTCATACACTCTTGAGGACAGAAGCAAGAGTTAAATCGAATTTTTTAAAACAAAAACTTTTTCAAAACCCACAAGCACAAAGAAAACAATTTTGAAAACATTTGAGCAAGTACCTAAGAGCCCGTGGATAACCACGGATAGAAAGGGTGCTAATACCTTCCCTTTCTATAATCTACCCCCCGAACCCGAGAAAATATCTCGAAAAAAGGAATTTTTATGTGCTTTTTTCCTTTCCTTGTTGGATTAAATAAAAGTCGGTGGCGACTCTTGCTTACCGCGGCATTTTGCGAAAACAAACGCAAAACGCAAACCAGCATTCTAAAAAATAGACAGTTCTTCCCACCGTATCACATACATAACATCATAACATATCATTTGAAATAACCATTTCAAGGACCTGGGAATTTATCTCTTCTTTGTTTTGTAGGTCATGGATTCCGCTCGCATAAATACCATTCGGATCATCTTCGTAGGAATACCTTCCAAGCTTAGGGAATTGGTCTCAAAGGTTCCTGATAGTTCACAGTTCAACATAAAGCATGGTCACTTGCTCAGTTTGGTTACTACCGATTTTAATGATGGTGTGAGGAGTGTCATATTTCAGTTCTTTGGCCCTAAGCACCATTGCTTCATATTTCCCGATTATCAGTTGGTGCCCCCGTTAGAAGAATTCTCTAAATTACTTGAAGTGCCTATATTGGAGAAGATACCCTTCACAGGTTTAGAACAGGATCCAAAGTCTGAGGATGTTGCCACAGCCTTGCACTTGAAGCCATCTGACATTGAATCCAAGTGGGAAAGGAGAAGTGGGGTTAAAGGTCTTCTTTCAAAGTTTCTGATAGATAAAGCCCAGGTATTCCTTGACGCTATGAGTTTCCACGCTTTTGAGAATATATTGGCCCTCTTGATCTATGGGTTGGTGTTGTTCCCTAATTCATACCAACTTATAGATGTAAGCGCCATCAATATTCTCCTTGCTCACAATCCAGTGCCTACATTTCTCGGGGATATCCTGCATTCTCTCCATACCCGTACTATGAAGAAACGAGGAACTCTTATGTGTTGTGTACCTATGCTCCATAGGTGGTTTATTTTACACCTTCCTCGATCGGTAATAAAGAATGAGTTAGGTTTAAGATGGTCTCAAAGGTTAATGTCTCTCTCTCACTCTGACATCTATTGGTGTTCCCATTCTCAAGAAGACATTTCTATTATTGATCGCTGCAGAGAGTTTCCTAATGTGCCACTCCTTGGAATTAGAGGAGGCATCACTTACAACCCTTCTTTAGCCTTACTTCAGTTTGGTTACGCACAAAGAGATGGCCCACATGATATGCTCATCCAGGGTATTATGTTCGGCTATGATAATGATCTGCAAGGTTATCGTCAGAGGTTCATACACGCTTGGGACATGGTTAAAAAGACTGATGGTAAGACTTTAGGGCACAAGAATTCCATCCCTTTGGAACCTTACCTCAAATGGGTGCAAGCTCGTGCTCAAAGTCTTGTGATGCCATATCCTGCCATCTTGCCAGTGATCTTAGAGCCTATTATTCAAGGGGACGAGTCTCGCATTATTCTTCATCCTGACATGCCAACAAACTTTGAAGAATTACAAAGGTCTTGGATCCAACTCAAGGAAGAACGAGATACCTTTGAAGCTCAATTCTATGCCAGTGAGAAGAAAGTGTTGGAATTGACAAAGCATCTTCACAAGGAGAAGAGCCTTAATACCTATATCAACACCAAAAGGAAGCGTCCATGGGAAACCTATAAGTTTCAAGAAGTTTTTAATTTTATTTCTTTGTAAAACTTTTGTTCCATTTGAATTTACTAATAAAAAGTTTTTGTTTCTGTTTTGTCTACAAGAGTTTAAATCCCACGAGGTCCTTGAAAACATCGCGTAAGCATATCATGCATATCATTACATAAGCATGTATTTCAAGACATGTTTCTTATCTTTTCGTTGTTTATTTCAGCAAAAAGAAATGGCTCTTGAACAAACGGTTAAGGATCTTCAAGCACAGAATGCTCAATTCCAATAGATGTTCCTGGCTCTGGCTAAAGGACAGGAAGATCTAAAATCTCTCATTGTTAAACAGAAGACAAAGAAGGCAAAGAAACCAGTTGGCATCCTGAACATGGGAAGAAGGTTTAGAGGACCAGCCAAGCGAGCTCTTGAATATGAAACCCCATCAAATGAAGGTGACTATCAGGAAGAGGACAACAAGAAGACAAAAGAAGAAGATAACAACCCAGGGTCTAATGAAGAGGAAGCTGACTATTTTGGAGAACAATATCCTCCTGCTGATGACAGGTATAAATAGCTGGAGGATCGTCTCAATGCTATGGAGATTCAGAGGGTACCTAGTTTGGACTTTGAAGAGCTAGGGATGTCTCAGGAGTTGTCATCCCACAAAAGTTCAAAATTCCCGCCTCTGTAAAGTATGACGGGGTTTCATGTCCCAAGTTGCATCTGAGTTCTTACGTCAGGAAGATCCAACCCCATATAGCTGATAGGAAATTATGGGTTCATTTCATTCAGGAGAGTTTTTCGGGGACGCAATTAGAATGGTTCTATCAGTTGGAAGGAACCAACATCTACAATTGGGAATATTTGGTTGTTGCGTTTTACAAGAAGTATCAATACAATGCTGACCTCGCTCCAACCTATACGCAACTTCAAAACATGTTTATGGGTTCTAGTGAGGGTTTTAAAGATTATGCCCAATAATAGAGGGATCTTACAGGTAGAGTCCAGCCAACTCTGTCTGATAGGAAGTTGGTGGAGATGTTCTTGGGTACTCTGACAGACCCATTTTTCAACCAATTGATTGGAAGCTCTTCAGCTGGATTAATTGAGCTGATATTGATAGGAGAATGAATGGTAGCTGATATTAAGAGTGGTAAAATCCAAGGGGTTTCATATTCAAGTACTTTGAAGAAGTCATTCAGTGGAAAGAAGGAGTTTAGTGCTGCCTATGGTCAAAGAAATCATGGTAAAGTGGAACACCGTCCAACGGTAGGAGCTGTAATGATCTCCGACCTACTCCAGCTCAGCAACAAAATAATCAGCGCAGTCAGGATGCATTGAGAAGACAATTCACCAGGATCAACATGCCTTTGTCTCAGGCATTTCAGCATTTGGTGAAGGCTGACTTGGTCACTTTGAAGGATCCTCCCTAAAACCCAAATACTTCCTCTCCCTGCTACAATCCAAATGCACGATGCACTTACCACTCCAACAGTCCGGGGCATGATACGAATGATTGTTGGGCGTTGAAGAATAAAGTTCAGGACCTTATTGATGCAAAGGAGATTGAGTTTGACCCTCCTAATACCCCCAATGTAATAACTGCACTAATGCCCAAGCATGACAGGGGTATCAATGTTGTTGATGATGTCCTGTTTATTTCTTCTGTGGGTGAATTAACTATTCCTCTCCCAGTTGTTAGGAAGAATCTCTTACGAGCTGATTTATTTCCGGGTTATGGTGAAGGTTTCCAGTTGTGTGCGTCTCTACCCAATGGTTATTTATTGTTGCGGATAGGTGTTTAACGTTTGATAGACGATCGAGAGATACTCTTTGAGAAGGTTCCCTCTGAAAAAAGTTTGTGTGAAGATGTATCAATTATTACCATCTCTAATAATCCTGCAAGGATCTCCTCTAAAGGTCTTGTGTGGATTACCGCCACTCCTAAAGTTGCTCCCTTAATTATTACCTCTCCAGAACCAATACCATATTCCTCTGACAAAGTTGTTCCTTGGAATTATGGAGCTGACGTCTATTACCATGGCGTCAAGCAAGACCTATTGGCTATCAAGAATAAAGATACTGATCCTAAAATTGATAGTATTGTTGGGACCAGTAAGATTACCAGAAGCAGAAGGATTTTCTCTCCGGAAATCTCTCCAAAGATTTTTGCTACTCCTGTTGTCGTTCCCGCTGCTAATCCGACTGAGACTCGGGGCAGAGAAATATTAAGCGAGCCTGCCCAGACGGAGGCACCTAAAGAAGCCATCCCTGAGTCCTCCAAGAAAGAAATGGAGGAAATTTTGAAAATCACACGAAAAAGCGATTACAATGTTGTGGAGCAATTGGGGAAGACCCCCTCAAAAATTTCAATGCTAGCTTTGTTATTATGCTCCGAAGCCCATGCCAAGGCTTTGGTAAAGTTTCTGAAATCTGCTCATGTGCCACAAGAGACTTCTTTCGACCAATTCAAGAACTGCATTGCTAGTCTGGTCGCCAATAATGGATTAGGTTTCTCAAATGCTGATTTGACTCCTAAGGGAAGAAAACATAATGATTCCCTGTATGTCTCTATTGAATTTAGGGGCACTACTCTAGCTCATATGTTGGTGGACACTAGTTCATATCTGAATGTTCTTCCCAAGGGTGCCTTAGACAGATTGGATTGCGAAGGACTTACATTGAAACCCAACATATTGTAGTGAGGGCTTTTGATGGTTCCAAGAGGATGGTACATGGGGAGGTGGACATCCCGATCAAAGTTGGTTCACAAACTTTTGATTCCACTTTCTTCGTGATGGGCATTCACCAATCTTACTCCTGCTTACTATGACGCCCTTGGATTCATGGGGTCTGCGCTGTCACTTCCACTTTGCATCAGATGTTAAAATATCCGCTTATTGGAAAGATTGTTAAGTTTGTGGCAAAGAAGAGCATATGGTAAGCCACATGAACTCTTTCAGATATGTCGAGATGGACGGCGAGTTCATTGAAACCCCATGTCAGAATTTTGAAGAGGTTCCTCAGACGATCGTTGTTACCAAAACTGCTATTGTTGTTCTGAAGATTACCAGACCTCCACTGAAGATGGCTTCTCTAAAGGACACCAAGGTTGTGATTGAAGAAGGTGGGTGTACTATTTGGGGCCAACTCCCTGACATCCCCTATAAGTATGACAAATTTGGTCTGGGTTTCACTTCAGGAGCTCAAAAAGTTGTTTGTCGTGCTCGTGCCGGAGGACCACCACTATGCATCAAAAACCATGGATTCAATGTTGTGGAGGACACTGACAGTGACTGTGACCTAGACAATTGGATCTTCCTTACTATCAACGGTGGACTCAATAATTGGACAGCTAGAGACTTTGTGCATATCTCTTTTATTTCGGAGTAATTGTTTTTCTGTTTTTAAGGATGTGTAATTTTTGAACAATTTAAACTCTAAAGCCTTGTGTCTTACCCGAGGTACAACGGTCTATTTGTGAGGGTTATCACACTTCATTTCATATGTCAGTAATAAATTATTGGATGTTTTACATTCAAATTTTACGCTCTTTGTATTTCTTTTTACTTTATTTTGTCAAAATAGCTATGCGCTCTTACACACACCCACATATCAAATTGCAGATCCACATCCACCCTGGATCCCATTGATAACAGTTCTACTATTGCCGGTTATGACTTTGAAAATCCAATCTACTAAGTCGAGGACGAATGTGAGGAAGATTATTAAGTACTAGGAGAACTTGCTAGACTATTACAGCAAGAGGAAAGAGCAATTCAGCCTCATGAAGAGCCAGTCGAAGCAGTAAACTTGGGTACGGTGGAGGATAAAAAGGAAGTCGAGATAGGTTCCAATTTGGAGAATGGCGTCAAAGAACGGTTAGTCCAGATGTTACGTAACTATGTTGAGATCTTTGCCTGGTCATACGAAGACATGTCGAGGCTGATACTGATATTGTGGTTCATTGTCTGCCGACAAAAGAAGACTGGCCTCCAGTGAAGCAGAAAGTTCGTCATATGTGCCCTAAGATGTCAGAGAAGATCAAGGTTGAAGTCATGAAACAGTTTAATGTCGGATTCTTAGTTGTTACTTCTTATCCATAATGGGTTGCGAACGTGGTACCGGTACCTAAGAAGGATGGTAAAGTGCATATGTGTGTAGATTACAGAGATTTGAATAGGGAAAGCCCCAAAGATGACTTTCCGCTTCCCCATATTGATGTTCTGGTTGACAACACCGCACATCATAAGATATTCTCCTTCATGGAAGGTTTCTCTGGTTATAATCAGATCAAAATGGCGCCTGAAGACATGGAGAAAACAACTTTTGTCACACAGTGGGGAACTTTCTGCTACAAGGTTATGTCATTCGGGTTGAAGAACGTCGGGGCAACCTATCAGCGTGTTATGGTAGCTTTGTTCCATGATATGATCCATCACGAGATAGAGGTCTAATTTGACGATATGATAGCCAGGTCTCAGAGTGAAGAAGAACACCTTGATCAGTTGCAAAAACTGTTAGAAAGGTTGAAGAAATATAAGTTAATACTGAACCCAAACAAATGCACTTTTGGAGTAAGATTTGGTAAGCTTTTAGGTTCCGTCGTCAGTGGCAAAGGTATTAAGGTAGATCCTGTAAAGGTTAAAGCTATTCAAGAGATTCTAGTTCCTATCACTGAGAAAGAGGTCAGAGGTTTCTTAGGACATCTAAACTACATTGCCATATTCATTTCTCACCTAACCGCTACTTGTGGGCCAATCTTCAAATTACTGAAGAAAGATCAAGTAGAGAAGTGGAACAACGATTTCCAGGCATCCTTTGACATAATCAAGGAATATCTTCAAGAACCTCCAATTTTGATGCCTCCGGTTGAAGGAAGACCTCTGATCATGTACTTAACAGTGTTAGAAAATTCAATGGGGGTGTGTGCTGGGGAAACATGACGAGTCTGGTCGAAAAGAGCATGCAATATACCACCTTATCAAAAAATTTACCGATTGTGAAACAAGATACTCACTGCTCGAGAAAACTTGATGCGCTTTGGCATGGGCTGCTCGCCGACTAAGACAGTATATGTTGGCTCACACTACCTTATTGATATCTAAAATGGATCCTGTTGTACCCAAAAATTTTCCCTCTCATTTTATCAACATTTCTCATCACAAGGCTCTTTGGACTCAAGATCAAGCTAGGGTTTGCTCTGCTCAAGACATCTCCTTGCACTGAGGACCTAAATTAGGGTTTGTGTTTGCACAGGGATTTTTTGACCTACAATGCCCAAAATGACTTTCATACTTCATGTTGGACTCATAAGTTTGTCCATACCAAGTTTCAAGCCTTGAATCAGATGTTTGCCCAGTCAATTGGATAGTTGACCTAAAAATCAGCTGTATTAGGGGGAAAAAGTCAATTATGGCCAATTTACAGTCTAACCTCATGAAATTTGACCCACATCAACATTATGAACTCATATGAATCATTTGATCAAGTTTGGACCACAACTCCACAAGAAATTTGATCAGATCACCAAAAGGGCAAAATGGTCATTTTTAGGGTTTTGACTGTACAAAGGCAATTTTTGACTTTTTGACCTAGCCAATGGCAAATTAGGCTCAACCATGGACTCATGGACTCAATGGCATCATCTTGACCTATTCAACAAGTTCAAAAGACCTCAATTGCATTGGATTGACAGATGAATTTTTCAGTCAACTGATCAAAATTTGACTGTACACTGAAAAGTCAAACTTTGACTTTTTGGTCAAAATCAAGTGCCAACGGTCATTTTTCATCAAGATGTGTCAAAATATGAAACTTGTTCACCAAGAAACCCAAAATTGCAAATTAGGGTTTAAAGTTGAAAATTTTCATAACTTAGAATTTTTCTATGTTATGAAATTTTCTTAATTTTTCCTAACTTTGACCCACATTTTCACCATGATGCATTTGGATTCAAACAAAACCTCAAACATGAAAGTTGTAGTACTCCACAAAGTATACAACTTTGATTCATAAAGTTTTCTCAAAAGAAGCTTGGATCTCAAGTTATGATTTTTGGAAGAAGGGTCCCTTAAACTTTTAACTTAGTGAAATTTTGCCCTAGTTTAGGCAGGATTTTGACCTATCTTCTTGGCCATTTTTCACATAGTTCCACTTGGAATCTCAAGTTTAATTTCAAATATGGATTGTAGATCATGTTGAAAGCTTTCAAAAATGTCCAAGAACTCATCAAACACATTTGTGGTTAGGGAGAATCGAAGGCTTGAAGTTGGCAAAAACTCACTTTTCATCCATGGCATATTCATGTTCATACAAGTTGCAATTTCAAATCAGCATGCCTTACACTAGTTTACAGGCCTCTAAACCACTTCACACTCAATAATTAAATGCAAATCCATCAGTCTAAGCTTTTGTTTTGATCATTTAGACATTGTACATAAAATTAAGCCCTAAGTAGAAAAAGGCACATTTCCATTTTTGCCATAATGTGCTTTATGTCAAACCACAATCCCTTGAGCATTGGTCCATATCTCAGAGAGAAAATCAAATCCACAAGTTATAGGGGCCAAGAGAAAAGTATGCAAGCATAAGGGGAGCCTGTACAGGCCTGTTTCAATCACTTCCACATTTTGACTTCAAAAACAAGAAACTTGTCCAAAACCTTAGAACTTGAAAACCAGCAAAGATCAACTTATGCAAAGAGTTTGAACATATTTCTCACACCCCTTTGAGCAAGAAACACGATTGCTTGGGCCTCTAAACACCCCATAGCCAGAAATCACATTCCTTTGGCAAAACAGGGCAGGTTCTGCAACTTGAGTTCCATAGCTCATTTGGCTCGTGCGTTTTGCCCAAAGTTGCTTCAAACACCTTCCATTCAACTCATCCAAGCTATCCCAAACCTCAAACACCGACTGTAACTCCATTTACAGTGTTCACCATTTTCATTTTGAGCTTGTGCGGGTTGAGTTCTATAGCTTGATTCAAGTACATTCAAGGCAAGCAGGCTATTGGAGAAGGTCAAGTGAAGTTCAAGAAAGCTACCAGACATCTCAAGCCTTGTTGAAAAGCACTACATTGCCCTACACGAAGTCAGCTGAAACAGGTTTTTCTCCACTTCCTATCTCTCTATTTAGGAACATTTAGCTTTAGGTTTGTGAATAAAAAATGTAGTATTCATTGCCATGAAGTTGTACATATGCTCAGTTTTCATTTATATTAAGTGTGCTAAGAGAACTTCATCCATGAACATGCTGAAAAAACTAGGTCAGATTTTAGGGCCAGAGAAATTCTCTCTGGTCTTTGAGAGTTAAGACAAGTTGTTTATATGGTTGGAATCGTCTTGAAATTCTCTACAAGTTTGATGTTGTGTGTTTTTGCAATAGAGCTCGTATACAGGATCTGGTAGTTTGTACAGGGACGCGCGCGTTTTTTCAAAAGCTGGAGGGTGAAGATGAAGTTTTGGGATGGGCTTGGCCTGGCTACTTTTGACACCCCCCCCCTTTTTTCTTTTTGCACCCCCTGGCCCAATTTCTTTTATTTTTATATTTTTGCATTTTTGTTTTCATTTATGATTTTGTTTATTTATTTCAAAATATAAAAAATGCTCAAAAATATTTTCATAATTTTTTCACATTTATTTTGCATTTTATTTTAATTTTTCTAACATAGAAAACATTTTAAATACTTTTATCTTATTTATTTAAACTTGAAAATAATATATATAAATTATGCTTTTATTTTTATTTTTTATTTTTATTCATACTAAAAATATTCTTCTAAATATATTTTATTTTTTGTATATATTTTATTTTTTAGTTAATATAAAAAAAATACTCATATAAATATATACTTTTATTTTATTAAATACTTTAGAATAAAAAATACAAAATATTACATTTTTTACTTTTATTATTATTTATACTAAAAAAACCTTTTTTAAGTATATTTTTTTTTGTGTATATTAATATAATTTATTGTATATAAATAATATAATATATTTATTTTCTTAAAGAAATTAGGGTTTTACCCCTTAACCAATTAAAATAAATTTTTTTTATTTATTTCTTTTATTTTTTACATTAAATATTTTACATACATAAATGAACAAAAACCTTTTTTGCATACTTCATATTATTTGATATATTTATTTATTTTGTTTATTTAAATATCGTCCATTTAATATTTATGCTTTGGGATTCAATTTGGATGTAATAGTAAACTAGGGTTTATATTTCTTGTCAAATACCCCCATTCAAAGATTGTACCCCCATCTCCATAATCATGTTGTAATAGCTTAGACTTTTAAATTCTCGCACTTTACGCTTTCAATTATGCCATGATTAGAGAATTAGGGTTTGTATGCAAAAATCAAAATCAACAAATAGCTTGACCTAATCAAAGATAAAAATGCATGAAAATCAAACACAATACACACTTGCACCCTTAGGGTTACAATCCACTTGTTGCCTTCAAAAATGGGCCATGTTATACATGTTGGGTACTTTGGCAAAACAAAAACAAAACAAAAGATCATAGTCCCTCGATGACGCTATCTTTGTTGCCTAAACAAAAATGATCAAGTCTCTCAAAAATTTGCCAAAAATACTTGACACAATTGCTATCATGGTCTATACGATGACCCGCGCCAGTCCCATTTAACATCCGAACACAAGGTTATTCACCAAATGCAATGGTGAAGTAACATTGTCAAAATGGTTAAAAAACATTAGAAAAGATCTTTGAGTAAAATAGGGTAGACAACTCTTAGTTACTTGATCAAAACATGCAAAATATCCTTGCTATTTTCAAACACACCTTACAACACAATTTCAAAACATTTCCCAAAACAAACTTTCAAAACACTGAAATCTTTCCAAAAGACAATACACCTTTGTATACATTCAAACAAGAATCATTACAAAGGTTGCCACAACGATGGCCTCTTTTCAAAATATCTTTCAAAACCACACACAAAGCACCATTTCAAACAATTGAAAAGCAAAAGCAAGTGATCTAAACAAGTAACTAAGAGCCCATGGATAACCATGGATGAAAAGGGTGCTTACACCTTCCCTTTTCATAATCTACTCCCCGAACCCAAGAAAACATCTCAAAGGTATTTCCTGTGATTTTTGACCTTTCCTTAGGATAAAATAAAAAGTCGGTGGTGACTCTTGCTAAACCAAAACTTTTGTGAACACAAACGCAAAATCCCAAGTCAGTTCTCCCACAGTATCACAGAACTGGCGACTCTGCTGGGGAAAACTTTAAAAGTGGAGTAACCTTAGGGTTTAGATCACCTTTTCATGCTTATATTGTTTGCTTTGATTGCTTTACATTTGGTTCTCTTGTTTGGGCTTGAAATCCTCTACCCAGATTTGGGGGAACATTCATAGGTAAATGGCAATACGTTGTGGAAACTGTGCAGGGCATACCGATATGGTTGAAGCAATAGCTATATTAGTGCAACATATTTGTGAGTACCGGTAGCCTTTTAGTCAATCAAAGAGAATACGGGGCCGCTGAGTGATGTCATGAAGCACTAATGAACTCTTAGAACCTTACTTGACCATCTTGGCCTTTTTTAGGGGTAGTGAGATGACCGGCTTTGGTACAGTCCGAAGTTGGTAGATACTCGATACTACACTCATTGAGGGTTGTTTTCTTGGAATATTTCGGTTGCCAGTTAAGTGGCTAAACTGAAATAATGAACACAGAAAATAATCCAGTGATATTGAGCTCCTTAGAACCCGGTTACTATTTATAGGACAGGTTGAGCCAACTAACTTCAAGAGGGTACTTACCTATGAAACCTCATACAAGCCTGAAACTAGGATCTTGTGTGACTTGTTTGTACATAGGCTTGTGCATACATCATGAACATCATAAAGCATCATATGCATCCACTAACCATTTCAAGGGGTTTGGATCTTCATCTTTGTTCTTGTTTTGTAGGTCATGGAATCTCTTCGCAGAAAAACAATTCAAGTCAATCTGGTGAGAATCCCTCCTCAACTTAAGGAGCTTACTTATAAGATTCAAGAGAATTCTCTCTTCAGTGAAAGACATGGTAGACTTCTCAACTTGGTCAACTCCAACATTGAAGAAGACATGGCGAAAGTTCTCTTCCAGTTCTTTGACCCCCTACACCACTGTTTCACATTCCCTGATTACCAACTAGTGCCTACTTTGGAGGAATTTTCTCAACTCCTAAGGATTCCTATTCTCCATCAACTACCCTACAATGGTACGGAAAGAGAACCAAAGCCTGAAGATGTTGCTCAAGCCTTACACTTGCAACCATCCGATATCAAAGGTCATTGGGAAACCAGAAGTGGCGTCAAGGGTTTCTTGGCAAAGTTTCTGTTTGAGAAGGCACAAGACTGCTGGAATTCTCTAGATCTGCAAGCTTTTGAAGAGATTATAGCACTCCTCATCTATGGGTTGGTTTTGTTCCCAAACCCTGATCAGCTTATAGATGTGAATGCTGTCAAAATTTTCATATCTCGGAATCCTGTGCCTACATTGCTTGGGGACATCTTACACTCATTTCACACACGAACAATGAGGAAAAGAGGTGTTATCATGTGTTGTACTCCTCTTCTAGCAAGGTGGTTTATTTCTCACCTTCCTCAAACAATTTTGAAGAATGAGCAGTCTTTAAGGTGGTCACAACGGTTGATGACCCTCACACATTCTGATGTTCATTGGTGTTCTTGGTCCAGAGAAAATGTCATCATCATTGATCATTGTGGAGAGTTCCCTAATGTCCCACTACTTGGCATTATGGGAGGCATTACCTACAACCCTTGTATAGCTCTAAGGCAGTTTGGATATGCCCGGAGAGATGGCCCTCATGATATGCTGATTCCTGACTTAGTTTTTGACTTTGACAACGACGCTCAAGGACTTCGACAAAGGTTTATCAGAGCTTGGAGGATGCCCAATAAAGTGGATAGTAAGACACTGGGGCACAAGAATTCCATCCCCCTTGAGCCTTACCTCAAGTGGGTACGAACCCGCGTCCAGAATCTTATGATGCCCTACCCTCACATTCTCCCCGTGATCAAAGAGCCTGTTATGGAAGGAGTGGTTCCATACACCCTCCTATATCCTGACATGACAACATCATTGGAAGAATTGCAAAAGAGTTAGATACAACTCAAGGAAGAGCGGAATACTTTTGAAGCCAGCTTCTATGCCAGTGAGAATAAGGTTTTGGAGCTTACCTGTCAACTTCATGAAGAGGAAACTCTCAACACTTACATCACACCAAAGAGGATGCGCAACGTCTTCTTACATTAAGAACTTTGTAATATTTTGCCCATGGGGCATTTATGTACTAACAAATTTCTTCTTATTAATATGACGTGTGTTCTTTTTGTTTACAACAAATTTGAATTTCTAAATCCTTGAATGCATTACATGAATAACATATCATTCATCATATGCATAAACAGGTCTTCACACCGGGTTTCCTCATCTTTCTGATGTTTATTTCAGCGAGATGGATATAGAGCAGACGGTTAAAGATCTGCAAGCACAGAATTCGCAATTCCAACAACTCCTCATGACCTTAGCAAAGGGTCAAGAGGATCTTAAAGCACTGTTAGAGAAAGAGAAGGAACCAGAAAGGAAGAAGAAGAAAAGAGTTGGGGTAGCCACTATGGGAAGGAGATTTGAACATCAGGCTAGGAGAGTTCTAGAATTTCCCTCGATGTCTGGCGAAGGGGTTGGTAAAGGAAAAGGAGTTGCAATGCCCTCCAAATCTGAAGCTGAAGAAGAAGAAGAAGAGGAAGAGGATGAAGATTACTCCGAACAGCAATACCCTTCGGCGGATGATAAGTATAAAAATCTTGAGGATCAATTGGCAGCCATGGAGTTGCAAAGGGTACCTGGGCTAGATTTCGAAGAACTAGGGTTGGTCGTTGGGATCGTCATTCCTCCCAAGTTCAAAGTACCTATATTTGATAAGTATGACGGTTTGTCCTGTCCAAAGATGCATCTGAGATCCTACGTCAGAAAGATCCAACCCCATTCTTCTGATAAGGATCTATAGGTCCACTTTTTTCAAGATAGCTTGTCGGATACGCAATTGGACTGGTTCTATCAACTTGAGAGATCTGATGTTCATAACTAGGAAGATTTTGCTGCTGCTTTCTACCGACAATACCAATACAACGCAGATATAGCGCCTACTCGTACTCAACTACAGAGTATGGGTATGGCCTCTAATGAGGGATTTAAGGAGTATGCCCAGAAGTGTCGGGATTTGGCTGGAAGGGTGCAACCACCATTGTCGGATAGAGAGTTGGTTGACATGTTTTTAGGGACCCTGTCAGGTCCATTCTTCAATCACTTGATTGGGAGCTCATCTTTAGGGTTCACCGAATTAATTCTGACCGATGAAAGGGTCGAAGCTGGCATTAAAAGTGGTAAAATTCAGAAGGATGCCTCCGCTTCCACTGCTATTAAGAAGACCTTCCCAACCAAGAAGGAAGTTTCTGCTGTTCACACCCAGAGAAACCAAGGGAGAACAGAGCACCGACCAACAGTGGGGGATGTTATGATCTAAAACTCCTCAGCTGATCAACCTCGCAGCAATCAACCAAGAGCTAATCAGCAAAGGGTAGAAAGACCACAATGGCAATTCACCCAATCAACATGACACCGGCTCAAGTCCTCCCTCATCTGTTAAAGCTGAACCTTACCAATTTGAAAGAAGCGCCGAAAAACCTCAATACCTCTTCTCCTTATTATCATTCCAATGTGAAATGTGCATACCACTCGGACAGTGTAAGGCATGATACCAACAACTGTTGGGCTCTTAAAAACAAGATCCAAGATTTGATAGATGTCAAGGAAGTAGAGTTTGATGCTCCCGAAAAACCCAACATGATATCCGCTCCTATGCTAAAACATGGTCATAATGTCCATGCCGTTATGGAAGATCTTCATGTTACCGCTGTTAATGAATTAATGACTCTGTTACCAATTATTAAAGTGAATATGTTGAAGGCCGGGATATTCCCAGGCTGTGAAAAAGACTGTTACTTCTTTTCAACCATGCAATCCGACTGCCCACTGTTGAAATCAGGCATCCAACGCCTGATGGATACCCAAGAGATCCTCTTTCAAAAGACTCGTGTTGATACTATCACTCATGTTACTCCTGTTACCTTTGTTACTCCAATCAATGAAATTTCTATAATCACCATCTCCGATGATCTTTCCAAGACCTGCAAAAGGCCTGTTAAGATTATGCCTGATCCTAAGTTTGTACCGCTGAAAATTACCATGCCGGGGCCTATCCCGTATAAATCTAACAAGACGATACCATGGAATTACGGAGGAGAGATCTTCTACCATGGTATCAAGCAGATCGAATCAGCCGAAGAGAATTCCGAGGAAGAAACCCCTGATGTAGGGAATATTGCGGGAACGATCAAGATAACTCGTAGCGGAAGGATCTTCTCTTCGGAGATTGCTCCTCCACGGGCAGTCTTCGGACCCTCAAGAGTTTCTGTGCCTGTCAAGCCATCTGCGCAAAGTTCGGTAATTGAAGAAATTGATGCTTCCGAAGCTAGACCCTCTGTTGTCACTACCGATAAAGGTAAGGGGATCCAAGAAGTGTCTGTCAGGACGAAGGCTCAGACTATGGTTATCCTCGAGACCACCCAAAAAGAGATGAAAGAAATCTTAAAGATAATCAAGAAGAGCGACTATGATGTCGTAGAGCAGTTGGGGCAAACCCCTTCCAAAATCTCTATGATGGCTCTCTTACTCTGCTCTGAGGCTCATGCCAAAGCCTTGATCAAATTTCTAAAGATGGCACACGTGCCTCAAGAAAATTCTGCAGACCAGTTTCAAGAGTGAGTGGCTAGCCTTACAGCCGATAATGGTCATGCTGATTTGACGTCTAGGGGAAGAAAGCATAATGATGCGCTGCATGTCTCGGTAGAATGCAGGGGGCCACACTTGCGCATGTTCTGGTTGATACCGGTTCATCTTTAAATGTTCTACCAAAGAAGGCGTTGGACAGATTGGACTGTGAAGGTTTGACCCTAAGGCCCAGTAACATCATTGTTAGAGCCTTCGACGGTTCTAAGAGGATGGTTCACGGAGAAGTGGATATTCCAATCAAAGTGGGTACATAAATTTTCAACTCTACTTTTTATGTGATGGACATCCGTCCTTCATATTCATGCTTGTTGGGAAGACCATGGATCCACAACACTGGGGCAGTCACTTCTTCTCTACACCAAATGCTAAAGTATCCGGTCCAGGGTAAGATCATAATGGTTCATGGTGAGGAGGAGTATATGATAAGTCACCTTAACTCTTTTCGTTATGTGGAGTTAGATGGCGAATTCATAGAAACACCTTTCCAACACTTTGAAGAGGTTTCTCCTGAAGTCGCAGTAGCAAAGACAATGACTGATGTGCCTATCATTTCCAATCCTGTGTCTCGGATGGCATCCCTTAAAGATGCGGAGATTGTAATCAAATAAGGAAGAAGTACAATGTGGGGGCAACTGCCAGATTTTCCTCACAAGACGGACAAGTTAGGATTGGGTTTCACTGCCGCTGGCCAGAAAGTTGTGCGTCGCTTCCGGGCTGGAGGACCACCCTTAAAAATCACTCATTATGGAATTCATGCCTTAGAAGATGATGATGAAGAAGACAACTTTGAAGATTGGATCTTTCCAACAATTGAAGGAGGATTAAGCAACTGGGAGGCAAAAGACTTTGTTCCCATCACTTTCATCAATCAGTAATTTATCTTTGAACAATTTCTTGTTTGGTCTGTAATAATTAAACAATTCATACACTCTTTTCACCTTATGCCTTACCCGGGGCATATAGGTCCATTTTTAAGGGTTTTGATTCTTCATTTTCATATGCCATTTTTAATGAATCATGGATGTTTTCATCTATAAACTGTTGTGTTCATTTTTTTTCCTTTTACATTTTATTTTTTTTAAGGATGGTTATCCCTTACACACACCCACACTCACAAAATGCAGGTACCCATCCACTCCGGATTCCATGGGTGACTATTCTGCTTTGGACTTCGGTGACTCTGAAGATTTGGTCAATCATGCCGAGTACGAAGGTGATGAAGACTGTGAAGTGCCTGGAGAGTTAGCTAGACTTTTGCAACAAGAAGAGAGGGCTATTCTGCCCCATGAAGAGTTGTTAGGGACTATCAATTTGGGAACAGAGGAAGACAAGAAGGAGGTTAAAGTGGGTGCCAACCTGGAGCCAAATTTCAAAGAGTGCTTAGTACAGTTGTTGAATGAATATGTTAAAATCTTCGCCTGGTCCTATGAAGATATGCCGGGACTGGATACAGATATTGTGGTTCACCGTCTCCCTACAAGAGAAAATTGTCCACCAATCAAACATAAAATCCGCTGAATGAGGCCCGACATGTCCGAAAAGATCAAAGCTGAGGTGATGAAACAGTTCAATGCTGGTTTTCTGGCTGTTACTTCTTATCCACAATGGGTTGCTAACATTATACCCGTGCCTAAGAAGGACGGTAAAGTCAGAATGTGTGTGGACTACAGAGACCTAAACAGGGCTATCCCTAAAGATGATTTTCCACTACCACACGTTGACATCTTGGTTGACAACACAGCTCAACACAAGGTATTTTCCTTCATGGATGGATTCTCGGGATACAACCAGATCAAAATGGCCCCCGAAGACATGGAGAATACTACTTTTGTTACGCAGTGGGGTACCTTCTGCTATAAAGTGATGCCATTCGGACTGAAGAATGTCGGGGCAACCTATCAGCGAGCCATGGTATCTTTGTTTCATGACATGATAAATCATGAAATCGAAGTCTACGTAGACGACATGATAGCCCGTTCACAAACAGAAGAAGAACACCTTGACCATCTGCAGAAGCTGTTTGTCAGGTTAAAGGAATATAAGCTCCGACTGAACCCTAGCAAGTGTACTTTCGGAGTCAGGTCCGGTAAACTTTTGGGATTCATTGTCAGTAACAAAGGCATCGAGGTTGATCCTACTAAAGTCAAAGCTATACAAGAAATTCCTGCCCCCCGCACTGAAAAGGAGGTTAGAGGTTTCTTAGGACGCTTAAACTATATCGCAAGGTTCATCTCTCACCTAACATCTACCTGTGAGCCAATCTTCAAGCTGTTGAAGAAAGATCAGGTGGTTGAATGGAACGATTATTGTCAAGTTGCTTTTGATAAGATCAAGGAGTATTTGTTGGAACCTCCTATCTTGATGCCACCTGTCGGAGAAAGACCTTTAATCATGTATCTGACTGTTTTGGAAAACTCAATGGGGTGCGTACTGGGCCAACATGACGAGTCTGGCCGAAAAGAGCATGCTATTTATTACCTTAGCAAAAAGTTTACCGACTGTGAGACTCGCTACTCACTGCTCGAGAAAACTTGTTGCGCTTTGGTATGGGCTGCTCGCCAGCTAAGGCAGTATATGTTGACACATACCACTTTGCTAATTTCCAAGATGGATCCTATCAAGTACATCTTCGAGAAGCCTGCTTTATTCCGAAGAATCGCTAGATGGCAGATGATCCTGACTGAATATGATATTCAGTACACAACCCAAAAAGCTATAAAGGGGAGTGTACTAGTTGACCATCTAGCTCATCAAGTCGTCGAAGACTGCCAATCTATGAGGTTCGACTTCCCTGGCGAGGACATTATGACTTTGGACAACATTGAAGGTAACGGACCATATGACGGGCCTGAACAAGGATCCCGATGGACCCTGTACTTTGATGGTGCTTCAAATGCACTTGGCAACGGTATCGGCGTGGTACTTATCTCCCCAGAAGGTTGACATACGCCTTTCACTGCTAGACTCTGCTTCAGCTGCACCAACAACATGGCCGAGTATGAAGCTTGTATCTTTGGTCTCAAGGCTACAATTGACTTGGGAATCAAATCTCTGATTGTGTTTGGGGACTTAGCTTTGGTTATCAGTCAAATCAAAGGAGAGTGGGACACTAAACATCCTAATATTATCCCATACAAAGAACATGTCTTAACATTGTTGCCTCATTTCGAGCAGATTACCTTTGAGCACTTCCCGCGAGAAGAAAATCAGCTAGCAGATGCTCTGGCTACAATGTCTTTCATGTTTAAACTCAACTGGGATAATGAGGCTCCCTAAATCACCATCGAGCGAATGGACGAACCTGTGCACTGTCATGAGATTAATACCGAAGAAGTAGTGGAACAACCCTGGTTTCATGAAATCAAAAGGTATCTCCAGACTCGAGAATACCCTGAAGGAGCTTCCGTCAATGACAAAAAGTTCTTAAGGAGATTTGCTGCCAAGTTCTTCCTGAGCAATGGTATCTTATATAAGCGCAGCCATGATTGTGTTCTACTTCGTTGTATGGACAAGGTTGAAGCCGAGTCGATCATGAATGAAATACATAGCGGCACATTTGGCACCCACTTGAGCGGACATACGATGGCTAAGAAGATTCTAAGGGCAGGCTACTACTGGTCTACCATGGAAGCTGACTGCCATCAATATTCTCGTACTTGTCACAAATGCCAAGTCTATGCTGACAAGGTACATATTCCTCCAGTTCCTCTCAACGTTCTAACAACTCCTTGGCCATTTGCGATATGGGGAATCGACATGATTGGAGAGATAAAGCCTACAGCGTCCAATGGACATCGCTTCATCTTGGTCGCTATTGATTATTTTACCAAGTGGGTCTAAATAGCTTCCTTTGCCTCCGTTACAAAGAATGTGGTTGCCCGCTTCATCAAGCAGAACCTCATATGCCGGTATGGTATCCCCGACAGGATCATCACGGACAACGGTACAAATTTGAACAACACTGTGATCACTACTCTGTGCGAGCAGTTCAAGATTCAACATCATAATTCATCTCCCTATCGGCTAAAGATGAACAGTGTTGTTGAAGCCGCGAACAAAAATATCAAGAAGATCATTCAAAAGATGACAGTCACCTACAAGGACTGGCATGAGATGTTATCGTTTGCTCTGCACAGATATCGTACCACGGCGCGTACTTTAACTGGGGCAACCCCCTTTTCTTTGGTATATGGCATGGAGGTTGTTTTACCTATGGAAGTTCAGATTCCTTCCTTGAGGATTATGAAAGATGTTGGTTTAAATGAAGACGATTGGATTCATACCCAGCTTGATCAACTTAATTTGATCGACGAGAAATGACTTACGGCTGTTTGTCATGGTCAGACGTATCAAAAATGGATGATCAAGGCTTTCAACAAGAAAGTCAGGCATCAGGTATATCAAGTCGGAGATCTTGTAATCAAGCGGATCATCTTGCTGCAAAGTGATCCCAGGGGCAAATGCACTCCTACTTACGAAGGACCGTTTGTGATCAAGAACATCTTTTCTGGTGGGGCAATGATTCTGACCACAATGGACAGCGACGACCTGCCGCACCCTGCGAACGCAGACATAGTCAAAAGATACTACGCATAAACGACCCGACAAGTTGAAAACCCGAAAGGGCGACTTGGGCAAAAAATGGGCATCCCGGTGAATCGAAAACCCAAAAGGACGGTTCAGGCAAAAATTAGGGATAAATAAAAAAAAATCAGTACACCTGGCAAGTTGAAAACCCGAAAGGGCAACTTGGACAAAAAAGGGTTTCCCGGTGGATCAAAAACCCGAAAGGGAGGTCCAGGCAAAAGTTATGGAATTAAAGCGTATGAATATGTCTTGTCGGATCATTTTAAGAATAATCTCTTCACGACCAAACTCCGAGCTTCTGATCAATCCAATCATCCGCGGACGAAGCAACGAATGGACAAGATACTCAAAGTTGTGAAGGCTATAGCAGAATGGGAACCCCATGGAATTGTTACACATAGCAATCTTTCTTTGTATAAAGTTTTTCTCAATTTTTCGACAACATTCTCTTACTAGGATGTCTGTCTCCTTTGTACAAAAATACTTACAAAAGTTAATACAAAGATACTTCAAAGTGCAGAAATTTGCTTGCCTTTCCTTTCGTTTTACACTTATGTTTTATTTGAAAACGTCCAATGGTTTGTTAAAATGAGCATATGCATTTGAATATAATCACTGCTTACAAATAAAACAAAATAAGAAAGGATAATTACTGATAGGTCGAAAGTATAGGAAAAACGTCTTTAGGCTATTCCAGAAGAAATTCCCTACAGTATGTTATTCGGATCCGCAACAGAGCTAAAACCTTGAAATACATATCCCTAGCGGAGTTAAGTTTCAAAATTCCCCTCAGAGCTAAGCTTCTAAAGCTCCCAATCCCCAGCGGAGCCCGAAAACTTCGAACTACAGATCCCCAATAAAGATGAAGCTTTCTTCCCCAGTGGAGTCCAAAAATTCAAATCTTAAACCCCGGTGGAATACTATCCAACTTCCTCCGACTCCTCAGTGGAGTTCTCCACAAAACAGGAATCCCCAATAGATTAGCATACAACCCAAGCTCTTGATTTTCCCGGCAGAATGAACATTCTCCCCACAGAGTTATTTCCCAGCAGAACGAAGATTCTTGTTCTCTTTTCTCCATTTGAAGCCTCCCAGGTTTTAATTCCCCAGTAGAGGCCTTCGGAGTTTTCCTTATTCCCAGGAAATTCATGAAAGATTCTCATTTCCCTGCAGAAGTGGTCAAAGCTCTTGTGAATCCCCAGCATCGGTCAAGGATTTACTTTCCCCGGCAACAGTCAAAGATTTCATTATCTTTGCTATCAGCGATTTATTTTCCTCGGCAAGACAGCTAATCGGCTTACATACGCATACATTACATTCATATACCATAAACATTGATGGAACACATTTTATTGCATCATACATATCATGCAACATAACTTTGTGTTTTAGCTAACATTCTACCCTTTTCAGGATAAGATTAAAAAACTATCTTTAACAAATATTCAAAGACTTCAGATACAGTACATATACACTCCAAGACATGGAAGTATTTCTGCTACTCATTCGGAGCTCTTATTTCGGATACAGTATGGATACACCCCAAACGTAGAGGTCATTCTATTACTCATTCAGAATTTTAAGTCAAGATACAGTATGGATACACCCTAGACACGACGATTATTCTACTACTCATTCAGACTTCAGCAATCAAATACAGACTAGATACGCTCCAAACACAGAAGCCATTCTATTTCTCATTCAACTATCAAATTTAAATTCAGATACACTCCAGACACAGAAGTCATTCTGTCACTTATCCAGATCCCAGTTACAGTACGGATACACTCCATACACGGAAGTCATTATGCTGCTCATACAGATCTCAACTTCAGATACAGTCCAGATACGCATCAGACATGGTTTCCATTTTGTCACTCATTCAAACCTATTCTCCAGCCCAGAGATATCCCAGACACGGATGCCTTTCTGTCATTTATTCAGACTTCAGATTCTGGATACAATATAGATACACTCCAGACACGACATTCATTCTGATATTCGTTCAAGAATCAAGTACATCTACAGCTTGGATACGCTCCAGACACGGACGCCATTCCTTTGCTCATACGGATCCAATCTCCAGATGCAACTCAGATACGTTCCAGATTCGGATACCTTTCTGATGTTCATTCTCCTGATATCCAACAAACACTTTTGATGGCATCTTTAAGCCCATCTCCAGCACGATTCTATCATCTCCAAATGGCATCTTTAAGCCCATTCCCTCCGCAATATTTTAATGAGTGCAAATTTACGGGCACTCTAGTGTCCAATCTTCTTTTACCTTCAAGTCACGAAAGGCAAACTTACCAATCTAACTCTTCAGGTTCAAGAAGATTGAACAGGGACAACTGTTGTACCCCAAAATTTTCCCTCTCATTTTATCAACATTTCTCATCATAATGCTTTTTGGACTCAAGATCAAGCTAGGGTTTGCTCTGCTCAAGACATCTCCTTGCACTGAGGACCTAAATTAGGGTTTGAGTTTGCACAGGGATTTTTTGACCTACAATGCCCAAAATGACTTTCATACTTCATGTTGGACTCATAAGTTTGTCCATACCAAGTTTCAAGCCTTGAATCAGATGTTTGCCCAGTCAATTGGACAGTTGACCTAAAAATCAGCTATATTGGGGAAAAAAGTCAATTGTGGCCAATTTACAGTCAAACCTCATGAATTTTGACCCACATCAACATTATGAACTCATATGAATCATTTGATCAAGTTTGGACCACAACTCCACAAGAAATTTGATAAGATCACCAAAAGGGCAAAATGGTCATTTTTAGGGTTTTGACTGTACAAAGGAAATTTCTGCCTTTTTGACCTAGACAATTGCAAATTAGGGTCAACCATGGACTCATGGACTCAATGGCATCATCTTGACCTATTCAACAATTTCAAAAGACCTCAATTGCATTGGATTGACAGATGAATTTTTCAATCAACTGATCAAAATTTGACTGTACACTGAAAAGTCAAACTTTGACTTTTTGGTCAAAATCAAGTGTCAAGGGTCATTTTTCATCAAGATGTGTTAAAATATGAAACTTGTTCACCAAGAAACCCAAAATTGCAAATTAGGGTTTAAAGTTGAAAATTTTCATAACTTAGAATTTTTCTAAGTTATGAAATTTTCTTAATTTTTCCTAAGTTTGCCCCACATTTTCACCATGATGCATTTGGATTCAAACAAAACCCCCAACATGAAATTTTTAGTCCTCCACAAAGTCTATAACTTTGGTTCACAAAGTTTTCTCAAAGGAAGCTTGGATCTCAGGTTATGAGTTTTGGAAAAGGGTCCCTAAAACTTTTAACTTAGTGAAATTTTGCCCTAGTTTAGGCAGGATTTTGACCTATCTTCTTGGCCATTTTTCACATAGTTCCACTTGGAATCTCAATTTTAATTTCAAATATGGATTGTAGAGAATGTTGCAAGATTTCCAAAATGTCCAAGAACTCCTCAAACACATTTGTGGTTAGGGAGAATCGAAGGCTTGAAGTTGGCAAAAACTCATTTTTCATCCATGGCATATTCATGTTCATACAAGTTGCAATTTCAAATCAGCATGCCTTACACTAGTTTACAGGCCTCTAAACCACTTCACACTCAATAATTAAATTCAAATCCATCAGTCTAAGCTTTTGTTTTGATCATTTAGACATTGTACACAAAATTAAGCCCTAAGTAGAAAAAGGCACATTTCCATTTTTGCCATAATGTGCTTTATGTCAAACCACAATCCCTTGAGCATTGGTCCATATCTCAGAGAGAAAATCAAATCCACAAGTTATAGGGGCCAAGAGCAAAGTATGCAAGCATAAGGGGAGCCTGTACAGGCCTGTTTCAATCACTTCCACATTTTGACTTCAAAAACAAGAAACTTGTCCAAAACCTTAGAACTTGAAAACCAGCAAAGATCAACTTATGCAAAGAGTTTGAACATCATTCTCACACCCCTTTGAGCTAGAAACACAATTGCTTGGGCCTCTAAACACCCCATAGCCAGAAATCACATTCCTTTGGCAAAACAGGGCAGGTTCTGCAACTTGAGTTCCATAGCTCATTTGGCTCGTGCGTTTTGCCCAAAGTTGCTTCAAACACCTTCCATTCAACTCATCCAAGCTATCCCAAACCTCAAACACCAAATGTAACTCCATTTACAGTGTTCACCATTTTCATTTTGAGCTTGTGCAGGTTGAGTTCTATAGCTTGATTCAGGTACATTCAAGGCAAGCAGGCTATTGGAGAAGGTCAAGTGAAGTTCAAGCAAGCTACCAGACATCTCAAGCCTTGTTGAAAAGCACTACATTGCCCTACACGAAGTCAGCTGAAACAGGTTTTTCTCCACTTCCTATCTCTCTATTTAGGAACATTTAGCTTTAGGTTTGTGAATAAAAAATGTAGTATTCATTGCCATGAAGCTGTACATATGCTCAGTTTTCATTTATATTAAGTGTGCTAAGAGAATTTCATCCATGAACATGATGAAAAAACTAGGTCAGATTTTAGGGCCAGAGAAATTCTCTCTGGTCTTTGAGAGTTAAGACAAGTTGTTTATATGGTTGGAATCGTCTTGAAATTCTCTACAAGTTTGATGTTGTGTGTTTTTGCAATAGAGCTCGTATACAGGATCTGGTAGTTTGTACAGGGACGCGCGCATTTTTTCAAAAGCTGGAGGTTGAAGATGAAGTTTTGGGCTGGGCTTGGCCTGGCTACTTTTGACACCCCCCTTTTTCTTTTTGCACCCTCTGGCCCAATTTCATGTATTTTTATATTTTTGCATTTTTGTTTTCATTTTTGATTTTGTTTATTTATTTCCAAATATAAAAAATGCTCAAAAATATTGTCATAATTTTTTCACATTTATTTTGCATTTTATTTTAATTTTTCTAACATAGAAAACATTTTAAATACTTTTATCTTATTTATTTAAACTTCAAAATAATATATATAAATTATGCTTTTATTTTTATTCTTTATTTTTATTCATACTAAAAATATTCTTCTAAATATATTTTATTTTTTGTATATATTTCATTTTTTAGTTAATATAAAAAAAATACTCATATAAATATATACTTTTATTTTATTAAATACTTTAGAATAAAAAATACAAAATATTACATTTTTAATTTTATTATTATTTATACTAAAAAAAAGACCTTTTTTAAGTATATTTTATTTTTGTATATATTAATATATTTTATTGTATATAAATAATATAAAATATTTATTTTCTTAAAGAAATTAGGGTTTTACCCCTTAACCAATTAAAATAAAAAAAAATTATTTATTTCTTTTATTTTTTACATTAAATATTTTACATACATAAATGAACAAAAACCTTTTTTGCATACTTCATATTATTTGATATATTTATTTATTTTGTTTATTTAAATATCGTCCATTTAATATTTATGCTTTGGGATTCAGTTTGGATGTAATAGTAAACTAGGGTTTATATTTCTTGTCAAATACCCCCCCCCCCCCCCCATTCAAAGATTATATCCCCATAATCATGTTGTAATAGCTTAGAATTTTAAATTCTCGCACTTTACGCTTTCAATTATGCCATGATTAGAGAATTAGGGTTTGTATGCAAAAATCAAAGTCAACAAATAGCTTGACCTAATCAAAGATAAAAATGCATGAAAATCAAACACAATACACACTTGCACCCTTAGGGTTACAATCCACTTGTTGCCTTCAAAAATGGGCCATGTTATGCATGTTGGGTACTTTGGCAAAACAAAAACAAAACAAAAGATCATAGTCCCTCGATGACGCTATCTTGGTTACCTAAACAAAAATGATCAAGTCCCTCAAAAATTTGCCAAAAATACTTGACACAATTGCTATTATGGTCTATACGATGACCCGCGCCTGTCCCGTTTAACATCCTAACACAAGGTTATTCACCAAATGCAATGGTGAAGTAACATTGTCAAAAGGGTTAAAAAAACATTAAAAAAGATCTTTGAGTAAAATAGGGTAGACAACTCTTAGTTACTTGATCAAAACTTGCAAAATATCCTTGCTATTTTCAAACACACCTCACAACACAATTTCAAAGCATTTCCAAAAACAAACTTTCAAAACATTGAAATCTTTCCAAAAGACAATACACTTTTGTATACATCCAAACAAGAATCATTACAAAGGTTGCCACAACGATGGCCTCTTTTCAAAACATCTTTCAAAACCACACACAAAGCACCATTTCAAACAATTGAAAAGCAAAAGCAAGTGATATAAACAGGCAACTAAGAGCCCATGGATAAACATGGATGAAAAGGGTGTTTGCACCTTCCCTTTTCATAATCTACTCCCCGAACCCAAGAAAACATCTCAAAGGTCTTTCCTGTGCTTTTTGACCTTTCCTTAGGATAAAATAAAAAGTCGGTGGCGACTCTTGCTAAACCAAAACATTTCCGAACGCAAACGCAAAATCCCAAGTCAGTTCTCCCACCGTATCACAGATCCTATCAAATACATATTCGAAAAGCCCGATCTCTCAGGAAGAATAGCAAGATGGCAAATGGTCCTGACCGAATATGACATTTAATACATTAACCAAAAAGCAATTAAAGGAAGTGTACTATCTGATCATTTGGCTCATCAGGGTGTGGACGACTACCAATCAATGAATTTTGAGTTCCCAGATGAGAACATTATGCTAGTAACTGACTGTGAAGAACCTGGACTGGATGAAGGACCTCTAAAAGGATCCTGATGGACTATGGTCTTTGATGGAGCTTCCAACGCACTTGGAAATGGCATTGGTGTTGTGATTATCTCTCTCGAAGGCTGCCATACACCCTTCACTACTAGACTATGTTTTAATTGCACCAACAATATGGCCGAGTATGAAGCATGCATTATGGGTATCAAGGCTACTATTGACATGAGGATCAAGTTCTTACAAGTATATGGAGATTCAGCCTTGGTGATCAGCCAAGTTAAAGGAGAATGGGACACGAAGCATCCTAATCTCATCCCTTATCGAAGGCATGTGATGACTTTGATTCCATATTTTGAAGAGATTACCTTTGAACATGTTCTGCGAGAAGAAAATCAGTTAGCGGATGCGCTAGCTACCATGTTATCCATGTTTAAAGTCAAATTGGATAATGAAGCCCCTCGGATCACTATTGAAAGATTAGACAAATCGATCCACTGTTATGAGATTGATGTTGAGGGAGTAGAAGAAAAGCCTTGGTTCCACGAGGTGAAAAGGTATCTCGAAGCTCAAGAGTACCGTGAGGGAGCATCCATCAATGACAAAAAGTTCTTAAGAAGGTTCTCTGCCAAGTTCTTCCTGAGTAACGAAATTCTCTACAAGCGCAACCATGATTCCACTTTACTGCGGTGTGTGGACAAGAGAGAAGCGGAGAAGATTATGGAAGATATGCACAAAGGTATCTTTGGCACTCATTATAGTGGACACATAATGGCTAAGAAGATTTTGAGAGCAGGTTACTACTGGTCCACCATGGAAACAAATTGTCATCATCACTCTCGAACTTGTCACAAATGCCAAATCTACACCGACAAAGTACTTGTGCCTCCGGTTCCTTTAAATGTCTTGACTGCTCCTTGGTTGTTCGTAATTTTGGGCATTGATATGATTAGAGAGATTAGACCTACCGCTTCCAATGGGAATCCCTTCATCCTTTTCTCTATTAATTACTTGACAAATTGGGTAGAGGCAGCCTCATTTGCTTTAGTTACCAAGAACGTCGTGGCTCGATTCATCCAACAAAATCTTATATATCGGTATGGTATCCTAGAAAGAATTATCACAAATAATGGTAACAACCTCAATAATACTATGATCACTGAGATTTGTAGACAATTTAAGATCCAGCATCATAACTCTTCTCCTTACTGGCCGAAGATGAATGGCATTATGGAGGCTACTAATAAGAATATAAAGAAAATTATACAGAAGATGACAGTAACATATAAAGACTGGAACGAGATGTTACCATTTTCCCTTCATGGTTACCGTACCTCAGTGTGCACATGAACAGAGGTAACCCCTTTTTCTCTCGTATATGTTATGGAATTTGTTTTACCCGTCAAGGTCCATATCCCTTCCCTGAGAATCATGAAGGATGCAGGTCTAAGTGAAGACGGATGGACTCAGACCCGAATTGACCACTTGAACTTGATCAACGAGAAGAGGCTCGCGGCTATTTGTCATGGTCAGATATACCAAAAACGTATGATTAAAACTTTTAACAAGAAGGTCAAACGTCAAGTATATCAGGTTGGTGACCTAGTAATCAAGCGCATCATCCTGCCACAAGGTGATCCTAGGGGCAAGTGGACTCCTACATATGAAGGACCATTTGTGATCAAGAGTATATTTTCCTGTGGAGCTATGATATTAACCACCATGGATGGTGACGACCTTCGACACCCTATAAACGCCGACATAGTTAAAAGATACTACGCATAAAAAGAGACCTGCTAGGTTGACTGACCTAGGCAAAAATAAGGGCATCCCGGCAAACCAAAAGGGTTCGGGCAAAAATTTATACACCTGGAAAGTTGAAAACCTGAAAAGGCGGCTTGGGCAAAAAAGGGTATCCCTATGGAATGAAAACCTGAAAGGGCGGTCTAGGAAAAAATTAGGGATTAAAAGTGTATGACTATGTCCCGTTAGGTCACTTTACATCCAGACTTCATTATCAAATAGACAAGTTCGAATGGTACGGATCAATCCAGTCATCTTCTGCCAAGCAGCAAAGGGATGAGACGCTCAAAGATATAAAGGCAATAGCAGAATGGGAACCCAATGGGATTATTTCACATAGTTGTTTTCTTTTATGTACCACTTTGCATATTTCTCATTTTTACAACGACATTTCTCTTATTAAGGTGTCTGTCTCCTTGCACAAAGATGCCTGTTATAGGAAGAATTTCTCAAATCAATATAAAATTCCTCTTTCAAAGTTCAAAACTATTTGTTTTTATTTTCTGTAAAAACATCCAGTGATTATTTTAAATGAACATATGCATTTAAATATGATTACCGCTTATAAATATATGCATAAAAACAAAAATATTGTTACTAAAGGCTCTAAGAGTTGGGACAATGTCGAAATGCCATCTGTAAATCACCATAGAGCACCCCTAGGGGATTATTTTCACAAAATTCATCATCAACCAGGGTACATTCCTCAGTAGGTACAAAAACAGGGGCATCTTCCCGCAGGTCACCACCATATCTTCAACATATAGACTAATGATTTCAGATATTCCTGCATCTCTAAACAGATAAAAAGGTTCAATCATTTCCTTAGCATCTTGGAGAATTCCCTAGCGTGATCTATGGATTCCCCAACAAGTTTTCATAGGATCCCCGAGCAGTTTATGAAATATCTTTACCCATTAGAGTTTATTTCTCTAGCCGCGAAAGTCCATCCCCCAGCGGAGTTTATAAAAACTTCCAACAAAACTCTTTTCTCCAGCAAGGTTGATCAAGATAACTACCTCCGAAAGAGTATCTACTCAAGTCAGAGGGTTATTCATTTTTCCATTCCTATTCAGACTGCATATAATCCATGACAGGTTATCAATCTCCCTTGAGGTATTTTACTCGAGCAAAAATCAAAATCTCCAGCTGAATATCCTCAAACAGAAAGCGGGAATCCCCAACGAACTTAACTTTAGAAAATAGTGAAGAATTACATTCTTCATCTCCGATAGCAGTTAGGGATTTTATTTTCCTAGTTCAGCAACACTACAAAGAGCAATTGATACGCTCACTTGCATACATCATTTACAAACATCATAGTACATGCATACAAAATGCATACAACATGATCTCATTTATTTTGAGAACATTATTCCACCATGCATTTCATACATCGTGACATTGCATGCAGATAACTCTTTACCTTTTCAGGAAAATATATATCAACAAGACCAACATCATCAATTACTGGTAGGACCAAGTAGTCTTATTATAAACGACGTCTTCTGGCTTATAATAGATCAAACAAAGGTTTTATTCTGATACTTCTTCCAGCGGACATTCTTCTGGCTCAACATAGATCTGATATAGATCTATTATGATACTCCTTCCAATTGAAGACGGTCGTAGATAATTTCTGACTCAGATTAAATCGACCAATGATTTATTCTGATACTTCTTCCAGTCAAAAGACCTTTTTCCAACTCAGGGTAAATCGACCAATGATTTATTATGATACTTCCTCCAGTTAAAGATAACAGAGTCCTCTTCTAGATCATATTAAATCAATCAATGATTTATTATGATACTCCTTCCAGTTGAAGACAGTCGTAGATAATTTATGGCTCAGATTAAATCGGCCAATGATTTATTCTGATACTTCTTCCAGTCAAAAGACCTTTTTCCGGCTCAGGGTAAATCTACCAATGATTTATTCTGATACTTCCTCCGGTTAAAGATAACAGAGACCTCTTCTGTCTCATATTAAATTGATCAATGATTCATTCTGATACTTATTCCAGTTGAAGACGGTTGTAGATAGTCGCTGGCTCAGATTAAATCTATCAATGATTCATTCTGATACTTCATCCAGTTGACCTTTTTCTGGCTTGGATTAAATCGATCATTGGTTTATTCTAATACTTCTTCCAGATAATAATAGGCATAAGTATTTGCTGGCTCAGATTAAGTCGATCAATGATTAATTCTTATATTTCTCCCAGTAGACTTTTTCTGGCTCGGATTAAATCGACCAATGATTTATTCTGATACTTCTTCCAGATAAAAATAAACATAAATAGTCGTTGGCTCAGATTAAATTGACCAAAGATTTATTCTGATACTTCTTCCATTAGACCTTTTTATGGCTCAAATTAAATCGACCAATGATTTATTCTGATACTTCTTCCAGTTAAATACATAGATACCTCTTCTGGCTCAGACTAAATCGACCAATGATTTTATTCTAACACACTTTCCAATTGAAGACAGTCGTAGATAATCGCTGGCTCAGATTAAATCGATCAATGATTTATTCTGATACTTCTTCTTGTAGACTTTTCTATGGCTCAGATTAATCGACCAATATTTCTATTCTGATACTTCTCCAGTCAAAGACGAAAATGCGCATTTTTTGGCTCAGATTAAACCAACCGTAGGTTTATTCTGATACTTCTTCCAATTTGTAGTCAACATTTACTTTGGATTACATCTATAAGCCCATCTCCTATAACTCTCTGTAATCTCTCCAAATGGCATCTTCTAAACCCATTCAAGCGTACCATCAGCTGACAACGTTACTCCATATATCGGTAAGCGCAAATTTCTAGGCACTTTAGTGTTCAATCATCTTCTACCTTCAGATCACGAAAGGCAGACGAGCCAATCTGATTCCTCAGGTTTAAGACGATTTAACAGGGGCAGCTGTTGCACACCAAAATTTTCCTTCTCATTTTATTCAAAACACACTCCTAGAGGTCCTCAAAATGCTCAAGGTTGACCAAGAATTGACCAGACACTACTACGGAAAAGGGCTACTAAAGCGCTTATTTTGGCCTTTAAAAGCGCTTAAAAGCGCTTTAAAAGCTTGCGCTGGCGTAGGTAACAAAAGCGCTTCTAAAAGCGCTCTGGTAGACCCCCCCTTTAAGAGCGCTTCCTGGAAAAAGCGCTCTGGTAGGACCCCCTATAAGAGCGCTTTCCTGGAAAAAGCGCTCTGGTAGACCCCCCTTTAAGAGCGCTTTTTAAAAGCGCTGCCAAAGACCAGTAAAAAAGCAAAAAAAATTAAAAAAAAACGCAGCCTACAAAAGCGCTTTTGTAAAAGCGCTCTGGTAGGCCCCCCTATAAGAGCGCTTTTTCCAGAAAAAGCGCTCTTATAGGGGGGCCTACCAGAGCGCTTTTACAAAAGCGCTTTTGTAGGCTGCGTTTTTTTTTAATTTTTTTTGCTTTTTTACTGGCCTTTGGCAGCGCTTTTACTAAGAAGCGCTTTAGTAGGTGGACCTTTAAGAGCGCTTTTTAAAAGCGCTGTCGTTTCTAAATGAGGTATTTTTATGTGCAGCCTATAATTTAATCCTCCCAGTCGACCTGTAATGTTTTCGACCTGTAATATTTTCGACCTGTAATATATTTTTGACCTGTAATATATTTTCGACGCTATTATTTCAGCCATCAGTAAGACAATATATGTACTAATATAATACCATTATAATATCCAAAATTATATATATACATCATTACATCAATAATATTATAGTTCAAATCGACACAAATCCTACATGAAAAATTGCCTAATATAATATTGACACAAATCTTCTTTAATTTCTTCCAACTTAAGCTTCGGGTACGCAGCAGCACGGAATTCGTCAAGGTACTACAAAACAAAAACATAATATAAATGATATATTTAGTTAAATGTAATAAATTATATGAAATTATCTTAAGTTATAAATTCATACCGTGAGCGGAATCTCTAATTGATTCGCCTGAAGGATTTCTTTCATGAACCTCAAAACAAAGTATCCGCAATCATGACTGTTTCGCTGTTGCGGACACTACATAATAAAACAAATAAGATTCTATAGTTGTCTTGTTTTACCAAGTAGCATAAATATTATAAGCAAAATTGTGAAAAGTAATGTACCTGCACTTGGATCCAAGTGATGTTGTTCGATTTAGTTCGGGATACCTGTGCGTCCCGTTGACTACGGAACACTTGTATTGATCTAATTATTAAATATATAAAAGCATATGTTTAAATCAATCCCACAAATAAGAAAATATATAAATATACACGAATATATATTTAGAACGATCCCACTTACAAATCAACGATTTCCTTCATAGCCGGATAATTGGTCCATTCACCATTTACCGAATTCAGATAATACACGACTTCTCTTATCGGGTTGATAGCAAGCAGCAACCAGTGTGCTCTATAAATTAAAACAATAGGTTATATGAAAATTTTGCTATACACAAAAGAAACAGAGATTAGATGAACCAAGAATGAGAAACTAACCCTACTGGTCGGGTATTATACGCCCAAAGATGCAGACTTTCTGTATTGCCGGTGGACATGAATCTATCTACTAAGCGCTGTCTAACTGATTCTGGTTCCGAAGCAATTGTCATTCCGCTGCAATGGGCGGAAGACACGAAACGGAATCTGTTAGACAATGCAGTCCCGCGCAACACTCTGTCATACAACAACCTTAAATAAAAACATAATAAATATTAGATTATTTTCATTGAAATGTGTAAATAAATTATATTGTGGGACTAATTAAATAATATATCGGATGAGTGAATATTACCGGATGTATGAGTGCATATTACTGACGCCTAGTTGATCATGGGTAAAAATCTCTTCCAAGTCATCAAATGTAATATGTGACTGGAATTCAATACCGAAGACACTTTCATCCATGTTGATTTCACGTAAACCACCATCCTTCAAATCGGACATATCAACCATTGTTGCGAGTGTCGAACGGTATCGAGGCACAAAAGCACCGCCTTTTTTTGCCGCTTGCTTCGGAGGACCAGTGGGTGGTAAGCTACGAACCTGCTGCGTCACTTGTTGTGACTCCCGAGCGGATGCCTAAAAATCATATAAGTTAGGTAAAATATAAAATCATGCAGATTTAGATTCAGACTATATATTAACACTTTAAATGTACCTCTTTTAGTGATGCAACAGACTCCTCCTCCTGTAAAATCCCTTTACCCTTAATTGCGGGTTTTATAGGAGCAGTCTAAAATTAAAATGTAAAAAATAATTAATAAACGGTTTAGAATTGACATTCGAAAACTAAATGATTCATAATCGTTTTCAGTATACCTCATCACTAATGGTAATGAGCTCCGAGGGCCATGCAACAAATGATCCTATTGCATCTCGCAGCAATGTCGTCTCTGAGACCATGTCGGGTACCGGTAGAATCGCATCACGATCTAATACAACATCCACCGATACTTTCAGGTGTCCATCAGGGAGGGGTCTGTGGTGAAGTAAATCTCCCGAAGTGTTGTGCACTTTTCCCTTGCCAACTAGTCGATAATTCGGTGACGATAAGTATAGTTGGCAAGATGAAATGCCCTAAACAAATAGAAAATATAAAGTCATTATCATTAATAAAATAGAACAGTTTGTAAGGAAAAAAACTTATAATTACCTCGGGAAATTTCTTTTGATAGTTGATACTAGCCTTATCACTAGTATCTCTCACCGATGAAGTGTTGCATTTTTCTCTCATATACATATCTTTATCTCTTTGCAATTCAGAGACCTGTGCTTGCAATTCCTGCAACTTTTGCAACACTTCTTCATTGGTAAGATTTGATCTTCTCCTAGAACTCTTATAAAAAGAGGTTGGAGTCACACCATGACCCTTACCCCTCACCCGACCGGGATACTCGGGAGCATCTAGTACTCTACTAAGTACGCTCTCCTCACCGGTGGATGCCGATTGCGACAAGGTCTCCTGTAATTCATTTACATTTAAATAATTATTAGTGGAGATAAAAAATCATTTATATATTAAAAAACATTTGATTTAATTAAAGACACAGTATTATACTTACACATTCAGTATAAACTCTCTGAACATCGGGATCGACAGCTTGATTTTTGCCCACCCGAGCTTCCTTCCACAACACATGTACAGGAAGTGAAGCTTCCTCACTTTTAGTCTCCTGTAACTATGCATTGACACAAACGATAAAATCGTCAATTAAAACATGCACATGTAGACAATTAATTAAAACGCATTTCTATTTACTTACAATTTTATCCTCTAAGCGTGCATATCCCAAACGCCCTTTCTTGTATGGATACGCGGGTTTGGATGCTCTCTTACTATTCGTGGCACTCTTTTTCTGAAATGCTTCATCTCTTTGCTTTAAAAACTCAGCCCAATCTGCTTCATCAATGAATGTCGCATACTTTGTTGGCCGTCCCGGTGCCTCTTCAAGAAATTTTCCATCTTTATCCTTAAGATAGGTGTTTGTCAAAAAACTTTTCCACCCTCTATATCTTTTGCCGGCCAAACTAAGTATGTAGCTTTTACGTTCATCTGGTATCTCAAAAGTCCTCTGCAAAAATAACAACAATTAACCATATATGATATATACCTGAAGTGTTAGTATAAGTAATTTAAACAATTTATCGTCAAGATAATAACAACAATTAACCATATATGATATATACCTGAAGCTCTTCCCAAATCGCTTGTTTTTTCTCCTCCAATTCTGAATTTTTCGTTTTCGATTTCCAGGTAGCTACGGAGACCGGAATATGCATACGGACAAGTGTACCAATATAACTTGTCAACTTTGCAGAATTAGGACCAATTGGTTGTTTATCAGAATTCCATTCCAATCGGTATACTAATCCTTGGTCTCTATGTCGAATGATTCCCTTCATAATAGTGATGCCTCGTGCCACCTCTTTTGCTTCAGTATCAGGTGGAGCATTTGTATCCGAAGCAACTCTTTCTTGTGAGTTTTCTTGTGCGTTTTCAGGTGGGTTTTGAGGTGGAGCATCTCTATCTGGAGCCATTGAACCTGTATCAAACAAACTAAAGCACATTAGTACACTATTAACACTAACTTTATATGAGAAACATTTCAAAAAATTACATAAAAATAATAAAGATGTCCTCAAAACTCAACCCCTTTTACTAAAAATAATAAAGTATTTAACAACAAAAGAAACTAAACCCATAGATAATAAATAAGCAGTCCAGTAATATTTTTCTTGCTTTGAAGAGATACCTAAAACATAAAAAAAATGTTAGAAAAAACATCTTAATATTAAAATAAAAACAAAACACTGTTGGAGGATATACTAAAAACAAAAATGAAAACTTTAAAACAAAATAAAAAGATAATACCTTTAATTCGAATTACCCCTTAACTCTTGAACAACTAGATAATATGTAGATGGTATATGAACCAGTAAGACAAAAATGAAGGAAAATGAAGGAGACAAAAATGACAAAAATAATATTAGATGATACTCATATTAAGATTGAAATAGAGAGAACATGTATATATTTGAACATGTACACCATTAAACTAACATTACAGTACCAACAATCAAGATTGAAATAGAGAGAACATGTATATATTTGAACATGTACAACAATCAAGTTTCATCATTGCAACAAGTCATCATAGCATACAAAAATGCTTCAAATTTTGAACCTGTATCAAACAAACTAAAACATTGACACTATTAACACTAACTTTATCACTAACGTCTCTTTCTTTTCTTGGTAGGATTGTGTACTACGCGTCTCTTAACAATGCGGACGGTTGGATTGATCCAAATACCCTCATTATGATCATTTCTAATACAAGATTCATTCTCATTTTGATCGTTTCTTGTACAAGATTCAATGCCAACACCAATATCACCTTGATCTTCAATTTTTTCATCAACTATTTTGTTAGATAAAAGCACTATAGACCATTTCGTACTTGTCGGATCATTGACATAGAACACTTGTTTAGCTTGAGAGGCTAGAATGAAAGGCTCATCTTTGTACCCTACCCTATTGAGATCCACTTGCAAAAATCCTGACTTATCCATTCGTACGCCACTATTATTTTCAACCCACTTGCAACCAAATACAGGAATCTGAAACTTCGCGTAATCAAACACCAAAATGCGCTCGATAACCCCAAAATATGACAAATTTGCAAATTTCGGATTTAAGTCATTCGCACTTGATATGTGCATAGCTTCAGCTACCAAGGTAACACCACTATTTTGCATAGTACTTTTATCATCCTGTTCTTTGGTATAAAATGTGTATCCATTAATTGCGTATGCGCTATAAGAAAGCACAATTACAGATGGACCATAGGCTAAACATCTCAACCTTTCTGTTACTGAAGCAGGATCTGAACGATACTTTGAATAAATATGATCTCTAAACCACGGTATGAAACTTCGATTGTGCTCTCGTACTATCCAGTTCTCATTTCTATTTGGATTTAAATCTCGGAGAACAACTTTGTGCATTTCAACAAACGGCTCAACCTCAATCTCATTGTGCAGAACATACAAGTGCACTTGATCCCGTTCGACCATTGATACTGTCACAACTTTATTTCCAATTAGCCTTTTTCCTTCTTTTTTTTCGACAATATGAGATTTGGGGAGTCCAATTGATTGAACATTTGACAGATATTCAGTACAAAACTCAACCGCTTCTTCAGCAACGTATCGCTCGGCAATACAACCCTCTGGTCGACTTCTGTTTTTCACGTACCCTTTTAATATTTTCATATAACGTTCAGCAGGGTACATCCATCTCATATAAGCTGGTCCGCACAGTTGTGTCTCTTTCACAAGATGAACGACTAGATGAACCATTATGTCAAAAAACGAGGGAGGAAAATACATTTCAAGATCACATAAAGTAACAACTATCTCATTTTGCAATGTTGGTAAGATCGCGGGATCGACCACCTTACTGCAAATAGACCTGAAGAAGAAACACAGCTTAGTTATTGCGCTTCTTACTTTTTCTGGCAGAATAGAACGTATACCTATTGGTAAAAAATGTTCCATTATAACATGGCAATCATGCGTCTTCAAACTCTTTAACTTGAGGTCTTTCATGGACACAAGTCTTCTAATATCTGAAGAGTAGCCTTCTGGAACTTTTACTTCACTGAGGAACTTACACAATGTTTTCTTCTCCTTTCTAGATAGAGTGTAAACAGCAGGTGGCAGATATGTTCGTCTTCCTTTCGTCACGGGCCCCAATTCAGTTCTCATCCCCATGTTTACCATGTCATTCCTTATGTTAACGCCATCCTTAGACTTTCCTTGTATATTGAGTAGCGTACCTATAACGCTGTCAAATACATTTTTTTCAATATGCATAACATCCAGGAAATGTCTTACGTACAACGACTTCCAATATGGAAGTTCAAAGAAAATTGACTTCTTCTTCCACCCACCCTTGACAATTGAATTTGCAAAAGGCTTGCCAAACTGAGTGCTCACATCTTTCACCTTTTCAAAAATTTGATCACCTGACAAAAAAGGCGGGGCTGTACGATGTTCGGCCTCTCCATTGAATGCTTTTCTCCACCCACGGTAGTGATGATTAGAATTTAAGAATCTACGATGGCCGAGAAAGACATTCTTCTGACAAAGCGCCAATCGTGTCGTATCGGTTTCATCTTCACAAACAGGACACGCCTTTTGACCCTTGTTGCTGTACCCGGATAGATTTCCGTATGCTGGAAAATCATTAATTGTTCCAAACAACATCGCCCTCAAGTTGAAACTTTCTTTCCTATACCCATCGTAAACCTCCACACCTCTCTCCCACAAAAACTTTAAATCTTCGATTAAGGGTGCCAAGTATACGTCTATGTCATTCCCTGGTTGTTTAGGCCCAGAAATTAGCATAGATAACATCATGTACTTACGCTTCATACATAGCCACGGAGGTAAGTTATAAATCATAAGAATCACAGGCCATGTGCTATGCGAGATACTTTGAATACCATGCGGGTTCATTCCATCAGTAGACAATGACAACCGAAGGTTTCTTGCTTCTTTTCCAAATTCAGGATATTCAGTATCAACTTTACTCCATTGTGGTGAGTCTGCCGGATGTCGCAACTTTCCATCAATAATTCTTTCATCTGCATGCCAAGTCAAATGTCTTGAATCGGTCTCACTATGATACATGCGTCTAAATCTCGGAATTATAGGAAAATACCATAAGACTTTAGCAGGAGACAACTTTTTCTTATATCGAGGGGCACCACATTTAGGACACTCATTCAACGCTGCATACTCGTTTCGAAACAAAACGCAATCGTTTGGACATGCATGTATCTTATCATAGCTCATTCCAATAGAAGACAACATCTTTTTGGCTTCATACGTTCGATTGGGAAGAACATTATCCTCTGGTAGCATATCTTTCATAAGGGCTAATAACTCTGTGAAACTTTTATCCGACCATCCATTGTCCGCCTTTAAGTTGTACAACTTTAACACCGCAGACAATCTTGTGAATTTTGAACAACCAACATACAACGGTTTCTCTGCATCGCTTACCAACCTCTCAAACATTTTGGGACAATCCGCAAGATCTTCTTCAAGCGCTTCTGCAATCTCTTCGACTCGATCACAATCGTATGTGTCTGTGCAATCGTCGTTTGAAGCATACTTCCTATTACAACTCGACTCAGCATTCCCGGTACTTTTCTCACCATGCATTGTCCAACATGTATAACTTCTATCAATTCCAAACCGTAGTAAATGAGATCCCAACTGATTCCCGTCAACCTTACCCCCGGCATAACAGCAACCCAAGCAAGGACACGGCATTCGAAGCGGGTCTTTGGAGTGCGCAACCGCAAACTCAACAAATTCCCATACCCCTTTCTCGTACTCTTTCGACAATCGGTTTGAATTCATCCATGTCTTATCCATGTCTTAATTAAGCTAAACAAAAACGGTCAAACTTTCACTCTTCACAAGTAACCCCTATGGCGAATTCAATTCACAAAGTTAGTAAGTACCTCACTTAACGATAAACGAAATTAAAGAGTTACTGAGAGGAAATTAATTTTAATAAATAACTAATAAAATAAAATAAAATAAATATATAAAATTACTAAAAAAAACCTTAATTTTAACTCCAAAATAATTTAATAGACTTCACAACTTTAATATATAAGATATATGATTCACTCTAACCTAACTTTCACTTCAAATTTAGTATTTATTTCACCTATTTGTCATCATAATCTAACAACATGTTTCACACTAACCTAACTTTCACTTCAAATTTATAGAGTATTTCTTTCACCTATTTGTCATCATCTTAATTATTTAAATTCTATTAAGAACATGATACATAAAGGCCGAACATATGCTAACACTTGAATCAAAAAATTATGTTGCTTAAGAATCAGGACTAAAGATAATTTATAAACATCGACATTCTTCAACCAATGAGACGAGTTTCACACAAAGAACAAAACTATTAAAACTCACACAAAGTTCAAAACAGACTTCATAAACACAATAATATAAACCTTAGATTAGAACAATAAGCTTATTTAAGGAACTTTAAATATATAAACCTTAGTCTACATTGTTTGTTATGGGTGGGAAATAACAGTTTCATTACTACAGCAAATACATTCCCTCCCCATTCTTGATGTTGTTTTGGAAGGCATGTCCATGACTTTCATAACTGGAATTCCTAAATTGCACAGATTCAAGGCCATCCTATTACTTCCACTACTAATAGGGGTTAAGTTCTCTTCATCTATTTCTTTCCTATTGAAAAAAGAATCATTTTTTCTACTCTTCATTATCACTTTTGTGATGCATAATCAATTAAATAAATTAACACAACACAACAAAATCTCAAAATTATCTAAGTTCCAATCTTACACATATTAGTAAGTACCAATTCTCTAAATTCCAATTCCACTACATTATAGCGCATTAAAAATATAACCACCTCTAATATAAACAAATTCCTTCTACTCCTAACAAATTAAAAAATAAACACTACCATTTTTCTATTAATGTCTTATGTAACTAATAATTAAAGTTTACAAAATTTCAACTTCTAAGGCACCAAACTAAAAAAAATTATCACATTATCACAATACAAACACAATACTTCAAACCAGAACATCAACTTAATAAAACAAACCAAAAACACATTATCACATTATCACAATATTATACTTCAAACTAAAACACCAACCTACAACAACACAAGATTACTTCAAGATTAATTTTTAAAAACAATGTTAAATCTTACTTAAGATTTAAGAGGAAGGAAGCAAGTTAGATGAAGAAGATGGACTTCTAAAAACCAGTTCGTGAAGGCCTCTGGAGGATTGAGATTACTTGAATGAGAGAGATTACTTAAGCAATTGAACGAGAGAAAGAAATTGTTCTCCTGGAATGCGAAAATATCAATTGGTTAGGGTAAACAAGAACAATGACATTAGTTTCTTTGACATTAGTTTGAAGAAACTGTTGAATGAAGAGTATAAAAATACACAAGTTTCCTTGACATCCATCACAAATGACTTACTTAGTGAAGCATCAAAAGATAGTGATACCTTAAATCTTGAGCGCTTTAGCTTGTTTGTTGTTGAAAACAATTGAAATGGATAGTGAAGAACACTGTAAAGATCATTTTCATTACTAGAAATTAGTAAACATGATTGTGCACATTGAGGTGAATAGCATAGAACAAACACAACAGTAGTTAGTAATCACGATTCTGGAAAATTAGCATTTAGGCACAACACAATTAAGCTCAAGATTCATCCAATTCCGAATCTATCTATATTTATTCACAATATCAAGAATCTAACATCAACACAAAGAATTGCAATTGATTCTATGTCAATAGATTAGCACAATATCAAGAATTAGTTCTTATGTCAAGAATTAGCAATTCAATTCTATGAGGAATTTCTACGTACACCTAATGTGCAAATGTTATGTCTACAAATCTATGTTAAAATCTACATCACAAATTCACATAAACATTATCACAAACACATAATATGTACTAGAATATTACAAATTCTATGTCAAGAATTCTAGATCTAAACTAATTTACTTCATCAATTCATGCATGCACAATTCACATAAACAAAATCAAATTACTCAAGTATTCAACAAAACTATGAAAATCAAGTAATGTTACCTAAGATAATTTGTAGAAAATTGGAAGTTGGATGTTGTTGATGATGATAACAGGGAACCACGTTTGGACTTGACAAAGAGCTTTGAAGTAGGAGCGACGGAGATGGCTGAGGAAGTGACGGCAAGTGACGGTGAGGAACAAATGGAAATAGAAGAAGAATGGCGGCAGCAGTGAAGTAACGGTCGCGGATGGGGTTTTACGGATGGAGATGAGGCAGAAGTGAAGGTTATGGAAGTTCGTAACAGTACTGAGGTTTGGACTTTGGAGTGTGAAGGTTGATGTGAGAAGACGGATGGGGTTTGTATAATTTTGTTTTTAAAAATTTTAATTTTAAAAAGGCTATGAAAGCGCTTTTGAAAAGCGCCTTAGTAGATGTAGCTATACCAGCGCTTTTAAGGGTAAAGCGCTCTTGTACCCCACCCCCTACCAGAGCGCTTTTGAAAAGCGCTCTCATACCCCCCCTTACCAAAGCGCTTTTCAAAAGCGCTCTCATACCCCCCCTTACCAAAGCGCTTTTCAAAAGCGCTCTCATACCCCCCCTTACCAGAGCGCTTTTTAAAAGCGCTTTCATACCCCCCCCCCACTATAAGAGCGCTTTTTTAGCGTGTTTTTTAATTTTGTCTTTAGCGAAGCCTATGCCAGCGCTTTTCCTAAAAGCGCTTTCGTAGGGGTGCTGCTAAAAGCCAAATTTGGTATAGTGAGACAAATTCTCATCCTAAGCAATGGACTTCCAACTAGGGTTTCACTTTTCACAAAGAAGTTTGGGTTTCAAAGGCCTCAAGTAATTTCCATGGTCCCTAATATGTCCTCAAGAATTCCCATGTCAAGTTTCATGCCTTGCATCACAAGCATGCTCAGTCAATTGCTCAGATGACTAAAAATTAACTATATTAGGTCAAAAGTCAAATGTGGCCAATATGCAGTCAAACTTTAAGATTTTTGGTCAAAATCAACATTTTGAAGTTATATCGATCATTTGATCAAGGGTTGATCATGATTCATCAAGGAATGCTCTCAAATCATCAAGAATAAAAAATTGCTAAATTAAGGTTTCCTAGAGAAAGTCAATTGAGCTTTGACCAAGGATAACTTTCACATACTTCATCCATTTTTCCCCAACCAAAGCTCATTGTGAAAAAATTTCATTACCCTACAACTTTTCTTTTGTCCTCAAGTTCAAAAAATGCATCATTGGAAAGATATGAGCCAATACATTACAGGTCCTTTTTGAAAGTCAACAAAAGGCACTTTTGTCAAAGAAAGTTACATCAAGATAAAATATCTAAATTCAAAAATGGTAAACATAGAGATTATAGAGGACATCTTGAGATTTCTAAAAAGTCAAAGATCATCTTTAAAAGATGAAAATTGAGCAAGTTATGAACAATGCAAATTGGGCAAATCGGTGAAAATGCAAAAAGTCAACTTTGAGCAAAAATGCATTTTTAAGTTCATGGACCTATTTTTTGGGATTCAAGCATGTTTATGATTTACTGAAGGACTCTTAAGCTCACTCATGCACCATTGTTATTTTTATTTTTATTTATTTGAATTTTATTCATTTAAATATCATTTATATCAAAATAAAATACAAAATATGATGCAAGACATGTAAGCTTTTGGTTTCCATCAAGTTGGAGGCCCAAATAACTCATGGCAAGCTGTCAAATTCGTGACAACCAAGCAAAGGCCATATTTGGACACAAATAATCAAAATTGGAAATATTTTTAAGAAAATATTTAAAACAAATCACACATTTAATGCATTGGATTTTGGCTCTTTTTGTTGACCTAATTGCTAGCTCATATAAACAATAGGGTTTGAGACCACAAGGACACGAGAAAAAGGGCCTGAGAGAAGCTTCCCAAAAATCAAAGAAAATTTTCAAAGTTGTGAAATTCAAGAATTCGATTCCAAGCCTTTTCAGTTCAAACAAAGGATCAAGCATTACTCCTGAGGCTCCCAGGAGGCCATATCATCCCTTATCCATGCTTGAAGCATCCTAAGACCGGCCAACCAAGTCACCTTCGTTTGGTAAAATTATTATATTTGAATCTTTTGATACACACGATTTAAATGAATCTAATGCATATTTTCATGTTCATATCATCCTTTTGATTGATTCTAACATGTTACATGAGATGTTAGGTGCAAAAACAGGGATTTGCCATGTTTAGGGCAAAATCTGGATCTTGGATCGAACTGAATGATTGAGCCATGATTTGTTAAAACCAAGGCTATATTCGGATTCAGGAGATGATTTTGTGTGAAATAAGCCTTTTGTTCTAGATTGAAAGCCCTTAAAATCGTAGGTCCCATTTTTATATGGCCTGAGAAGACGACCGAAGATCTGCTCTGGCATCTTTGACATGTATTGACTCCGGTGGGAGTCTGCGTGGCAAGATCGTGCATTTTCATTGGTCCATTTGAAATATTTCTGGTGCGCGTGTGACAGTTGGGAATAGACTTGACTTTCCATTATATTATTATTGTTTTATTATACTAATAATTGATTCAAATGGCCCAACAGTGATGAGTAAGCGTGCAAAGGTATTCCTTCCTAAGGGGCCTGGGTTCGATCCCAGGATTTGTTATTTTGCATTTTTCTAACAATTATGTTCCATATCTAATGCACATGAGAAATAGCAAGCGTATGATGGGCCTCACACTTGGGCCATCCAATCTTGAGATAACAGATCCAACGCTCCAGATGATTGGAGACCATGGTGCAACCTAGGGCATACTCCCCTCTTGATTAATTTTAATGGAATTTATTTATTACTTTTTTTTATTTTCTTAATTAAGATTAGTTTTTTAAATTTAAGTATTTTATTAACAAAAATAAACAAAAAATATGCTAAGTGTATAGAAGTATTTTAGGGTTTCTATTCCGCTTTCCGTATTCGCACGCTCATTTTAAATTTTGATTTTTATATTTATGTATCTGCAAAAAGGGTGTAATAGTTAAACTTAGGATTCTTACCTTTTTTATTTCCCCGTTTTGGATTTGTAATTCCCCCTCCCCAAAGCCATGTAATAGCATAGTTTTAAATTCCACATTTTCTTTTTTGCACTGATATTAACTTTTAGATGTATGCATAATAGGCTTGTATGGGAAGATAAAAGCAAACGCTAGCAAACTTAATATTTGAAGATAAATAAACTGAAACACAACACACTCGCACATGCACACCCCTAGGGTATCTCCACCGGTTTCCTTCAGAATAAATAGTCGTGTCTTACGAACGTAGGGAATTTTAGCAATGACCCTTTGGTTTTGGAGATCATAAGTCCCTCGACGACCCTTTCGAAGTTGCCTCGGTAGAAGATTTTAAAATCTTATGGTGATTGCTAAAGTATCTTACGAAGTGGCTTTCATGATTATGCGATGACCCTACGCTTGTCCCTCGAACATCCAACTACGGGGCCACCTACTCACTAATAGTAGGATAGCACAGTCTAAAGGAAAAGAGGAGAAGAACAAACATTTCGAGTAGGTAGATAGCTCCTAGTTGCTTGCTCATAAAAATAATCAAAAAACAATTTTTTCACACATACGCAAACTATTTTCTAAATATTTTCAGATAAAAAAACACTTTATACGTTCTCACCGAAACGAGAAACATTACAAAGTTTGCCGCACTAAGACGTCTTTTAAAATATCTTCAAATCACCCTTACACAAAAAAAGCATTTTCAAAGTGATCTAGCAACTAAGAGCCCGTAGATAACTACGGATAGAAAGGATGCTAACACCTTCCCTTTCCATAACCTACCCCCTTACTCAGAAAATAATCTCGAAAGTTCTTTCCTGTTCTTTTCACCCTTTTCTTTGTTGGATAAAAGAAAAGTCAGTGGCGACTCTTGCTAACCGCAACATTGCGATAAAATGCAAAATCAGTAAAAGTCAGTTCTCCCACCGTATTACAAAGATGAACCTCAGAATAAGGTAAAACCAGTTACTCTAAAGTCTACTTTTGGGAAAACCAAGGCTTACCAAGATAAGGAATAATCAGAAGAATCTAAAGAAGATTCAGATGATGATGAACTCTCCTTAATATCCAGAAGAATAAGTCAAATCTGGAAGCATAGACAAAGCAAGTTCAGAGGTCAAAGAAGGATGTATGGAAGAGGTGAATCCACTTCTGGTCAGAGAAATGCTTATGGAAAATAAGTCACTTGTTTTGAATGCAACGAGCCTGGACATTACAAAAATGATTGTCTAAAGCTTAAGAAAGACAAAAAGCCTAAAAAGGCTTACAAAGCCAACAAAGAATCTCATGGCAACATGGGATGATTCAGAATCAGAAGATGAATAATATGATGAAGAACATGAAAACATGGTATTCATGGCCAGGACCAGCAGAGGAGAAATAGCATCAGAAAACAAAGTGACAATAAATTATGACTTAGAATCTGATGACGACAAAGAGGTACTTTCTTCTTTATCTCGTTCTGAACTTGAAATTGATTTAACTGAATTAATGAAAAGGTATCAATCTCTTCTAAGTAAACACAAAATCTTGAAAAAGAGAGTTGTGGCTACTTCAGAGAACACGACTATAGATGAGTAAAGTATTTATGTTTTAAATGAAAAACTATTTGTTTTACAAAAATCAAACATTGCTCTGAAAAGTAAAGTGTCTAGATTAGAATAAGAGATTCTCTCTAACACATCTATTACTGATGAAGTAATCAGATATGATAGAGCTTTTCAACACTTTATTGCTAAAAGCATAGATAGAAGCAAAATGGCTTCAATGATCTATGGTGTTAGTAGAAATAAAAGCAAAGGCTTGGGGTATGCAGGACCATTAAAGAAATTTGATGAAACTCTGAATGGCAAACCAAACCCTATTTTTGAACATTTTGTGTCTGCTGGCATAGATTTGAAATGTCCAGAACAAGAAGGTTCTGATACTTCTGAAGCATGAACACTGACACAAAAGAAAATTTTTAAACCAAAGTATCATGCATAAATTTCACATGATTATTCTGTTGCACGGAAATCCAAAGGTGTCAAAACCTCTGGAACTTCTAACAAAAGAGGACCCATAAAGTGGGTACCTAAGGAACAGATAATATACATTGCAGATCTCCTTAATGGTGCCACTGAAACACCAATCATGGTACCTGGACAGTGGATGCTCGCGACACATGACGGGCGAAAGGCATATATTTCAAGATTTAGAACTTAAATCTGAAAACATGACCAGTGTTAGAAGCAACCAGAAAATAAAAATTATTGACTCGGAAAGTTGTATAATCTAAGATGTTATTGTCAGAATAAGACCAAACCTTAAATCTTCTAAAGAAATGCTTCTGAGCTTCAATGATTTTGCTTATGCCAGCTCATCTTCTGAATAAAGTCTGGATTCTGAAGATTATCTATTAGACTTCTATGAGTAATGTTTCTACCGTCTTTAAATCCTATTATTGCTAATTCTCTCAGAATCTCAGTAATCATAAGATGATTCCGTCAGAAATATCTTTAATTAGATGGAAATATTTTGGTTTTCCAAAACTCTTAGGATATTAAACATGTCACTTAGTTAGATGTATTGATTAACATGCGTAACCCTTGGTTATGATTAATCATCACACGCTACCTAAGTTATGCAATGAGTAGTGTGCGTATTTCTTGGAATTTGATTGATATCATAATCATTACTTTCATTTAATGCTCCTAATTATTATATCTAATTAAAATTCAATTTTATTTTATATTCTCTCACTCTTCAAACACTATAAATCACACACGTTCACTTCACTTCCACACTTTAGAAACCCTAAACCCTCTTTTTCTCGTAACCATTTAACAAGTTCTTTGTGCTCATCATCTTCATCAAACCTCTTCATTAAAAAGCATCACCCTTGTCAACAACCTTCATCATCTTCAACATGATGAATGCTCAACAACAAGAAGCTGTTCAGTTTGCCCAAGAAATGGAACGAGCCCTAAATCCTTCTGGGCCATCTTCTTCATCTATTCAAACCAGTTCTTCTTCCCCTATGGTAACTTGTTCATCTTCTCTATCAATTATTGATAAACACCACATAACACATAAATTTGTTCAAATTCACTGTAATCTAAAACCACATGAGTTAAATATTCTTCGTGAATATATTGTGGACTTCGATAACCTTTCTAAAAATGGTGCAAACCTAATTGACAACTTGAATGCTCAAGGATGGGAGCACTATTTCATGCGTCTTCATGGTCATTTTTATGATTCTTTGGTTAAGGATTTATGGATTCAAGCGGATTGTTACAATCTTCATGTAGTTTCTCATGTGTTGGGTCTGAAAATTTTCATTATTGAAAAGTCTATTGCTGATCTTCTGGGCATACAACATCTTGAAGGAAAACGAATTTATAAGATGAATAGAAAATCCACATTTATAAAGGAGGCGATTAACAAAGCCCTCTTCAAGAACTACTCTCTTGAGAAAAATGAGTACAAAAGTAAAGATCTCCATGACAAACTTAGAATCTGGCACAAAATCATTCTAAATTGTATCAACCCCAGACCTTCATCCAGTTCTTCTTACTACTTCAACGTCAATCAGAAGTACATGTTATACTATTTAATGACCCATCAGAAGATGTGTCTTCCAACTCTTCTATTTCATTATTTGAGAGACTCTATTTCAAAAACCAAAACCACTAACGATCCTAAAAAGAAGGTTTCCAACTATATTCCTTTTGGATGTCTCATCACTGACATTCGGATAGAAAGTGGCTTGGTGAAAACTCTGGTAGAAGAAGCTAAGTTTATAGAGGATATGGCTTATAGTCTTAGAGATTCCTTCAATGGACAGACTCTGAAGAATATGAGGCTGATAGAGGAAGGTGTTGCTAAACCTCTACTTGTTTCCTCTGAAAGTATCAAAATCACGAGAATTCCTATGAATGACTACCCTTTGTTTACCAAGGGAGATAACATGTCTAGCATTTCTATGTACGTCAAAATGATGGAAGCAGAAGGACATTATATGTCTAGTTTCAACTATTCTAATTTACCTCCTGCTCGAGAGTATGTTGACTCTTCCAAAGGTAAAATAAAGAAGAGTTCAGAAGCTTCTAATCCGGAAAGAAGAATAAGAAGTCCAGAACTTCTAAGACTGAAACCCTAGCTACTTATTCAGAAACAACAAGTAAGTTTGCTACTGCTACATTTGTACCTATTTCTTTGTCTACATCTAATTTTATTAATGAATTCTCATCCACAACCTTTAGTTCATAAATTAGTCCTCTTCCACCATCTACCACAATTATTCTTGTTTCTAATCTTGTTCCCTTAACTACCAAAATTTTTGTTTCTAAAACTATATCTACAAATGTACCTAAAATAACAATTGCTTATACTGAAAACATCACAACCACTTCCAACCTTGCAGCCTCATCAACCACACATATTTCCAACTTACTTTCATTCATCTCTACACCCATACCATCTCAACCCATCTCTACCTTCTCCTTCCCACATGTCTCATCGTTACCTCAAAACGTCTCATCTCAACCTTCAACAGAGATTCATATTGCTTCAAATCCTATTCCATCTCTCACTACCTTCATTCCATCATAATCAATACATAACTTTACATCTCTATTAACCTCATCTCAATTACTTACACATACTTCTCATTTATCAACTTTTGACACCAATCTTCACTTCACCTTCTTTAACAAAGAAAACACTCTTCATAACTCACCCATTGTCCATCCTAATTAAATTTCTCCCTCTATTCCTGAAATATTTGAGAGAACAATCTCTGATGATTTTGAAAACTTTGCAAACCCAACAATTGAATCCTGCTTTATGCCTGGTCTTTTCAATTTAACTGAACAACTAAATCAAACTGAACTTACCACTTCTGAAGTCATTCATTCCTTCCGAAAAAGACCTATCCATAGTTGTCTATGAAAAATCTATTCCAAAAACCTTGGAATAATGCATTAACATCTTTAGAATCAAGGCTAAGAAAAGGATTGCTAAGTTAAAAGCAGAGGAAAGTATAAGTACTGAGCCTCAATACATGGATGGTTCTTGGAAGAAATTTCAGAAGTGGATGTCCTCTGAAGTTGAAAGAATAAACTCTTTTATTGAAACATCCAGAATTGGGGATATTGAAATGGTTATGGAAAGAAAATAAACAAGAGAAAAATCTAGATATATTGAACTAATTGCTAGAGAGAAGCAGAAGCTAGAGCGCTAAACGAGGATAAAGAAGCCAAAAAAGCTGAGGAAGCCAGATTGGCTACAGAAGCTGCAAAGGCTGCTGAAGAAAAGGGTAAGCAGCAAGCTTTGACGGTTTCCAACTCTGAGTATGATTGCAATCTGAAGACACCCATTAATGAAATAAGGGAAGGTCATAAAATGTTCATGGAAAACTTCAAAGCTCAGGACAAAGTCAATAAATCTGTGTAAACTATGCTCAAGATGATTTTGGCAAAAAATATTTGAACCCTCATCATCTGCTCCTGCAACTTCTGAACCTTAGGCTATATCATTTTTCATGTTTGTTTCTAAAACCATAGGACTATACATATTTGATGTCTGCAAGACTTTTCTTTTTAGATTTTGGTTTGTTCTACTTCTTTTGACTTACCTATCACGTGACAATTTAAATTTAATGAAGTTTTCTATTGACACATCAATGAAACTTCTTATCTTTTCTTGATTGTTTCTTCTGGTTTTTATGTTTTTCACACATAATTACCTTTTTGATTATGATAAAAAGGGGGAGTAAATTAAATGAACATAATTTTGATTTCAATTATCAAGTTCGGGAAAAATTTCTTTGAAAAGAGCTGCTTACATTCTAACTCATCTGAACTCCAGTTTCGGTTAGAATTGTTTTTCTTTTCAGGAAATTAGAACTCTGATTAAAAGACAAAGATCTGAAAGCACTATTTAAAGCTTATACCTAACCTGTTGGCTTCAGAATCTAAAGATGTTCTTCAATTTATAATCAGACTTCAAGAAGTAAAACCTTGAATCAGACTCTAAAATTGAGAATCTATTGAGAATCTAGAACATGTCTTAGTCACATTAAAGTTTCAAAGATTCAATAAAGAAGTTGTGTGAAATCAAGATCTCAATTTGTCTATTGGCATCCAAAGTCAAGACTCTCAAGATCTCGATATCTGACTATTGGAACCAGGGGGAGTTTTTATTCAAATGGTTCAGATTCCGGATATTCGATCTTCATCAAGTCATTGACTCGGGGGGAGTATCAGAAAAAGGATAAGTATTTCTTACCCTTCTAATTTCACTGATTATGATTATATGTATAAAATTGTGTCATCCAAATACATATTTTTGTCATCATCAAAAAGGGGGAGATTGTAAGAACAAGATTTGGTTCTGCAATATTATCTATGAGTTTTAATGATAACAAATAAGTATGATTGTATGAACAATTTTGTTGTAATAATGTTTGTTATTGTTGAGTACTTAACAAACATGTTCTACTTATGTCCAGATGCTGGAGACTCAAGCTTCTAAAGACAACATGTTCCAAAGAAACAAAGTTAGAAGATCTGAAGACAAAGTTTCTACCGAAGTCTAGATGCTGAAAGCTTGTGAATTTATAAAGATAAGGGTTCTGAAGACCAAGTGATGAAGACTCTAAAAGACAGAAAGTCTAAAGACTCTAAAGACTTGAAGTTTTAAAGACTCAAGGTTACAAGAAAAGGTTCTCACGACCTAGTGTTGAAGACTCTGAAGACGCGGTTCTGAAGACTCTGAAGACTTATAGTTCTGAAGACCTGATGTGATGTTCTTGCTTCTAAACTCATGCTCGCAGAAGCCTCTGAAGTGTAGAAGGAAAGAAGATGACAATAATGTGGTATAAATAGTACATGGTACAATCAACGTTTCATTCGACTACCATGAAAGGATAGACGCGTCGCACGATCTTGTCCCCCACGTTACTGTTCAAGCTGCCAATGTTTTTGAAAATTCCAAGAGTATCCCTCAACGGATACATTATGCTAATGGATACATAAAAAGGCTTGAAGACTAAGAAAGAAAGAATCTAACTAATGAAATATTCACGCGCAAACGTTGTTCATTTCTTTCACATTCTTAAGTCATTGTTCATAAAATAGTTTACATAATCAGCTTTTTAGAAGCAACATTCTTGTAAACAAAACTTGTATTCAAGTTGTTGTTTGATATTCTTTAAGGGACCGGGTAGGTCCGAATCCTTAAGAAGTCTAAAGCTTGTGAGTTTTAGAAGTTGTTAGTCACTTGCGGGTAGCTTGTGCATTGTAATAATCAGGTTGATTATTAGTTGATATTCCTTAAGGGATCGGGTAGGTCTGAATCCTTAAGAAGTCTAGGGCTTGCGAGTCTAGAGGTTGTTAGTCACTTACGGGTAGCTTGTGCAAATTTTTATCAGTTTGGCTATAGTGAATTAAGTCCTCGATTAAGTGAGGTGAAATCACCTTGGCGGATGGACTAAACTAGTTTGATAATTTTCAAGTGAACTAGTATAAACATACATTTTTCTTACTTATTGTTATTATCATGAGTGAAGGAAAAATAATTTTAACTTAAAAGGGGAATATTTTTAAAAGAATTATTTTGTTTAAAAATCCCAATTAACCCCCCCCCCCCCCCCCCCCCTTTCTTGTGTTTTTCACACCTTCGGTTTTTATTAGTTTGCGAAAAATTTCTGGCTTAAAATATGGAAAGGTAGTTGATGTTGTTAAGACTAACTTGGATGATGTCTTTTTCCATAGGTAAATCCTTATTTTCAAAACTAATGTTATTTTTGTTAGTCCATATTATGTCAATAAGGTTGATAAATAAGTTTACAGTATCTTCATGCATCCTAATGATTTGGTCCTTCATCCAGTCAATAAACCTGTTGTTTAAGTCAATGTCAAATCTTATGTTCAGATGGGATCCAAGTCATAGTTAACTAACCCATCTTCAACCGTTGAATTAGTGGTCTATCATCTCCACCTTGATGTCGCATCTGGGGCATATGACATCCCTGGTAATGCCCCTTTCATTTATATTTTCCTTAACATGGATTATCCCATTAAGAAGCCTCTAAATAAGGAGTTTTTGGCTAGGGGTAACCTTCCCATTCCAAATATTATTCTCAATATTTTTGTCCAAAACCCTAGTCTGAGTAGTATTATTCCAATTAGTCAGGTTATAGTATCCATATTTGGCATAATAGTGGCTGTATTTTTTAGATATACATCCCAACCAATCCTTATCTTCCAAATTGTTGAAGGGGATGCTAAGGATATCGTTATTGTCCTATTGAATGAAAGATGTAGTAAGTAAATTAGTGTTCCAACTACTTTTCTCTTTGTCAATCAGCTCCCTAAATTTGTTGGCACAAGGGCCTCCAGGTTTAGTGGTGTAGATTTTGAATCTAATATGGGTAAAGATCCAGTTGTCCTCCTATATGTTGACCAAGTTGTTGTTATCAATATACCAACATCTGCTTTGGTTAATACTGATATTATTATATATGGTACTCACCAGATAACTAGGTTTGCTTCCCAAATTAATTTGAGAATATCCTCCTTAGGATAATATTTAGCTTTGAGCACCCTATCCACAAGCACATTAGGCTCCGTGTGAAGTATCCAAACTTATTTAGCTAGAAGTGTTTTGTTGAATTCCAACATGGTTCTAAAGCGAAGACCCCCATGATTTTTGGGAGTGCTAAGCTTATGTCATTTGATCCAATGAGTCTTCTTTTCTCCCCACTAGTATTTAGTAATTAAGCCTTCCATGTATTTGCATATACCTCTTGGTAGAATAAAATAAATCATAATGTAGGTAAGCGTAGACTGCAAGACTACCTTAATCTGAATAGCCCTCACAATGTAGGAAATCTTGTTATCTTTCCAGCAGTTGAGTTATCTCTGAGTCTCTCAAGGATCAAGTTAAAGTTGATCTTTTTGGACTATCCTATATGGGTTAGAAGCCCCAATTAAGTGTTTATCTTGTAGATCATAGGTATATGCCAAGAACCCTTTGGAATTTGTCCTTGTTGATCTGAGTAGTATTTCTGCTGAACATAATCTCAAATTTGTTTATGTTGATCCTTAGCCCCGAGCTGTTCTGATAGATGTTGGTAATGTTAAATAGTGTAGTAGATTTTTTTCCTCTGCTTTACAAAATATGAGACTATCATCTGCGAAGAAAAGATGGGTGATATTAGGTGCATTTTTAGCAATTCTTATCCCATTAAAGTTGTTATTATTCTGGGCGTTACGAATAAGATTAGAAAGATTATCATCAAAAATGATAAAAATATAGGGTGAAAGAGGATCTCCATATCTAATTCCCCTGGTAGGGAAAACATCTCAATAGGATATCCATTTATGATAGTAGAGAAAGTAATTGTACGAATACAATTCATGATGGTATTCGTGATCTTATTTGGGAACCCTGTTGTCCTTAAGGTTGTTTCAATGAAGTTACATTCAAGCCTACTGTACGCCTTTTCCATGTCTAGTTTAATCCCTACACACCCTTGTTTGTTCCTATTCGAGTGATGAATAGCGTTGAAAATCTCAAAAGTAATCATAGTGTTGTCCGTAATTAACCTCTTGTGGATGAAAACACTTTGGTTTTCACTGATTATGTGAGCGGGGATAGGTTTAATACAATTAGCTATAGTTTTTGTTACTATTTTCATAATAACATTACACAGGGAAATAAGACTAAAGTCCTTGGGGTTAGTTGGGTTTTTAGTTTTTTTGATGAGACTAATGTGGGTATGATTGATGTTACTAGGGATTTCCTTGTTTTTAAGAATGTTAAGGACAACCCTAATAGTTTCCTCCCCAATGATATGCCAATAGTTGTGATAAAAACTGACAGGTATACCATTTGTTCCCAAAGAACCGTTGCCTCTTAAATGCTTGATGGCTTCCTTCACGCCTTCTTATTGAAAAGGTTTGTTGAGATAGTTTGTCATATCCTTTGTCATCTTGCAAGAATAAGAGTTAAAACAGTCCTATGTAATACGAGTATTATTATATTGGAATTGTTTAGCATAAAATTGAAAAAGAGTGTCATAGATATCCTCCTCTTTAGTGGAAGTTTCCCCATTAGAAAGCCTGATCATGGATATTTTATTTTGGCTTTTCCTTTGATTAGCCCTTTGATGAAAAAATTTAGTATTGCAATCGCCTTCTATAAGCCAGTGGATTTTGGCTCTTTGGGCCCACCAGATTTCCTCTTAGTGGAGGAGGTTATCCAACTTAAGTTGAAGGTCTTTAATATTTCTATAGTTTCTATTGTTATTGTTATTGTTATTATCATGCTTGGCTTTGATCTGTTGGAGGTTCCTTTTGATCTCAGTTGTCGGATGCCCATAGTTTTTTCTCCAATTCCAAATATCCTCAAAGGTCTCGGCCAGCTTTATCTTAATGTCCTTAGCAATAGATATCCCACGCTTGTTTTTAATGATAGTCTCATCATATGAGTCTTCGAGCCAGATGTTTTCAAACCTCTTAGGCTTATCTTTACGCCTCCTATTAATAGACATAAGATAAGGCTTGTTAAAGGCGAGTAAAATGGGGTTATGGTCAGAGGCAATTCTCAGGAGGTGGGTGTTTTTATATGATTGGGGTACAAGTCCATCCAGTCCTTAGTCACCATAAATATGTCCATTCTGGCCACCATATAGGGACCATCTTGATGGTTATTGCACCAACTCTTCATCTTGCCTTCAAAACTTATGTCATGAAGACCACAATCAGAAAACATGTTATTAATGTGATTGGATAGATTAATGTCAATGAGATTTCCCCAAATTTTTTCCTTTTCATTAAGTCACAAAATTCAAGTCACCAATTAAAATCCAATTAGTCATATAATATCTTTGAGCAAGGTTGTTTATCATATTGCAAGTGGGGTACTTTTGATTAGAATTAGGATAACCATAGATAACAGTCCCCTTCCACATAACATTAGACTTGTTAGTATTAGAGTACAAGACATAAAATTCAATCATGTTTTTATTATAATCAAGAATATGCAAATCAATATCATTACTCCACATTAGAGGTAACTCCCCCCTTTCCCATTCTTATTACTATTACGATCAACATTATGCATGTTAGTTAAGATACCAACTTTGCTAAGCATGTTTAAAGTATGATCACTACTAATTTTCTTAGTCTCATAAAGGAAAACAATGTTGGTAGAAAAGGTGTTTATCATATGTTTAAGAGTTCTGACAGTTTAGGGGTTTCCCAACCCCCTCACATTCCAAGATATAATTTTTCATCTTTTCACGACAACCTTCACCTCAAGGATGACCATGCTTGTTGAAGTGTTGGATGTTGGTGTTCTCTCTTCTTCAAGGGCTAGAAAGCTTCTTTTTTATTATGAGTGAAGATGTTTTCAAGATTGATCTCTCTAGTCTCTTTTTCATATTTCATTTGCATATTTTCAAGTTGAATAATCATCTCTTTAGGAATGTAACTATGTTGGCTTATATTAGGCTTTTGCATAGGATTGTTGTTGTACTTTTTTCCTCTAGAGGGACTTGTTTTCTGCCCGTTTGCGTGGCTCTCATCCATAGGCCTAGAGGGTTCAATTCAGTTATTCCATGACTAGGGGGTATCTTTTTCTTTTGAGCAGTGTTCCTCGTTGTGGCCCACCAGTCCGTAGTAGAAACAAAACATAGGGAATTTTTCATAGCCGAAATCTATCCAGTTGACCCCGTTATCTTTACTTCTAATGTGCATTCCCGCATGATTTAGGTTTTAGTATTCACTCCGATTCTGGCTTTGACTATAATTGTTTTGTCTTGCATTTCAAAAATTCATGTCTATATAACTTCCCCCCATCAACGACCCGGTTTTCCTGCCCATCTGGTTAGTTTTTTCGTTAATCGATAGTCCCTAAATCTGAAGCCACATTGATGCTGTTTTGAAATCTAGGTTAGGAACAGATGTACACCCATCCCCTTCTTGCAAAATCAGCCAAGAATTCTGGAAAATTCAAGGGCTCCCTTTTAGAATTCTACTATGGTCATTCAGATTTTCAACCGTGAACTGAAACAACACATCCTCCAGTTCCTTAACAGTCAGATCTTTAGGATTACACCAGATACTTGTGAGAGCCATCCGCATAGAACCCCACTGAATGGGTTTTTCAGTAATGATTTTGCCTAGTATACTAGCCTTTTGATTCATGTTTTTTTCTTGAATTTCGTTATCCTCACACAACATGAAGTTAGGTGAATTGGTATGATGGTATTGTGTATGCGATCACATAAGGCTAGGATTATTGAATTGCACCTTTTGTGGTAGAGTTAACTGAGGAAAACTGACACTTTTGTCTCTGTTTGTGCTGGCCATTGGATCATGATTGTTGATAATCTAGTTTCTCCGTTACTCGTATGATCTTTTAAATTATTTTATTATAACAGTTGGTTCTTTATGTTTTTTTAATAAGTTTGTTTTTTAAGTTTTTTTTAATTAAAATCTATTTTATATTTTTTAGATGTTACTTTATGTATTTAGGAAACTAATATATGTATTTTATTATAATTTTATATATTTTTGATAATTGATTTAATATAAAGTTAAAAATAAAATAAAAAGATCAATTATGCACACGTTAGTTAATTTAAAAGATTTATTTATAAAAAAAAAATTATTTTATTATAATAAAACAATTAAAAAAATCTCTGATATATTTTTAACTAATTTTTATTATGTCACATGTCTGTCACACTCTTTAGCATAACAATAATATACGTCTTTGTACAATAAAATCATATGCGGATAATATTTTTTGCGTGATGCAGTTAGGATATTGGTGACAATAAGATTTTTGATTTAATAATTCTGAATAATGCATATTTAATACTTATTGTATAATTAAAAATACCGCTATTAAATATAAATCAATTAAATTTGAATCGAACCGCTGAAAATAGATGATTGCATGACTGCATCATTTTGGTGATTGCTACAAATCATGATCATACTGTTTGGAAATAAATATATTTATGATTGTTACAAGATTGAAAATAATAAATTCTGTGTATTAAGATTTCAAGAAAAATAATATTTTTTCATATTTTTCATAAAATTATTCTTTCGTAAAAGAATGAAAATATAGATTCTATTAAAATTTTATAAATTCTTTTTAAAATATTTTTAAAAAAAAATTCTTTTTAAAATATCAAAATATTTGTTAAACAACTTTTTTCTTTAAAATTTCTTAAAATAATGTAGAAATTGATTTTCCGTTTTGTATTTCTCAAAATAGGTCACATTATATACAAGAGGAGGCATTTGTTAGCTCCTAGAATCATGCATATAATATTGTAAATTCTAATTCTATTATACAGTTGTACCATTACAATATTGAATAAAATATGATTCTGTTATTACTAGCAGGATGTTTACCAAATATAGCATAGCTGAACAGAATATGATTCTGTTATTACTAGTAGGATGATTGCCATTTATAGCGTAAAATACCAAATATAGCTTAATACCCTCCCTTAAGTTGGAGCATGAAGATTTCTAATGCCTAACGTGTCGATAAAAGAGTTAAATTGCGGCTTTCCTAATGCTTTTGTGAGTATATCCGCAAGCTGAGCAGTAGTAGGGACATAGATTGGACGGATATTATCTTTGAGAATTTCATTCCGAACGAAATGGCAATCAACTTCAATGTGTTTGGTGCGTTCATGGAACACTGGGTTCTTGGCAATGTGTAAAGCCGCTTGACTGTCACAGTGAATGATTATGGGTTTGTTATGATCAATTCCTAGATTGGAGAGGATTCCCTTTAACCATTTTAACTCACACGTAGTAGTCGCCATTGACCGGTACTCAGCCTCAGCAGATGACCGAGAGACCGTGTGTTGTTTTTTTGTTTTCCAAGAAATGGGAGAGTCACCAAGCTGCACCAGCCAGCCAGTGACTGATCGCCTGGTTAGAGGGCAGCTAGCCCAATCTAAGTCGCACCATCCATGAAGTTGCAGGTCACATTGTTGACTAAGAAATATTCCTTGTCCTGGATTGCCTTTCAAGAACCGAACCACTCTTAATGCAGCCTCCCAATGATCCGTACGAGGTTCGTGCATGAATTGAGACAAAATATGAACACAATAAGATAGCTCAGGCCGAGTGAAACACAAATAAATCAATCACCCAACCAAACGCCGGTATTTCTCGGGATTTGAAAGCAACGGTCCCGCAACTAGTGATAAGCGATGGTTCTGCTCCAGTGGGGTGGGTGCAGGTTTAGCACCAAGAAGGCCAGCTTCAGATATGATGTCAAGTGCGTATTTGCGCTGACAAAGAAAAATACCTGGAGAATTTCTAGCAACTTCAATACCGAGAAAATACTTCAATACACCCAAGTCTTTCATATGAAAACAAGTGCTAAGTTAGAGTTTAAAGTGCTTGATGGCAGAGGAAGTGTTTCCTGCAATGATTAAGTCATCAACATAAACAAGAACCACAAGGTGGGTATCTTCTTGGTGCAAAGTAAACAAAGAATAATCAAGGTATGATTGTTGGAATCCGTAAGATTTGAGAGCAGCCGAAAGCTTGGCAAACCAACAACGTGGAGCCTGTTTTAAATCGTAAAGAGATTTATGTAGTCTGTAGACCATGTCTTGTTGCGAAGCTGAAAAACCAGGAGGCATTTTCATGAAAACCTCTTCATGCAGATCCCCGTGTAGAAACGCGTTGTGCACATCCATCTGATGGAGTTCCCAAGCTTTTGTCGCTGCCACTGCCAAGACAGTGCGTACCGTTACCATTTTTGCGACCGGTGCAAACGTTTCAGTGTAATTAACCCCTTCCACTTGGTGATTGCCGAGTATGACTAATCGGGCTTTAAATCATTCAATTGTACCGTCAGAGTGGTGTTTTATGCGGTACACCCATTTGCAACTAAGAGCTTTCTTCCCATGAGGTAGTTTTTGTATACTCCAAGTATGATTTCGTTCAAGGGCTTCGATTTCAGTTTGCATTGCGTCTCTCCAACGAGCATCCTTCACTGCCTCATGAAAGTAGAGTGGTTCTTTTTCGGAACTAATTGCTGCAAGAAAATGTTTATGCGGCAAATAATTTTTTTCATAATTTACATAATGTGTGATAGGATATGGTGCACCTGAAGCGTGTGATTGAGCGGATGAGCAAGGTAAAGGACTCAACTTATGAATCGTGTTTGTGACGTAGTCTTCCAACCGAGTGGACGGATACTTGACACGGCAGCCACGCCCCAAAGATTCATTTTCATTCTCGTCGTGACTGGTTTGAGATTGTATATGTATGGGGTCTGTTACTGCATCAGTACTTTCTTCACCATCCTCTATAGCAGGATCCCCCCTATTTTCATGTATGATTTCTATTGATGACTCATTTTGATAGGCTGTCCCACCTTTATTTTGATTTTCCATATCATCCTTTTTAGTGATTGGGAGCTCCAGCATCGTTCTATTTGTCCCAACATCATCTTTTTGTTTTTCAATTTCATGAAATGGAAACTGATTTTCAGAGAAAATTACGTCTCGTGACACAAAGAATTCACGGCTTTCAAGATCGTAAACTCTCCATCCTTTTTGTCTATAAGGATACCCAACGAAAACACACCGACGACTGCGAGTCGCAAATTTGTCTCCATTTGTATGTTGGTTTCGTGCAAAACACAAGGAACCGAAAATACGTAAGTGAGTATAACATGGTGAATGTCCATGTAGTATTTCATATGGGCTTTTGCCTTTTAAAATGGAGCTTGGAGTTCGACTAATCAAGTATCTTGCTGTCAAGACACATTCACCCCAAAAATCAATGGACAAATTCCCTTGAAATCTTAAATCTCGCGCCACATTTAGAATATGCCGATGCTTTCTTTCGACTCTACCATTTTGTTGGGGTGTTCCTGTGCAAGAAGTTTGGAACATTATCCCATTTTCAAGAAAATATTTTTTCATGCAAATAAATTCTGTTCCATTATCGCTTCTTACGGTTTTAACCTTCTTATTATACTGCCTTTCCACCATAGAAAAAAATTTGTCAGTGTCCTTGGCACTTCCTTTTTATCAATTAGTAAAGAAATCCAAACTGCACGTGAGCAATCATCGACAATAGTAAGAAAGTATGAAGCACCACAAGAAGAGGGAGTTCTATATGCTCCCCATAGATCACAATGTATTAAATCAAATATGTCAGAAGCTTATTTATTACTTAACGGAAATGTTTCTCTAGTTTGTTTAGCTCTTTGGCATGTATCACAAACTTTATTTTTCATGTCACCAACACTACTTCCATTACAATTAGAGACTAACTGAGTAGTTTTCCAAGATGGATGTCCCAAGCGTTTATGCCACACTTCTAGTTGATTTAATCCTTCAACCTTGTTAGCCTTTACTTTCGGAACCTCCCGGAATAAGTAGAGTCCATCCCTTCGTTCACCCGCTCCAATCAGCATCTTCGAAGTGCGGTCCTGAATAGCACACAAATCAGCGGTAAAATGAACATTACAATTGGATTCATCTGACAATTGTGATATAGAAATTAAATTGCAATTCAACTGAGGAACATAAAGCACATTTTTTAGTATTAAATCATCAGCAAGCTTTATTTTTCCTTCTTTAGTTGACATGACAGTTTTTCTGTTAGGAAGTCCAACGGGACAACCAATTACTTCCTTCACATCGCATATGTGTTGTATTATTCTTGTCATATGATTAGATGCTCCGCTATCGAGGATCCAAGCGTTGAGTTTAGTCTTACTGGTCATGCTTTCATTTGAAGTAATTTTTGAGGTGTTCAACATTTCTACAAGAGTTTTCCACTGCTCTTTGCTCAATCCTGTCATGACAGGGTTCTCTATATCTCCACCACTAGATCCCATGTTTTGGACAACATGCGTACGCGCCAGTCCTCTTTGAGCACGTCCACTGTTAGATGCAGTATCTCCAGTGCGATTCCGGCCTCTTCCTCGCCCTAATGCTTTTTCATCATTTCTGGAACGTTCACCCCACCATTATGGGTATCTGATTAGCTGGAAGCAGCCTGCTTCATCATGACCCAATCTGTTGCAGTGCGTACACATAAATTTGTTCTTGATCTCGCGCCCTTTCATCTTTGCACTTGCTTGAACTGCCAAAGCCATAACTTCTGTCTTTTCTTCTTTTCCTCGCGTGATAGATCACATTCGTTCTTCTTGCACCAGAATAGAATACATCTTATTCAAAGTGGCATGGGGTCGGTGGCTAGCAAATTGGAACGCACAGTTCCATACAGCCCATCATCTAAGCCCATTAAAAACACATGACATCGTTCCTCTTCTCTGCATTTTCAAGTTTTATTTGAATACCACACGTGCACCCCTTCCAAGTGCAGGTCAGTGCTTGTTCATGATTTGCTAAGTCATCCTGCAGAGCCTTCAACTTTCCATAGTAGGCCACCATGGACAAACCTCCTTGTTTGCATTGAGCCAATTCTGATTTGAGTTGTTGAACACGCGGGCCATTCACGACAGAAAATCTCTCCTTTATGTCGTCCCAAAGCTCCTTAGAGGTTTCAAAATAGGACATGGTCGTTCGCAGACTAGGTTCTAGTGTATTCAAGATCCATGACACCAACATGGCCTGAACAGTCCACCAATCCTCCATCATAGAGGATTCTTCTTCAGGTTTCTTTACGGTTCCATCAATGAACCCCCATTTTCTCTTTGCTCTTAAGGATGTTTTCACAGCTCTAGCCCATTCATCATAATTTTCACCCCGCAGCTGCACTTGCGTAATCACACTTCCAGGGTTGTCGTTAGAGGTGAGATCGTAGGGTGATGGCTTTTTCTTATGAGATTGATCATCTCCTGTTACATAAGATTTTGGATCTTTTTCTCCTTCCATGGCTCTGATACCATGTAGAAATTGATTTCTCGTTTTGTATTTCTCAAAATAGGTCACATTATATACAAGAGGAGGCATTTGTTAGCTCCTAGAATCATGCATATAATACTGTAAATTCTAATTCTATTATACAGCTGTACCATTACAATATTGAATATTATTAGCCGGATGTTTACCAAATATAACATAGCTGAAAAGAATATGATTCTGTTATTACTAGTAGAATGATTGCCATTTATAGCGTAAAATACCAAATATAGCTTAATACATATTTTTTTTTATTGTCTTAAATAACTAATTTTAAAAAATAAATTTTAATTTTGTGAAACAAACATATCCTAGAGATGACGTTGCAAGTGCAACAATAAAGTTAGAAACTAAATGCAACAAGCACCCATTTGCTTTAGGTGGCTAAACATTAAAGTCTAAAGGTCACACGACAACATTGCCCCAGACCTTGGAGTTTGTCTTTGTGGCATAACTATGTTTTTTTTTGTGTGTGTGTGAATATTTTAATGCTTTTTAATAAAAAATATTTCTTTTAACAATTAAATAGTCTATATAAAATCTCACATAATGTTAATGCTCTAAATGATCTTGTCTTCGCTTTTGATCTTCCACATATACTTCTTTTAGCCTTGTAAAGCATTTTTAAGGAACTCTTGAATCTAGTGTTTTGGGTGAGTAGTTCTATTTATTTTAGTATTTGTAATGCTAGCCTATTTAGGAATAAGTATGAAATGTTAGTTTATGAAGAAGGCGACCATATCTTGATTGGACTTGAGATATCAATTTTAAACAAGACAAACATATTAACAAAGTAACCTTTTTCCCCCTCTATCATGAACACATTAATTTATCATTATATTTCCTTTACCACTCAACACGTGACACGTCTTGTCTAAAAAAATTCAAAGATTCAAATATTGTCTTAAAAATGAACCAAAAATCCTCACCTACTGATGTAAAAGCCTAACTAAAATTAATTATTTTTAAATATAACACAAAATCAAACATTTAGATATCCTCTCATGTCAGGCCAACCAAAAGTTTTTGTTTTAATTAAACTCTGTGGCTCTCCCTCATCACAGAATATTTGTCTTGTCTATACTTTTTATTGGTACACAAGATTAATAGATAAATAAAATGTAAGAGAAAATATATTTATTGTAATAACGGTTGAAAAACTTACAAAAAAAATTAATATAAATGATTGTTACTACTAATTTATTTATACAAAAAAAAAATTATCACGTAGATCTTAATAAAAAAGTAAATTTAATGACTAAATTAAAAGGTACAAATTAGGAAATATTAAACTTAACGGCTACGCTAACAAATTCAGTTCTAGAACCCTAAAAGTTAAACATATTTCTGTACATAACCTCATAAGTTTCTGCTTCTGACGAATAACAATTTCATGAATATATCAAACTACTGTTTCTAACTAAGCAGTCTCAAAAACTTACAGTTTCTGACTAACAACCTCATAAGTTCAACTGCTTCTAAACAATAACGTTAAAAATTTCTGACTCTAACAACAACTTCTAAATATGAAATACTTTCTGATACTTTCCACTCTATTGGCCGAAGATGTTTGAAGTCTATTTAGCTTTGAATATATGTATTCTATGAGAAAATTGTAAAAAAAAAAAAGAACAATTATTTATTAATATATTTTTGAGTAAAAACTCAAGCACAACTCTGAATTACTTAATCATATTAAAATTCATCTATTTATAATCGTCTTACCGGTGAGTCAACTCATAGAATCATATGGGTTTACGATGTTAAAATAAATTGATTCATATTTAAATTTGTTTTTATGATAGATTAACTCAAACTTAACTAGACTCAACTATATTAATTGTACATATTCAAATAGACTCATGAGTATGAGATGAGATTATAATTCTAATGATATATTAAAGGAAATAAATGTCAAAACATGTTAGGTCTCAATGTTTCATAAAATAGAAAACCTAAAAGAAAATTAATAGACATTTGCATCATTTCTTTATGATTTAGAAGTTAGAAATTATATTAGAACAATTATTGTTGTTTCTGGTTCGCACTGCAGTTTCTTGTCTTCCCGCTTGCATGTCCCTTTATCGTTTCGCATTTGTTCCTCTAGTTTATTTTCACTTTCATGCTTTATTCTTTATAATGTGTCATTTTTCATGTTGTGATATTTTTGAATGGCTTTGTTCTTTGTTGATTTGCGTTTTCTTTTCTTTTATTACTCTTTTTATTTATGTTGATATTCTATTTTGTTGCTTTGTTAAATATATCGTGAGCTTTTAGTGTTTTGTTTATGGCACGCCTTTGTTTTATTGTTTGTGAGTGATTTTCTTTACTATTTTTTATATCTCCATCTAAAATTAACACTAATTTTTATAGTTGTTTTGGAGTTTTTAGTACTACTTAATTATGTTGCTCTATGTTTGAAGCAATGTATATTCAATATGTTGTTGTTGTTATAGTTTGTTCTCTTTACTACTTTTTATTGTTTTATTATGGGATGGTTTTTAGTAAAACTTAATTATGGAGTTTTTCATAGACTCGTACGAATTTATGAGTTAAATTTACTAGTCGAGTTTACATACATTTCGCGAGTATATGTATACTCACGAGTCTAACAATTTTAGTCTAAACCATTGTTGAACATATGTTAATTGTGATGACATCTCATATGACTTTGTCATGTTAAATTCTTAAGCTTGACTACTATCCTTGCAAGGAAAAATGAATATAAGTTACCTTTTATTTAGCCTCAATCCTAAAACCTTAAATTTACAGTTGCCATGAAAAATTTTATTCTCATATTAAAGGTGATTTATACTAAAGGGAAGTTGAAGATGATACGAAGTGGAACGATGTATATAAATATCAGGGATAATCGATAAATTGTCAAGTAAAATCTAAATAGATTGCACATCCGCACACACAAACAAATTATAAAGACCAAAATATGATTAACGATTATTTGAATGAAACATGTAATTTCATTCTATTTATGATGATATTCATTTTCTCTTATTTTTATTCTTCTAAGTGCATTTATATTTATGTTTTTGTCACTTTACATCCCAACATTCAACCCTAAACTAAAACTATCAAACATCATTAACATTTTTAACATTTCTCTTGTGTGGACAACCTCATTCTTCAACTTGAAAATTTTATTCTTTTGTCTTTCGATCTAACAATCCCTTCTATTAATAATTTCATCACATAACCACTTGAAAAAAGTACATCCTTTTTCATTTACAACTCCAAAGTATTTTCGCAACATTCACACGGTTCATATTTGTAATTGTACAAAGCACATACTCCACTTGGAAAAACACTTTTTCCTCTTGTTTCTTCGATGAACACAGATCCAAATGCCCTGCAACTTTGATTGTTTGAAGAGGTGCTAGAATTCTTTGATACTAGAACATAATTTTTGAAGAAGAAGAATGTTTATGAAGATGAAAGTTGAAGAATACAAATGTTGAAGAAGATGAATAGGAAACCCTATAAACTTAAGAAGAAGAATGAAATTATGTGAATTGATGATAAAATATTGATATAACTTGTTTGTTGAGTTAGTATTTTAAATTTTGTCTTGTTGTCATGCCACATCACCACACGTTAACATTTTTCTCAAGATTTAACAAAGGATTAAGTTGGCTAATAAATTACTTTTAATGAAATAATATGTAACATTTATTAGATAAGGAATTAAAGTTAAATCTATAATTTAGTTAAAGGACTTCCAAACTAATTAAGCCTTTACAAAACAAATAATAAAGGTTTTCCAAACAACTACTTGATGTGTACAATAGCAAGAGAGAGAAACTCCTTCCTCTCTCTAACCTCTCAACCTTAAAACTCAAACCTAACAGTTACCATCATCACCACAACTAACACCGATCATCTACTATAGAATACAAATGTATATAGACAGAAGTATGGATCATGTGCATGGAAAAAGGGTAGGAACCAACGGGGAATGGAAAACTGTCCCGAGGAGGAAGCACGGAACCCTAAGTGGGACTTTGAAAAGGATATGAGTAACAACAATAGAGATAACACCTTTTCTTCGTTCTTTTTCACTGAAATCCTAGATGAATATGGAGTAAAGGAGTTGTATTACATCTTCAAAGGGGTTAGGGAGATAGATGAAGTGGTGATACCTCAAAGAAGAGACCAGCGAGGGAAGAGATTCAGATTTGTTTGCTATAAGAATGTGGATGACGAAAGGTTAATGGAAACAAAGTTGGATAACATCATCATCAGAGGCAAGAAAATCCATGCTAACGTCCCTAAATTCCAGAGAAGCTCAAGGGAGATTGTTTCCAGGGACGGAGGTTTAAGCTCCAAGATGCATGGAGTTGAGGGTTAATTGAAGATCCATGTTGGACAAATCTTAAAACCAGTACATCATCGTATTATGGGCTACCTTCAGAGAGGCAGAAGATCTTATGCACAAGTAGCTACAAACACTCTCAGGAATGAACTACTGCAACAATAGAAAATGTTTCGTAGGACTGGTCTTAAAGCAAATAAACCATTATTTGATCATCTTGAATTTAACACGGAGTAGGAAGACCTTGTGAGGTTCAGAAAGGCTTATTTCAACATTGTTGAGCACCCTGGGATGATGTACATGAGGCTTTCCATCGGGAGGGCTATTTCATAATCAAGGTCACTCCCTAGTGCAAACTTGTGTCTCTTAGAAGAAGGTGAAGAAGGGGAGATGAAGTCCTTAGTAGAGGAGGCAAATGATTCACTTGCTCAATTGTTTTTTGAGATTCTAGAATGAAAAGTAGAAGATATCGATAATGAATGCCTCACATGGTTACAGTATTACAGTGTACCATTTCATGCATGGAGTCCCAAATTCTGTGAGTTTATCTCTTGTCTGATTTCTATTTATGTTTGCTCAGAGTTGGCTTAGTATGAAATGTTGGAAGTAATTCATATTCAGAAGATATTGTTAGTCAGAAGTAGTGTTGCTCAGAAGCAGTAAAGCTTCTGAGGTTGTTAGTCAGAAGCAAAAGCTTCTGAGGTTACACCCAGAAGTAGTTTTAGCTTCTGGGGTTCTAGTTATTTGTTAGCGTAGCTATTAAGTTTAGTTTGCTTAGTTATTAAGTTTATCTTTTTTAGGGACTACGTGGCAATTTACTTTGTGTATAAATAGACTAGTGGTAAATGTCATAAAAATATTCAATCATTCTTCCTTACAACTTTATAACCGTCATTGAAGAGCTTTAATATTATTCTCTCATACCTTTTTCTGCATTTATTAACCTTGTGCACTAATAAATTGGTATCTAGAGCTTCGATTCTGATTCTTGGGAAACACCGGAAACACAAGTGAAACTATGAGTCATTGTGTGATTAATTTTGGTTCTTGAATTCATGTTGAATCTTGAACAAAATCTAAATAAAATTACATTTTTTGATTCTGGGGGATTGGAGAACACTGTGTTTGTGAGATCTGAGTGACTTACACAAGGTTGAAGATGATTGGAAATGGTAGTCTAAGCACTAAGCTTCCAGTACTTAATGGAAAAATTTGGAATCGTTGGATGATTCAGATGTGTGTGTTGTTTGGCGCTCAAGATGTGCTTGAGCTTATTATTGAAGGTTATGTTCCAGTTGCAGCAAATGCTACCGAATAATAGAGAACCACGTAGAGAGACAAAATGAAGAAAGATCATATAAGGCATTGTTTTTCATCCATCAGTGTATGGATGAGAACGTGTTTGAGAAAATTGTTGATTCATTAACGACGAAGGTTGCGTGGGACACACTGAGTAGGCGTTATAGTGGTGACGTATAAGTGAATAAGGTGAATCTTCATTCTCTAGGAAAGTAATATGAGAATCTCAACATGAAGGATAACGAGAAGGTTTCTGAGTACATCTCCAGAGTGATTATGATCATTAATAAGATGAAAGCTTGTGGAGAAACCCTTTCTAAATAAGTAATCATTGAAAATATATTAAGGTCTATTACTCCTCAATTTGATTATGTTGTTGTAGAAATTGAACATTCTAAAGATTTGGACACCATGAGAATAGAAGAGTTGAAAAGCAGTCTAGAGGTGTATGAGTTGCATCTGACTGAAAGAACTTATGAGAGGGAGGTTGAGCAGGCTCTGAAAGCTTCTTTTGTCAAGAAGGACCGAAAGTACAAAAGACATGGTAGGTCTCAGAAGTTAGAAGTCTTATATTCTGATGAAAAGAAACATTAGAAGGGAAAGGAGAAGTATGACATCATAATGGTTTTATGTTATTGTTGTAATAGGTTTGAACACGTTGCTAAAGATTGTTGGTCAAACAAAGAAGAAGAAAAAATAGCCAGAGGAGATTCTAATGATGAACTTGTGCTATTAATGACTTATGAATCTGATGAGGAACCTGTGAGATTATCATTTTTCGATTCTAAAAGGAAAGAAGATGACTCTGAATATTTTGGATTTGGAGTGTTTGAATATGAGTCAGAATCAGAAGATGAATATGAAGATTCTCAAGATGAGTCAGAATCTGAGGTTTCTGAAGTTGAGTCAGAGTTAGAAGATGACTCTGAAGCTGAAGACAAGTCAGAATCTGGAGGTGATTATGAGTATGAAGAAGAATCAGAAGATGAGTCAGAATCTGAAGGAGATTCTACTTCTGAATATGAATCAGAACCTGAAGGTTCATAAGATGAGTCAGAACTTGAAATTTATGAAGAAGAGCTAGAGTCAGAAGATGAAGAATATTTTGGAGAATCTAAAGATGAGTCAGATGGTGAATTTGATTCTGATCCAAATTTTGAATATGGTGGTGATCATGCTTCTAGAAGGGAAAACTCTGAAGATGTAGGTTATAGAGGACAAGCTTCTAGAGAAGATCATGTTTCTGGTGGTAATCATGTCTCTGAAGGTGGGCCTTCTGAAGGAGGAGCTTCTAAAGGAAGACCATCCTTTAACGATGGTCATGATCCTAAAGGAGGAACTTCTGAAGGAAGAGCTTCTGAAGGCGATCCAATTTTTGAAGATGGTATTTCTGAAGGTAGTGTGGTTCTGTACGAGGTCCAGAAGTTAACAAAGGTAGAGTTTCTGGTGGTAGTTGAACTTCTGAAGATAGTCTGAAGGAGATACTATTCCAGAATCATAAGGAGATTTTGAACAAGTCCAAAGGCCACAACGAATCAGACAAATATCAAGGAGATTTGTAGAGTTTGACATACTGCAAGATACTGAAGGGAATCTCAGGTATAAAGTGTTATTCCCTTCTAGTGTTAAATATGACTCAAAGTTGATATGCTATTCATACTCTAATTTGTATGAAGACGGAGTTGACAAAATAAATACTTTTGGATATTTTTGTTTGTATCTTGAAAGTCCAATTTCTTGTTACTCCAAGAAGTAACTAGTGGTTGCGTTGTTAACCTGTGAAGCTCTCAAGAAGAAAGTGTGGCTGAAGGCCATGAAAGAAGGGTTTGATGCTATTGAAAGAAACAAGACTTAGGAGTTAATTCAGCTTCGGAAGGAGAAGAAAAACATCGGTGTCAGATGTGTCTTAGAGGTGAAATATGCATTTTTGAATGGAGTTGCACATTGTAGCAGCCATAAGCAACTTGTAGATGTTCTGGCGAAGGATGTTGTTGTACCCAAAAAATTTCCCTCTCATTTATCAAGTAATTTCTCACAAGATCTCCTTTGGTTCAAGACTGCACTAGGGTTGATCAGCTCAAGACACCTCCTCAAGCTCTGATGACTGAAAATTAGGGTTTGAGATTGCACAAGGATAATTGAACTTTTAATGCCTCGTATGACTTTCATGGATCATTAGGACCCTCAAGATTGCTCATGTCAAGTTTCAAGTCTTGGATCACATTTTTACTCAGTCAATTGATCAGTTGACCTAAAAATCAACTGTATTGAGGAAAAAGTCAATTGTGGTCAATTTACAGTTAAACTTCATAATTTTTTATCCATGTCAACATTATGAACTCATATATGTCATTTGATCAAGTTTGGACCATAATTCCTCAAGAAATTTGATCAGATCATCAAAAGGGAAAATGGTCAAAATTAGGGTTTTGATTGAGAAAAGGCAATTTCTGGTTTTTGACCTGGCAAATGGTTGATTGGTTTGAAACATGATCTCAAGGATTCAATTGCATAATTTTGACCTAATGCCATGACTTAAAACATTGCTCAAGGTCAATTAATTGATAGTTGATTTTCAGTTAACTGATCAAAAGTCAACTGCACACTGAAAAGTCAAACTTTGACTTTTTGGTCAAAATCAAGTGTCAAAGATCACAATTCATCAATACATGTAAAAATATGAAACTTGTTCATCAAGAAATCAAAAATTCAATATTTCATTTTGAAAAGTCAAAGTTTTTAAAAAAATTTCAAAGTGTTGAAAACTTCATATTTTTTCACAAATTTGAGCCAATTTTTCACCATGATGCAAGATAATTCAAAGGAAACTTTCAACATGAAAGTTGTAGACCTCAATGAGATCTAGAACGTTGCTGAACACAACTCCTCCTATAAATGCTTGGATTTCAATTTATTAATCCATGAAGTCATGTTCATAAAACTAAAACACTTAGTGAAATTTTGAGCATTTTGGTCAGGATTTTGACCTAACTTCTGGGCCAAGTTTCACATAGTTCCAATTGGATTTTGCAAAAGTGATTCAAAGAGGGATTGTATAGAACATTACAAGATTTCTAAAATGTCCTGGAACTCCATAAGATCATTTTTGAGCAAGGAGAATCGAAGGCAAGAAGTTAGGGTTTCAAGTTGTTTTACAAGGCAGAATTTGTGATGCACAATGGACCAAATCACATAGCCATGCTGCATAATCTCACTTTTCAGGCTTCTAACTTGCAATTCACTCCTTAATTAAATGTTTACACAACATGTTGAGCCATTGTCCAAGCATTTGAATCATTATCCAAGTTGCATTTCCATTTTTGGAAGAAAGGCACCATTATTATTCTTGAAAAGTGGATTTAATCACAAAGTCCACTCTCCTTGAGCATTAAGCTTGTTCTTTCTGCACACACAAACCCTATAAACCAAAAGCAAGCATGTCTAAAGTACTAACCACTCTATGCAGCCCTGTACCATTCCTTGGAACAAGATGTTTCAACTTTACTTCAAAAATAAGAAAAGATGCTACAACTTGATTTTTCAAATTCTGGCTTGTCGTAACTTACAACACCTATTGCCTATAAATATACAAGTCATTTGCAAGCTAATATGGGCATGCCCAAGCCCTGAAAACCCCCTAAAGCACAGAACCACCAAAAACATCTCAAAACTTGTCATTTTTGAGTTTTAAACCCAATCTCTAAATTTACTCGTGCGTTTTTTTGGCCTTTTACTTTCAAAAGCTTCTAAATAACATATACAAACAATTCCAACACCTGCAACACAACTGTAACACCTCCATCATCATCCACCATTTTCAAAAACAACACCTTGCACCTTGACTTCTCCAGAACTCCTCTGCCACTTTCAGCTCAAGCCAAACATCACATTAGCTTCCTGGGAACTTGAGGAAGCTAACCCAATCACTAGAACTCATTGAAAGCTGCTCAAACTCAAAAAACGATACCCTCTTGCAAGGTGAGTTTTCTGACTTTTGAACTATTCATATAGGCATTGTTAGGCTTCCATTTTCAAAGATAAAATGAAGATACCATTGCCATGAAGCTGTACATATCCATAGTTTGCATTTATATGGCTTGAGCTTAGAGAATTTTGGAGTTGAAGTTTCTGAAATTTTTAGGTTTCAGATTAGGGCCAATAAAATTCATGTTTGTCTTTGATCTATAGTTTTAATGCTTTACATTTCTGAAATCGTGAGGAAATTTGCCACAAGATTCATGTTTACACTTTTGCAAATGGATGAGAAATGAACAAGATGCAGGTGGTCTGGCTAGGCGCGAGGTTGAAGACGAAGTTGTCTTCAGGAAACATTTTCTAATATATATTTATGGTTTGGTATAAGTAAACAGATGTATAGCCACCCCAGTGGTAAGGCAGCGCGATGGTAACCAAGAGGGCGTGGGTTCAACACCCAGCGCGCTAACTTTTGTTCATTTTTCATATTTTCACTCTTTTTTTTAAGCAAGCAGCGTTTGGGCCTCCACATTAGGCTTTCCATTTTTTTTGCTTTTTTTAACCCCCTGACTACTTTTTCACCTCTGGTCCATTTTCTTTTATTATTTCTTTTTTTTTTCTATTATATTTTATTTCTTTTTTCTTTATTATATTTTTATTATTATTATTATTATTGTTATTATTTTTATTTAATGAAAAAATATAAAAATATTTTTTATTTATTATTTACACTTATTTATTTCAGTTTCTCTATAAATGCAAAAAGACCAAAATAAAACATTTTTCTTAAACAAATAAATTTCTTTTTTTAAATAAATATTAGAGTTAGGTTTAATTATTATATCATTTTATTTTAAATTAAAATCAATTTAGAACTTAGGTTTCTTTTAATTAATTAATTTTCATTTAATTTTTATTAACTTAAAACCTTTCATATAAAAAACCCTAAAAAAATACTTTTTTAACCTAATTTTCTTTTCTTAACTAATTTAGGTTTAATATTATTATCTTTAATTAATTATTTTTCTTTCTTAGACATTAGGTTAAAACCCTTAAAAAACCAAAACAAAATCTTTTTTTTTCATTTACATTCTTGCATTACTTTCTTTTCAATTTTATACAATATTCAATATGGTTGTAATAGATAATTAGGTTTAATTTTCTTGCAAATCCCCATTTGTAAATATGTATACCCCATCCCCAAATGATGTAATAGCGTAGAATTTACTTTCCACAATTTATCGCTTTATATAAATGCTAGTAATTAGGGTTTGTATGGAATGATAAAATCAATGCTTAGAAAACCCTAATACAAGACAAATCAAGCATGAAAAAGATACACTTGCACACGTTGCATCTATAGGGTTAACTCCACTTGTTTCCTTGAGAAATAAATGGTCATAATACGCATGTAGGACATCTTAGCAAAAACAAACAAAAATACAAGATCATAATCCCTCCATGACGCTACAAATGTTGTCTTACGAATGATCTTAGTCCCTTAAAGAAAATGCTAAGATATCTTACAACATTGCTATTCATGACTATACGATAACCCTTGCCCATCCCTTTTACATCCAAAGATAAGGTTACTTACCAATTCATGGTAAAATAACAATGTCAAATGAAAGAGGAAATACACAAGAAAGACTTTTGAGTAGGTAGAATATTCCTAAGTTGCTTGCTCATTTTAAAATCAAAACATCCTTGCTATTTTCAAAACAAACACCAACACTTTCAAAACACATTTCAAACTTGAAACATTTTCAAAAGACCAACACTTTGTATACGTTCTTACGAACGAGAACTATTACAAAGTTTGCCTAAATGATGGCGCCTTTTCAAAATACTTTTAAAAACCACACAAAGCACATTTTCAAACAAAAGCAATTGATCTAGCAAGCAACTAAGATCCCGTAGATAACTACGGATGAAAAGGGTGATAATACCTTCCATTTTCATAATCTACCCCCCGAACTCAAGAAAACATCTCTAAAGGTCTTTCTTGTTCTTTTCAGCCTTTCCTTTTGGATCAAAGAAAAGTCGGTGGCGACTCTTGCTATCCGCACAATTGTGATCAAACGCAAAACAACCAAGTCAGTTCTCCCACCACATTACAGAACTGGCGACTCTGTTGGGGAACATTTTAAAAGTGGGGTTACCTTAGGGCTATATCACATTTACTTGCTTTCATTGTTTGCTTTACATTTTGGTTCTTTATTTGGGTTTAAATCCTCTACCCAGATTTGGGATACCTTATAGGTAAGTAGTAATACATTGTGGAAACTGTGCGGGGTATACCGACATGGTCTAAGCAATAGCTACGTTAATGTGACATATTTGTGGGTACCGGTAGCCCTTGAGTAGTCAAGGAGAATATGTGGCTGATGAGTGATGTCATGAAGAACTAACTGACTTCTAGAACCTTTACTTGACCAACTTGGCCATTAGGACGTAGTGAGATGACCGACTTTGGTGCAGTCCGAAGTTGGTAGATACTCGATACTACACTCATTGAGGTTTGGTTTTTTGGGATATTTCGGTCGCCATTAAAGAGTCTTGCGCTGAAACAATGCCCGAGAAGACAAACCAGTGATATTGATCTCCCTTAGAACCCGGTTACTATTGCTATGATAGGTTTGAGCCAACTAAACTTCAAGAGGGTACTTACCTATGAGACTCCATGCAAGCCTAAACCTAAGGACTTGTTTGTTTTGTTTGTATATATTTACTTGTACACAATATCATAAACATCATAACATCATACTCATACTCACTAACGATTTCAAGTATTTTTGGGATTTATCTTTGTTTTGTTTTGTAGGACATGGATTCTATTCGCAGGAAAACCATTCAAGTAAATCTCGTAAGGATCCCTCCTCAACTTAAAGAGTTATCATCAAGGGTTCCTGAGAATTCTCAATTTACCGAAAGACATGGCCGCCTCCTAAACTTGGTTACCTCCAACACTGATGAAGATATGATGAAGGTGCTCTTCCAATTCTTTGATCCTCTACACCATTGCTACACATTTCCCGATTATCAACTTGTGCCAACTTTGGAAGAATTCTCCCAACTCTTGAGTATTCCCATTCTCAATCAACTATCCTTCAACGGTACGGAAAGAGATCCAAAACCATAAGAGATTGCTCAAGCCCTACACTTGCAACAATCTGATGTCACAACTAATTGGGAGACAAGGAGTGGTATCAAAGGTTTCTTAGCCAAGTTCTTGTTTGAGAAAGCTCAAGACTGTTGGAACTCCTTGAACTTGCAAGATTTTGAGGAAATTGTGGCCCTTCTCATCTATGGGATGATTTTGTTTCCAAATCCTGACCAACTCATAGATGTAAACACCGTAAAAATCTTCATGTCTCGTAACCCGGTGCCTACTGCCCCTGTTCAATCTTCTTACACCTGAAGAGTTAGATTGGCAGTTCTACCATTCGTGACTTGAAGGTGGAAGATGATTGAACACTAGAGTGCCCAGAAAATTTGCACTCGAAGATGTGTTAGTTGATTATGTGGGGAATGGGCTTAAAGATGCCATTTGGAGAGGTAATGGATAGTTGTGGAGATGGGCTTAAAGATGCCATCCAGAGGTGAATGAAATGAGTATCAGAAAGGTGTCCATGTTTTGGAACATCTCTGAGCTGGGGGTCTGAATAAGCAATAGATTGACATCCATGTTTGGAGAATCCGTAAACTGTTTTCAGAATTTGAGTCTGAACAAGCGATAGATTAACATCCGTATTTGGAGAACCCATAAACTGTTTTCAGAAGTTGAATCTGAACAAGCGATAGATTAACATCCGTATTTGGAGAACCTGTAAACTATTTTCAGATGTTGAATCTGAACAAGCGATAGATTAACATCTGTATTTGGAGAACCCGTAAACTGTTTTCAGAAGTTGAATCTGAACAAGCGATAGACTAACATCCGTATTTGGAGAACCCGTAAACTGTTTTCAGAAGTTGAATCAGAATGAGTTGGTCGAGTAGATATTTGTCCTGTCTGGTTCCAGGTATTAATCTTTGACCTGAGAAAGATAGTTTTCCTGGCTTGTTACAGGTGTTAATCTTCAATCTCTTCATGTAGATAGTTTTCCTGTCTTGTTACAGGTATTAATCTACAATCAGTCATCCACAAATAGTTTTCCTGGCTTGCTACAGGTATTAATCTGGAACTTGAAAAGGTTGGTCGATGAGATAGTTGTCCTGTCTGGTTTCAGATATCAATCTTTTCCCTGAGAAAGAAAGATAGTTTCCTGGCTTGTTACAGGTGTTAATCTTCAATCTCTTCATGTAGATAGTTCTTCTGGCTTGTTACAGGTATTAATCTACAATCAGTCGTCCACGGATAGTTTTCCTGGCTTGCTACAGGTATTAATCCGAAACTTGAAAAGGTTGGCCGATGAGATAGTTGTCATGTCTGGTTTCAGGTATTAATCTCTGACCTGAGAAAGAAAGATAGTTTCCTGGCTTGTTACAGGTGTTAATCTTCAATCTCTTCATGTAGATAGTTTTCCTGGCTTGTTACAGGTATTAATCTATAATCAGTCGTCCACATATAGTTTTCCTAGCTTGCTACAGGTATTAATCCGGAACTTGAAAAGGTTGGCTGATGAGATAGTTGTCCTATCTGGTTTCAGGTATTAATCTCTGACCTGAGAAAGAAAGATAGTTTCCTGGCTTGTTACAGGTGTTAATCTTCAATCTCTTCATGTAGATAGTTTTCCTGGCTTGTTACAGGTATTAATCTATAATCAGTCGTCCACAGATAGTTTTCCTGGCTTGTTACAGGTATTAATCCGGAACTTGAAAAGGTTGGATGATGAGATAGTTGTCCTGTCTGGTTTCAGGTATTAATCTCTGACCTGAGAAAGAAAGATAGTTTCCTGGCTTGTTACAGCTGTTAATCTTCAATCTCTTCATGTAGATGGTTTTCCTGGCTTGTTACAGGTATTAATCTACAATCAGTCATCCACAAATAGTTTTCCTGGCTTGCTACATGAATTAATCTGGAACTTTGAAAATGGTTGATGGTAACCATCTGTTGATCGATCTTTCCTGAAAAAGGTAGAACGTTAGTTGTATGCAATGTCATGATGCATGAAATGCGTGATGTCATGATGTTCTCAAAATAAATAAGATGGTGTCGTATGCATTTATTATGTATGAGAATAGGATGTATGAAATGTGAAATGTTTAATGAATGTATTCTTGTCTGGGAAAATAAATCCTTGACAAAAGCTGGGGAGTCATTAAATCCTAGACTGTTGTTGAAGAGTATGTGTGTCTTCAAAATTTGCTTAGAATATTTCCAATGGATTCCTGTTTTGTTGTTTGAGGAGAACTCCGCTGGGGGAAGTTGAAAACTCTGTGGGAAGAATGTTTATTCTTGCTTGGGAAAAGAGTTCAGGAGTCTCGGTCATCCGTTGCTCTACTGGGGAGTCGAAGTTGAACTGATATCTGGTCGGGTCCAGGTTTCGCAGTAACTTGCTGGGGATTGTAGAGTAGTCTACTGGGGAAGAGGAGTTGTGGTCCTTTGATTTGTAGTAGTCGGAGAGGCAAACTCAAGCTGGGGAATCCTGGTGTTGTTGGGGAAATAAAACCTGTCGTCAATCCGCTAGAGAGGTGACATCTTCGTTGGGGGAAGTCCTCGAGGATTCTTGAGGTTGATTCAGTTGGGAAAAGGGGGTCAGAGATTATACTCTTGCTGGGGAATCATCCTATGAGAAGGACTTTGGGGAGACTTGTCATTGCCCCTAGTAGCGAATGTTTGTGGCATTGCCAGAAAATGTTTAATTATATGTAACCCTTCACTGAGATTGATGTTCAATGCCCCAAGTGACGGAGATGGAGACCTGCCCCTGGTTACTCTGCACTTCTTTGAGAGATTTCCTGGAATCTTGACTGGACTGCCCCAGGTGTACTGGATAGTGACATGTCATGCCCCCTTGTTTATAAGAGATTTGTTGTTGGAAGTTTCATCTCACTTGAAGTGATTTTGTTCACTGAGAGAGCTTTTGTTCACTGGATATTCATTGTGTGAATTTCTCCGCTGTTAAACAAATAGCCATATGCAAACAATGATATTCAAGTAATGCAAAGTTTATGTTTGTCTTGAAGTTTTTTGAAAATGCGTTTTTTAGCAGAAAACTTTTTATAAGACAAATTCAACACAAGATTTAGGGCAAAGCCTTACAGGAGTCAGGATACCTTTTTGTAACAGTATGCTTTCGAACTAACCCATGCTTCAGTTAGGAATTTTGAAGGGTTGTAATGTGGCTTGGTTCACGGTTTAAGAAACAAAGGATAAAGACTCAAAGTATATTTGTACCCACCCGCTCTTCGTGATGTTCTTCAATCCTAAACTCAGTTAATTATGCATTTGAACTCCAATTGAGTCTGGAATGACGTTTTGGTGATGGTTCAGACAAGTTAAGTTTGTCGGAAGGCAGTCATTTTTGCAACATTTTTCATGTTGTTGAGGATTTGTAGCGACCTCGTTCTTTTGATTTGTTATCCCTAACTTTTGCATGACTGTTCCTATTTTCGAGATTACAATCAGCGGGATACCCCGACTTTCTTAAGCCTCCTTTATAGGTTTTGGCTCAGTGGGCTTTTCTCTTTTGAGAGATTGACTGCCTATGAGATAAGGAACCACCACTGTCTTTTGATTCTAGAGGAATGCTTTTGATGTCGTTCGTTGTATTATGAACTGAGAGTTTGCGACTTAAAGCGCATTTGAATTAACTGAGAGACTACCCTGCTCCAGGTATAAATTAAAGGTTTCAATTTGTGTTTAAAACAGAAAACTCCTACTTCTTTGGCTCGAAGGGGTTGACTAGGGATTATCTTCCTTATAACTCCAGTGTTTAGGATTTGAAAGAAACGCATGTACATCGTCAGCAAGGTCTGTCCAAAAGCATACTGTATGAGATTATGGCATTGTTTCGTCATCCTCCCTCTAAAGGCATGTAACTTTTAGCAAGAGTTGAATGTCATAAAGTGAGTAAAAAAAAACATAGTTTAAATGTAATGAAAATGAGTGGATCAATTCAAGACAAACATATGCAATGCATTAATGAAACAGAGTTTGACATCAATAGATAATTGTTTGAATAACAAAAGGAATTACAACTTTGAAAATTCAAATGGAACAAAAGTCTCCCAGTTTGAGCTTTGTCATTTCAAGTGGAGGACCTTCATTATGGCTATCTCAGTTTGTAGCCACTCTAGCTGGTCATCTCTGTCGTCCCCAGGATTTCCCACGATCATGCCCCTGGTGAGGAGCGCCTTGACCTCTTCTTGTCCCTTGGATAGGTTCAAGCAAATCTCTTGAAGTTGAGAGTTTTGAGCCTGGATGTCCTTGATAGTCTGCTCTAGAGCCATCTCTACTGAAATAAACAGTAGGAAGATAAGGAGACCGGAAAAAGGAAAACCTGTTATGATGCAATGCATGATATATGGATGCATGCTTTCAAGAATCTCGCAGGGTAAACACAAGAAAATGTTAGAGGTTTAACCTCGATCAACATATTTGATTGGATAGCTTTGTATCGGTGGACGTCTTCCCACGAGAATCAAGCTCACCATGTCAAGTGGGTCATAGCCCCCGATTCAAGTTGTTGCACTTGATCTTTGACGGTGTTTGTTTAGAGGGGAACCCTCTTGCCCTTTGGTAGATGTTTGGTTCAACGTGACCCTGCATCAAAAGACCCTCGAGATCCTTGAAATGGTTATTGAAAATGCCATGGTATGATGTTATGATGTTATGTACATGTATGCAAAAGCAAGCAAGTGTATATACAGGTAATCATATTCACACGAAGCAGACAAGTCCTTAGGTTTAGGCTTTTATGGGGTTTGTAGGTAAGTACCCTCTTGAACTTAGTTGGCTCAAACCTGTCCTAAAATAGAAACCGGGTTCTAAGGAGCTCAATATCACTGGATTATTTTCTGTGTTCATTGTTTTGGTTTAGACACTTGACTGGCGACCAAAATATTCCAAGAAAACAATCCTCAATGAGTGTAGTATCGAGTATCTACCAACTTCGGACTGCACCAAAGTCGGTCATCTCAATACCCCTAAAAAGGCCAAGATGGTCAAGTAAGGTTCTAGTTCATTAGTGCTTCATGACATCACTCAGCGGCCCCGTATTCTCTTTGATTGACTCAAAGGCTACCGGTACTCACAAATATGTCGCACTAATATAGCTATTGCTTCAACCGTGTCGGTATACCCTGCACAGTTTCCACAACGTATTGCTATTTACCTATGAATGTTTCCCCAAATCCAGGTAGAGGATTTCAATCCCAAACAAGAGAACCAAAATGTAAAGCAATCAAAGCAAACAAAATAAGCATGTAAAGGTGATCTAGAAACCCTAAGGTAACCCCACTTTTAGAAAATTCCCCAGCAGAGTCGCCAGTTCTGTGATACGGTGGGAGAACTGACTTGGGATTTGCGTTAGTTTTCGCACTTGTTCGGTTTAGCAAGAGTCGCCACCGACTTTTTATTTATCCTAAGGAAAGGTCAAAAAGTACAGGAAACACCTTTGAGATGTTTTTGTGGGTTCGGGGGGTAGATTATGAAAAGGGAAGGTGCTAGCACCCTTTTCATCCATGGTTATCCATGGGCTCTTAGTTACTTGTTTTAGATCACTTGCCTTTGCTTTTCATTTGTTTGAAATGGTGCTTTGTGTGTGTGGTTTTGAAAAAGTTTTGAAAAAGATGCCTTGTCTAGGCAACCTTTGTAATGACTCTTGTTTGAGTATATACAAAGGTGTATGTCTTTTTGAAAAGATAATTCAATGTTTTGAAAGTTGTTTGGAAATTGTTTTTGAAGTTGTGTTATGAAGTGTGTTTTAAAAAAATGGCAAGGATGTTTTGCAAGATTTGTGATCAAGTAACTAAGTGTTTGTCTACCCTATTTTACTCAAAGATCTTTATCATGTTTTTAACCCTTTTAACAATGTTGTTTCACCATTGTGTTTGATGAACAACCTTGCGTTAGGATGTTAACGGGACAGGCGCGGGTCATCGTATAGACCATGATAGCAATATTGTCAAGTATCTTTGGCAATTTTCTTGAGGGACTTGATCATTTTGTTTAGGCAACTCAGATAGCGTCGTCGAGGGACTATGATCTTTTGTTTTGTTTTTGTTTTGCCAAAGTACTCAACATGCAACCATGACCCATTTTTGAAGGCAACAAGTGGATGGAACCCTAGGGGTGCAAGTGTGCATTGTGTTTGTTTTTCATGCATTGTTATCTTTGATTTTTGGGTTGTCTAACTGTTGATTTTATCTTGCCATACACACCTAATTACTAGCATTTGTACAAAGCCATAAAAATGCAGGAAATAAATATTCTATACTATTACAACCATATTGAATTGCATGAGAATATAAAGGCAAAAATAAGGTAAAAGCAAGAAAAATGAGGGTCTTTCGATTGAGGCAGAAAACCCTTCGATTCTGCACTTTCTGGCTCTCTTCAATTTGGCCTGAAAAGGGTGAAGGCATGACTTTCGACTGAGGCCTCACGGTCAGCATGTTGTGTCTTTCGATTGGGACCAGCGGGACAACATGTTGTGCCTTTCGACCAGGCCTGGAATCTGTGCAAGATGTAATCTTCCTTTCTGCCTCCTTCGACTGGGCCTGGAGTCAGTGAGGAAGCCTGGGGCTTCGTTTCATATTCCTGTCTCCTATTTATTTCGTTTGAGGTATTAAATAGCAACATGGCCTAAGGCCACGCTATCATTACCTCAGGGCCAGGTTAGTTCTTAAAGCATCTGTAACCATCCAAAGAACCAAACCAAAAGGAGAAGCAATAAAAACAAACTAAAGGGTGGAAACAAAAAGGTAACAAACACTACGTATATGTTTGAAACGAAAAGGAAGCTTACTTACATGTCATGCTAGAAATGAAAGGTTCAAGGTTAAGAATGACTTACCTTGCTTGAGGCTGGAACGTGTGTTGGGTCTTTAAGTGGTTTCCTTGAATGCTTCTGGATTCGAAGGGAGGAACCAGGGGTTATGTCTTTGATACTGGATCCAAAAGAGAAGAACAAGTGTGAGGTTCTTCCTACTGGATTCGAAGGGGAATAAGGTATGGGGATGTTTCAGATTCTAAGGGGATAAGTGTTTGGATTATGGGTATGTGTTTGATGAGTGTTTAAGTGTTTGAGAGCTTTATGGTGTTTGAGAATTTTGTGGTGTGTGAGAATTTTGTGGTGTGTGAGAATTTTGAAGATACGTTCTCCTCTCTCTTCCTCCTCCCTTTCTTTGTGCAAATAAACTCTCTATTTATAGAGAAAAGCTTTTGGGAAGCTTGGGGAGCAAAAATAATAAAATAAGGCCCAGCTGGAAAGTAAATGTCCACTTGTGCCACAAAAGCAAGATGAACGGTTCAGATGGGTTGGCTTGGGGAGCAAAAATAATAAAATAAGGCCCAGCTGGAAAGCAAATGTCCACTTGTGCCACAAAAGCAAGATGAACGGTTCAGATGGGTTGCTTCCTTCTGAAGGAAAATAAGTGCAAGGCTCAAGACAGACTTTTCTAAAAGGTAGTACTGTGCTATTAAGTGCAAGTGGTCTTAGACAACAAATGGGTAAAGGCCTAAAAAGGGAAGACACGTGGCCTAGCCTATGGGTCTAAATGTTCAACTTGATCTTTTGAGTCGAATCCTCCATCTTTCTACACCTTTCGACCAGACTAGGACAACACGGCATTCGTTTTCACCAGCTGTGTGTCCTTCGAATGGACCAACTGTGTGTTCTTCGAATGGCCCTTTTCAGGAGGTTATTAACTTCTGAATCGAAAGAAGCTTTTAGAAGATTATTGACTTTTAAATTGAAGAAAACCAAAAGGAAGCATTTCCCTCAGTCGAAGCTTGTGGTTGAAACAAGCTAATGCCCAGTCGAAGCTTGTATCGAAGAAAACATATTGCCAAATCGAAAGCTCGTGCTTGAAGGAAGCATATTGCCCAATCGAAGCATGTGGATCGAAACAAACATAAAGGGAGTCATTTCCTTGTGTCTTTTTTAGCATGAGGGAAGTTCCTGGCTTCTGAGTTGAAGGGCGCTTTTTCAAGGGAAGCAAGAACTTATTCACATCTTGTATGAAGATACTTCTTGGATCAAACGAAACTTGTATGAAGAAAAGTATGCAAGAGGCCCTTGGTGCAAGTGGATTTGAATGATGCATAGAGATGTTTAATTTGTCCCATCGAAACTTTTCCAAACGAAGCAAGCATGCAGGCAGTAAACTTGTCCAGTCGAAGCAGGCTTGTAGGCAGTAAACTTGTCCAAATCGAAGTAGGCTTTGCAGGAAGCACGCTTGGTGAATCGAAAAGGTTTCCTTACAGGGGGCATGTGTGGCCAACATGTCATGGCCTTTGATTGCAACCATGTAGGCAGCACACTTGTCCAATCAAAAGGCTGAATCGAAGGAGGTTTCAAATCCAAATGAAGGATGTACCTAAGTTGCATTCGAAGGAGGTTTCAAATCCAAACGAAGGATGTACCTAAACTGGCATTCGAAAGAGGCTTTCAGTTCAAAATGAAGGATGTAATCCAAGTTGAATTAGAAGGAGGTTTCAAATCCAAACGAAGGATGCACCTAAGTTGCATTCGAAGGAGGCCAAGAGCCAGTCGAAGGGTGCAGAATCGAAGGAGACTTGTTTTCCTCCAAATTTGTCAAAATGTTATTTTTATCTATTTTCTCCCTTTTTGACAGTTTCCTTTTAATTTTGGTACTGGAAAATCCCAATGCACTTGTGCAAGCTAAAATCCTGAGAATCTTTATGAGAAAAGCCTTGAGAATTGAGAGGGAAAATTTTGGGGTACAACACCTACTTTGTTAGGAGACATCCTACATTCTTTTCACTCTCGCACTATGAGGAAAATAGGTATCCTCATATGTTGTACTCCTATCTTAGAAAGATGGTTTATTTCGCATCTTCCCCAATCTGTATTGAAGAACAAGAAAGGTTCAAGGTGGTCCTATAGGTTGATGACGCTCAGACATTCAAATATTCATTGGTGTTCTCGATCTGTGGAGAATGTTACTATCGTCGACCGTTATGGAGAATTCCCTAATGTCCCCCTACTTGGAATTAGAGGAGGTATCACTTACAACCCCTGCTTAGCCTTACAACAGTTTAGTTACGCCCGAAGGGATGGTCCACATGAGATGCTTATTCAAGGGTTGGTATTTGATTACGAGAATGACGATCAAGGCTACCACTAGAGGTTTATCCGAGTTTGGAGGATGTTGAACAAGGTAGATAGCAAGACATTGGGGCACAAGAATTCTATCCCCTTGAGCCTTACCTTAAGTGGGTGCGATCTCGTGCTCAGAAACTTGTGATGCCTTATCTTTCCATCTTACCAGTTATCATAAAACTTGTTGTGGAAGGAGATGTCCCATACACTATCCTTCATCCTAACATGCCCACCTTTCTAGAAGACTTACAAAGGGATTGGATACAGCTTAAGGGGGAGCGAGAAACTTTTGAGGCCCAATTCTACGTCAGTGAGAAGAAAGTTCTGGAACTCACCAAGCAGCTTCATGAAGAGCGGAGTCTGAATGCCTACATCGCACCAAAGAGGATGCGTTCAATTTTTTTGTCTTAAAGTTTTGTATTTTATTTCTTTGTAAGCCCAAAGAGGCATGATGTACTCAAACTTTGATTTATTAATATAACGTGTGTTCATTTTTGTCTAAAGAAAATTTAAATCTCTAATTTCCTTGAAATCATTTGCATATGCATCTTCATTCATCATAACACAAACAAGTTTCTTACAACATGTCTCTTTATATTTCTACTGTTTATTTCAGTGAGATGGATATTGAACAAACAGTAAAAGATCTCCTGACGCAGAACACCCAGTTTCAACAAATGTTCTTGACTCTGGAAAAAGGACAAGATGAGTTGAAAACCCTGCTGATCAAAGAAAAGAAGAAGAAAGTGAAGAAATCAACTGGTGTTTTAAATCTGGGAAGAAGGTTCAAAGGACCAGCCAGATGGACTCTCGACTTCGCAACATCATCAGGTGAATGGGGACAATCAAGAAGGGAAAAACAAGGAAGTGATTGACCATCCAGAATCTGAAGAGGAAGAAGAGGTTGATTAATCTGAAGAGAAGTATCCTCCAGATGACGACAAATACAAACAGTTGGAAGATCGCTTAAATGCTATGGAGATCCAGAAAGTACCCGGGTTGGATTTTGAGGAGCTAGGACTTGTCTCAGGGGTTGTCATACCGTAGAAATTCAAGGTTCCCACTTTCGCTAAATATGACGGTGTCTCTTGTCCAAAGTTGCATTTGAGATCATACGTCAGGAAAATTCAACCCCATACCGCGGATAGGAATCTATGGGTGCATTTCTTACAAGAAAGCTTGTCAGGAACGCAATTGGATTGGTTCTATCAGTTGGAAGGGACCAACATCCGCAATTGGGAAGATTTGGTAGCAGCTTTTTACAAGCAATACCAGTATAATGCTGACTTAGCTCCAAGACGAACACAGTTGCAAGGCATGTCTATGGGTACAGGTGAAGGTTTCAAGACCTATGCTCAAAAATGGCGGGATCTCGCTGGAAGGGTCCAACCCCCTCTATCTGACAGAGAATTGGTGGATATGTTCTTAGGCACGCTATCTGGTCCATTCTTAAAACACTTGATCGAAAGCTCCTCGACTGGATTTACCGAATTAATCATGATCGGTGAACGGGTAGAAGTAGGTATAAAAAGTGGAAAAATTCAAAGAGATGTATCCTCGAGCATGATAAAGAAGCCCTTTATCAGAAAGAAGGAGGTCAGTGTTGCATATGACCATAGGAATCGGGACAAAACTGAACACCGTCCAACGGTAGGGGCTGTGGTGATCTCTAAGCCTGCACCTATTCAACAAAGGAACAACCAGCCTAGAACAGAAAGGCCGGTAAGACAGTTTACCTGAATAAATATGACGTTGTTTCAAGTCTTGCCGCATTTGTTGAAATCTAATCTGGTCACCTTGCGGGAAGCTCCGAAGAATCCCAACACTTCCTCTCCCTGTTATAATCCAAATACTCGTTGTGCTTACCATTCAGAAAGTCCAGGTCATGATACAAACGACTGTTGGGCTTTGAAAAACAAGGTGCAAGACCTTATCGAGACAGAGAAAATTGAATTTAACGTTCATGAGATCCCAGATGTTATCACCTCTCCTATGCCCAAGCACGATCGTGGTGTTAACGCTGTTGAAGATGATGTGTTTGTTGTTGTTGTTGATGAACTTGTTACTCCTCTCCTAACCGTCAAAAGGAACCTGTTAAAGGCCAGTTTATTAATGGGTTGTGGCGAAGGCTTCCACCTCTGTTTATCCCTACCCACTGTTGTCATTTGTTGAAGGCAGGTGTCCAGCGCCTGATGGATGACAAAGAAATTTTGTTTGAAAAGACTCCCGTTCCAACCATTGCTTACAAGGATGTTTCAATAGTAACCATTTCCGCCAATCCTCCCAGGGTCTCCACCAAAAGACCCTTTAGGATTACATTTGTTCCGAAGGTGACTCCACTGATAATTACTATGCCAGGGCCGATCTCGTACTCCTCAGACAAAACTGTTCCCTGGAACTATGGGGTTGACGTCTACTACCACGGCGTCAAGCAAGAATGGCTGGCTGTTGAAGACCCCAGTTTTTGAGAGGGTTGACCCCGACATCGAAAACATTGTGGGAACTAGAAAAATAACCAGAAGTGGAAGAGTGTTCTCCCCTGAGATTGCTCCTCTGAAAACTATTACCGGTTCTGTAATCATTCATACTTTTGTTCCTGCTGATACTACTACTACAGTTCCTGTGGTTACCCCTGCTGACACCCCTATTGCCGAGTCGACTGAGACTCGGGGAAAAGGCATTTTGGTTGAACCAGTACGAATGAAGGCGCAATAAGTATCTATCCCAGAGGCTTCCAAAAGGGAGATGGAATAAATTTTGAAAATTATAAAGAGAAGCGACTACAATGTAGTCGAACAGCTAGGGAAGACCCCTTCAAAGATTTCTATGCTAGCTTTACTGTTGTGCTCCGAAGCTCATGCGAAGGCCTTGGTGAAATTTATTAAAACTGCCCATGTGCCACAGGAAACCTCTGCTGACCAATTTGAAGATTGTGTGGCCAGTTTGACAGCTGATAACGGTTTGGGATTTTATGATGCTGACCTGACACCTAGAGAGAGGAAACACAATGAGGCGTTGCATGTCTCTGTTGAATGCAGAGGCATTACTTTGGCCCATGTCCTGGTAGATACTTGTTCATCATTGAATGTGATGCCTAAGAAGGCTCTGGATAAACTAGACTGTGAAGGTTTAACCTTAAAACCCAACAACATGTGGTAAGAGCCTTCGACGGTTCGAAGAGAATGGTGCACGGGGAGGTGGACTTCCCCATTAAAGTTGGAACTCAGACATTTGATTCAAATTTCTATGTGATGGATATTCGCCCTTCTTATTCCTGTTTATTGGGCCGACCTTAGATTCATGACGCTGGTGCCGTCACCTCTACATTACATCAGATGTTGAAGTACCCAATCAAGGGAAAAATCATCACTGTCCATGGAGAGGAGGAATATATGGTTAGTCACCTGAACTCCTGCAGATATGTGGAAGTGGATGGTGAATTCACCGAAACTCCGTGTCAGCATTTCGAGGAAGTCCCACAAATAGTTGCGACAACCAAGACCATTTCCAAAGTTCTGAAGATTACCAAACCTCCGCTGAAGATGGCTTCTCTAAAAGATGCCAAGGCAGTAGTCGAAGAAGGTGGGTGTACCATTTAGGGCCAACTCCTGGATATTCCCTACAAATCTGACAAATTTGGTTTGGGTTTTACTTCAGGAGCCCAGAAAGTTGTTCGTTGTGCTCGTGCCGGGGAGCCACCTTTGCGGATCAGCAACCATGGAGTCAACGCAGTGGAGGATAGTGATGACAGTTGTGACCTGGAAGAATGGATTTTTCCAACTATCAACGGAGGACTCAACAATTGGGAAGCAAAAGAATTTGTCCCTATTACTTTTATCCAACAATAATTGTCTTTAAATTTTTGTCTGACTTGTAATAATTAAACAATTTAGACTTTTAAAACCTTGTGTCTTACCCGAGGCACAACGGTCCATTTGTAAGGGTTGTTACTTCATTTTCATATGTCATCAATGAATCATGGACGTTTTTGCATGCAAATTTTATGCTCTTTGTTCTTATTTTTTCTATATTTTTATTTTTTTCAAAGATAGTTATGCTCTTACACACACTCACATATCAAAATGCAGATCCACATCCACTCAGGATCCCATGGGTAACAATTCTGCTATGGCCTATTGTGACCTTGAAAATCTGATCTACCAAGCCGAAGACGAAGGTGAGGAAGATTGTGAGGTTCCAGGGGAACTAGCCAGGATACTACAACAGGAAGAAAAGACCATACAGCCCCACGAAGAACCGATTGACACAGTTAACTTAGGTACCAAAGAGGATAAGAAATAAGTCAAGGTAGGTGCCAATCTGGAACCCAGTGTTAAGAAGCGCTTAACTCAGTTACTACATGACTATGTTGAGGTCTTTTCCTGGTCATACGAAGACATGCCAGGACTTGACGCTGATATCGTGGTCCATCAGCTACCAACAAAAGAAGACCGCCCTCCGGTAAAACAGAAAGTCCTTTGCATGCGGCCATAAATGTCGGAGAAGATCAAGACTGAAGTCATGAAACAATTCAAATCCGGATTCTTAGCCGTCACCTCCTACCCACAATGGGTCGCCAATGTTGTTCCAGTGCCTAAAAAGGACAGTAAAGTACGCATGTGTGTGGATTGCAGAGATTTGAATAGAGCAAGCCCTAAGGATGATTTCTCGCTTCCCCGTATCAATATTCTGGTTGACAATACCGCACAACATAAAGTATTATCCTTCATGGATGGTTTCTCTGGGTATAATCAAATCAAAATGGAACCTGAGGACATGGAGAAAATGACCTTCGTCACACAGTGGGGCATGTTCTGTTACAAAGTTATGCCATTCGGGTTGAAAAACGTTGGGGCAACTTATCAGCGCGCCATGGTAGCTCTGTTTCACGATATGATCCATCACGAGATAGAGGTCTAAGTGGATGACATGATAGCCAAATCTCAAACTGAAGAGGAACATCTTGACCATTTGCAGAAACTATTTGAAAGGATAAAGAAATACAAGCTAAGGTTGAACCCAAGTAAATGCACATTTGGAGTGAGGTCCGGTAAACTCCTAGGCTTCATCGTCAGCGGTAAAGGTATCGAAGTGGACCCTGCAAAGGTAAAAGCAATACAAGAAATGCCTGCTCCTCGCACCAAAAAGGAAGTAAGGGGATTCTTAGGACGGCTAAACTACATTGCCAGATTCATTTCTCACCTAACCGCTACTTGTGAAACAATCTTCAAATTACTGAAGAAAGATCAAGTGTTGGATTGGAACAACGACTGCCAGGCTGCCTTCGATAGGATCAAAGAGTATCTTTAAGAGCCTCCTATTTTGATTCCACCAGTCGAGGGAAGACCTTTGGTCATTTATCTAATTGTCTTGGAAAATTCAATGGGGTGTGTGCTGGGGCAGCATGACGAGTCTGGCCGAAAAGAGCATGCAATATACTACTTGAGCAAAAAGTTTACCGACTGTGAAACCAGATATTCACTGCTTGAGAAAACTTGTTGCGCTCTGGCATGGGCTGCTCGCCGGCTAAGACAGTAAATGTTGACCCATACCACCTTATTGATATCCAAGATGGATCCAATTAAATACATATTCGAGAAGCCCTCCCTCTCTGGAAGAATAGCAAGATGATAGATGATCCTGACTGAATACGACATTCAATACACCACCCAAAAAGCAATAAAGGGCAGTGTGTCAGCCGATCACCTTGCTCATCAGGATGTGGATGACTACCAATCCATGAAATTCGAGTTCCCAGATGAAGACATCATGATTGTAAACAATTGTGAAGATTTCAGACCATATGACGGACCTGAACAAGGATCCCGATGGACCTTGGTTTTTGACGGAGCTTCTAACGCACTCGGCAATGGCATAGGTGTTGTGATCATATCCCCTGAAGGATGTCATACTCCCTTCACTGCAAGACTTTGTTTCAACTGTACCAATAATATGGCGGAATATGAAGCATGTATTATGGGTCTCAAAGCCGTCATAGATTTGGGAATCAAGTCCTTAAGGGTATTTGGAGATTCAACTTTAGTCATTAGTCAGATCAAAGGAGAATGGGACACGAAGCACCCAAATCTCATCCCTTATAAAGAACATGTATTGAAATTAATCCCACATTTTAAGGAAATTACCTTTGAGCATTTTCCACAAGAGGAAAATCAACTAGCGGACGTGCTAGCCACTATGTCATCCATGTTTAAAATCAAGTGGGATAACGAGGCTCCCCAGATCATCATTGAGCGGATGCATGAACCAACTTACTGTCACGAGATCCATACTGAAGAAGTAGTGGACAAGCCTTGGTTCCATGAAGTTAAGAGGTATCTCGAGGCCCAAGGGTATCCAGAGGGAGCTTTAGTCAATGATAAGAAGTTCTTGAGAAGATTCTCTGCTAAGTTCTTCCTCAGTAATGGCATTCTCTACAAGCGCAAACACGACTCTACTTTGCTTCGTTGCATAGAAAAGAGTGAGGCAGACAAGATCATGGCTGATCTACATGAAGGCACTTTTGGCACCCATTCTAGTGGGCACACAATGGCTAAAAAGATCCTTTTGGCGGGGTACTACTGGTCTACCATGGAAGAAGATTAACATCAACATTCACGAACCTGTCATAAGTGTCAGATCTATGCTGACAAATTACATGTGCCTCTAGTTCCTCTAAACATCCTGACTGCTTCCTAGCCATTCGCGATGTGGGGCATCGACATAATTGGAGAAGTCAAACCTACAACTTCTAATGGACACCACTTCATCTTGGTTGCCATTGACTACTTCACGAAGTGGATTGAGGCAACTTCTTTCGCTTCTGTTACCAAGAACATTGTGGCCTGATTCATCAAACAGAATCTCATTTGTCAGTACGGTATCCCAGAGAGAATCATTACAGATAATGGTACCAATCTCAATAATACTATGATTATCACATTATGCGCGTAATTCAAGATCCAGCACCATAACTCTTCTCCTTATCGGCCAAAGATGAATGGTGTTGTCGAAGCTGAAAATAAAAACATCAAGAAGATCATACAAAAAATGACAGTGACCTACAAGGACTGGCATGAGATGTTACCATTTTCTCTCCATGGTTACCGTACCACGGCGCGCACGTCAACATGGGAAACTCCTTTCTCTTTGGTATACATTATGGAAGACGTCCTACGAATTGAAGTCAAAATACCTTATCTGAGAATCATAAAGGATGCAGGGATGAATGAATATGAATGGATTCAAACTCGACATGACCAGTTGAACTTGATTGATGAGAAGAAGCTTACGACTGTCTGTCATGGTCAAATGTACCAAAAATGTATGATCAAAGCTTTTAACAAGAAGGTCAGACGTCAGGTATATCGGGTTGGTGATTTGGTAATCAAGCGTATCATATTGCCACAAGGTGATCCCAGGGGCAAATGGAATCCTACATACGAAGGACCATTTGTGATCAAAAGCATATTCTCTGGTGGAGCAATGATCTTAACCACTATGGATGGCGACGACCTTCCGGATCCTGTAAATGCGGACATAGTCAAAAGATACTACGCATGAATAAATACCCGCTAGGTCGACTGGCCTAGGCAAAAATTAGGGGTAAAAATACAACAACAAAAATCTGTACACCCGGCAAGCTGAAAACCCAAAAGGGCGGCTTGGGAAAAAAGGGTATCCTGATGGACTGAAAACCCGAAAGGGATGTCCAGGAAAAAGTTAGGGAATCAAAGCGTATGACTATGTCCCGTTGAATCACCTTACAGACAACCTTCATTATCAACTGACAAACTCAAATGGTCCTAATCAATCCAATCAGCTTCGTACAAAGCAGCAAGTGGACGAGACGCTCAAAGACATGAAGGCTATAGTAGAATGGGAACCCCATGGGATTATTTCACATAGCTATCTTTTCTTTGTATCAATTTTCATTTTCTACGATGGCACTCCCTTACTTGGATGTTCGTCTCATTGTACAAAAAATACTTCTTCAAGTTAATACAAAGAAATTCCTTTGAAAGTGCAAAACTATCTGTTTTTCTTTTATTTTCGTGTTTTGTTTGCAAAAACGTCCAATTATAATTTTTGAACATATGAATTTGAACGTGATTACTGTTTACAAATGAGCAAAAAAAAGAGGAACAAAAAATAGAAAGGCAATCATATGGCTTTAAGAAATAGGATAATATCTTTAGACCATTCCATAAAATCCCCCGCATGTACTTTTTCCAGCAAGAGCGGAAGCCAGGACATCCCACTACAGGATCGCTAACATATCTCCAGTATGCAGCCTAATGGTATCAAGTTCTCTCACATCTCGGACGGAACAAAACTTCCAATTACCTCTCCAAAGATTCCCCAATGAAATTCGCCCAGTTTCTCAGGATTCCCCAACAGGATTTCACGAGGTCCACAAGCAATGCACGACGTTTCCCTTCCACAACAGAGTTTATTTCTATAATAAATGGAAACTCATCCATCAACACTTCAACTTCAAAATATGAAGACTTACACTCCTCATTCCCAACAGTACTCAGGGATTTGTTTTCCCCGACTCCAGCAACACCGCGGTATAACAATTAATGTGTCCATACATTATATCAATATGTCATAGCATTGACAACATAGATGCATACAACACGATCTCATTTATTTTGAGAAACAAAATTATACCATGCATTTCATACATCATGGTATTGCATGCAACTAACCCTTCACCTTTTCAGGAAAGATCAATCAATAGAAAATTATCGTCTAATTTTCAACAAGTCAATTATAGATCAATTCTGGAGAAAGGACTGGTCGACCATCTACGTAAAAAATATCTTCTCCAGATCCCTGCCGGTTCAGTTTAGATCCCTCAACGGCTTATTCTGATTCTTTCCCATAGACATCTTCTCTGGTTCAGATAAATCTCTCAACGATTTATTACGATTCTTCTCCAAATCCCTGCTGGTTCAGATAAATCTCTCAACAATTTATTCTGATTCTTTCCTAGTAGGCATTTTCTCTGGTTCAGATAAATTGCTCAAAGATCTACTCTGATTCTCTCTAGTTAAAGAATATTCAAGACCCCTTTTGGTTCAGTTTAAATCTCTCAATGATTTATCCTGATACTTTCCGAATGAACATTTCTGGTTCAAATGAATCTCTCAATGATTTATTCTGATTCTTCTCTAAATCCCTGCTGGTTCAGATAAATCTCTCAATGATTTATTTTGATTCTTTCCTAGTAGGCACTTTCTCTAGTTCAGATAAATCGCTCAAAGATCTACTCTGATTCTCTCCAGTTAAAGAATATTCAAGACCTCTTTTGGTTCAGTTTAAATCTCTCAACGGTTTATCCTGATACTTTCCAAATGAACATTTCTGGTTCAGATAAATCTCAATGATTTATTCTGATTCTTCTCCAAATCCTTACTGGTTCAGATAAATCTCACAATGATTTATTCTGATTCTTTCCTAATAGGAACTTTCTCTGGTTCAGATAAATCACTCAAAGATCTACTATGATTCTCTCCAGTTAAAGAATATTCAAGACCTCTTTTGGTTCAGTTTAAATCTCTCAACGGTTTATCCTAATACTTTCCAAATGAATATTTCTGGTTCAGATAAATCTCTCAACAATTTATTCTGATTCTTTTCCAAATCCATGTTGGTTCAGATAAATCTCTCAATGATTTATTCTGATTCTTTCCTAGTAGGCACTTTCTCTGGTTCATATAAATCGCTCAAAGATCTACTACGATTCTCTCCAGTTAAAGAATATTCAAGACCTCTTTTGGTTCAGTTTAAACCTCTCAACGATTTATCCTGATAATTTCCAAATGAACATTTCTGGTTTAGGTAAATCGCTCCAAGATTTATCCTGATTCTTCCCAGCAAACAACATACAAGACTTCTGCTAGTTTCAGATAAATCGCTCCAAAGATTTATTCTGATTCTTTTTCAGTTGAAATCAAGTTTAGACTTAGTCCATTTTCTATCAACAGTCACCTTTGGATGACATCTACAAGCCCATCTCCAACAAATCTCCCCCAATCCTCTAAATGGCATCTATAAGCCCATTCACAATTCATCTTCGAGTGTAAATTTCTGGGCACTCTAGTGTTCAATCATCTTCCACCTTCAAGTCACGAGTGGCGGATCCGCCAATCTAACTCTCCAGGTTTAAGAAGATTGAACAGGGGCAGATGTTGTACCCCCAAAATTTTCCCTCTCATTTATCAAGTAATTTCTCACAAGATCTCCTTTGGTTCAAGACTGCACTAGGGTTGATCAACTCAAGACACCTCCTCAAGCTCTGATGACTGAAAATTAAGGTTTGAGATTGCACAAGGATAATTGAAATTTTAATGCCATATATGACTTTCATGGATCATTATGGACCCTCAAGATTTTTCATGTCAAGTTTCAAGTCTTGGATCACATTTTTGCTCAGTCAATTGATCAGTTGACCTAAAAATCAACGGTATTGGGGAAAAAGTCAACTGTGGTCAATTTATAGTCAAACTTCATAATTTTTTATCCATGTCAACATTATGAACTCATATATGTCATTTTATCAAGTTTGGACCATAATTCCTCAAGAAATTTGATCACATCATCAAAAGGGCAAAATGGTCAAAATTAAGGTTTTGACTGAGAAAAGGAAATTTCTAATTTTTGACCTGGAACATGGTTGATTGGTTGGAAACATGATCTCAAGGATTCAATTGCATCATTTTGACCTAATGGCATGACTCAAAACATTTCTCAAGGTCAATTAATTGATAGTTGATTTTCAGTCAATTGATCAAAAGTCAACTGCACACTGAAAAGTCAAACTTTGACTTTTTGGTCAAAATCAAGTGTCAAAGATCACAATTCATCAAAAAATGTCAAAATATGAAACTTTTTCATCAAGAAATCAAAAAGTCAAGATTTCATTTTGAAAAGTCAAAGTTTCAAAACTTAGAAAATTTTCAAAGTGTTGAAAACTTCATATTTTTTCACAACTTTGAGCCAATTTTTCACCATGATGCAAGATGATTCAAAGGAAACTTTCAACATGAAAGTTGTAGATCTCAATGAGATGTAGAACATTTCTAAATACAACTCCTCCTAGAAATTCTTGGATTTCAAGTTATTAATCCATGAAGTCATGTTCATAAAACTAAAACACTTAGTGAAATTTTTAGCATTTTGGTCATGATTTTGACCTAACTTCTGGGCCAAGTTTCACATAGTTCCAATTGGATTTTGAAAAAGTGATTCAAAGAGGGTTTGTAGAGAACATTACAAGATTTCTAAAATGTTCAGGAACTCCTTGAGATCATTTTTGAGCAAGGAGAATTGAAGGCAAGAAGTTAGGGTTTCAAGTTATTTTACAAGGTAGAATTTGTGATGCACAATGGACCAAATCACATAGCCATACTGCATAATCTCACTTTGCAGGCTTCTAACTTGAAATTCACTCCTTAATTAAATGTTTAAACAACATATTGAGCCATTGTCCAAGCATTTGAACCATTATCCAAGCTGCATTTCCATTTTTGGAAGAAAGGCACCATTGTTATTCTTGAAAAGTGTCTTTAATCACAAAGTCCACTCTCCTTGAGCATTGAACTTGTTCTTTATTCACACACAAACCCTATAAACCAAAAGCAAGCATGTCTAAAGTACTAAACACTATATGCAGCCCTGTACCATGCCTTGGAACAAGATGTTTCAACTTTACTTCAAAAATAAGTAAAGATGCTACAACTTGATTTTTCAAATTCTGGTTTGTTGTAACTTACAAGACCTCTTGTCTATAAATATACAAGTCATTTGCAAGCTAACACGGGCATGACCAAGCCCTGAAAACCCCCTAAAGCATAGATCCACAAAAAATATCTCAAACTTGCCATTTCTGAGTTTTGAACCCAATCTCTAAATTTGCTCGTGCGTTTTTTGGCCTTTTACTTTCAAAAGCTTCTAAATAACATATATAAACAATTCCAACACCTGCAATACAACTGTAACACCTCCAACATCATCCACCATTTTTTAAAACAGCACCTTGCACCTTGACTTCTCCAGAACTCCTCAGCCACTTTCAGCTCAAGCCAAACATCACATCAGCTTCCTGGGAACTTGAGGAAGCTAACCCAATCACTAGAACTCATTGAAAGCTGCACAAACTCAAAACACGATACCCTCTTACAAGGTGAGTTTTCTGACTTTTGAACTATTCATATAGGCATTGTTAGGCTTCCATTTTCAAATATAAAATGTAGATACCATTGCCACGAAGCTGTACATATCCATAGTTTGCATTTATATGGCTTGAGCTTAGAGAATTTTGGAGTTGAAGTTTATGAAATTTTTATGTTTCAGATTAGGGCCAATAAAATTCATGTTTGTCTTTGATCTATAGTTTTAATGCTTTACATTTCTGAAATCATGAGGAAATTTGCCACAAGATTCATGTTTACACTTTTCCAAATGGATGAGAAATGAACAAGATGCAGGTGGTCTGGCTAGGCGCGAGGTTGAAGATGAAGTTGTCTTCAGGAAGAAGTTTCTAATATATATTTATGGTTTGGTATAAGTAAACGGATGTATAGCCACCCCAGTGGTAAGGCAGCACGCTGGTAATCAAGAGGGCGTGAGTTCAACACCCAACATGCTACCTTTTGTTCATTTTTCACATTTCCACTTTTTTTATTTCAGCAAGCAGCGTTTGGGCCTCCACATTGGGGTTTCCATTTTTTGCTTTTTTTTAACCCCCTGACTACTTTTGCACCTCTGGCCCATTTTCTTTTATTATTGCTTTTTTTTCTATTATATTTTATTTCTTTTTTCTTTATTATATTTTTATTATTATTATTTTTATTATTATTATTATTATTATTATTATTATTATTATTATTATTATTATTGTTATTATTTTTATTTAATGAAAAAAATATAAAAATATTTTTTATTTATTATTTACACTTATTTATTTTATTTTCTCTATAAATGCAAAAAGACAAAAAAAAAAGCATTTTTCTTAAACAAATAAATTTCTTTTTTTTTTAAAATAAATATTAGACTTAGGTTTATTTATTATATTATTTTCTTTTAAATAAAATCAATTTAGAACTTATATTTATTTTAATTAATTAATTTTCATTTTATTTTTATTAACTTAAAACCTTTCATATAAAAAACCCTAAAAAATATTTTTTTTAACCTAATTTTCTTTTCTTAACTAATTTAGGTTTAATATTATTATATTTAATTAATTATTTTTCTTTCTTAGACATTAGGTTAAAACCCTTAAAAAATCAAAACAAAATCATTTCTTTTTTTTTCATTTACATTCTTGCATTATTTTCTTTTCAATTTTGTACAATATTCAATATGGTTGTAATAGATAATTAGGTTTAATTTTCTTGCAAATCTCCATTTGTAAATATGTATACCCCATCCCCAAATGATGTAATAGCGTATAATTTACTTTCTATAATTTATTGCTTTATGTAAATGTTAGTAATTAAGGTTTGTATGGAAAGATAAAATCAATGCTTAGAAAACCCTAATACAAGACAAATCAAGCATGAAAAAGATACACTTGCACACTTTGCACCTCTAGGGTTAACTCCACTTGTTGCCTTGAGAAATAAATGATCATAATATGCATGTAGGACTTCTTAGCAAAAACAAACAAAAATACAAGATCATAAGACCTTGATGACGCTACAAATGTTGCCTTACGAATGATCTTAGTCCCTTAAAGAAAATGCTAAGATATCTTACAACATTGTTATTCATGACTATACGATAACCCTTGCTCGTCCCTTTTACATCCAAAGATAAGGTTACTTACCAATTCATGATAAAATAACAATGTCAAAAGAAAGAGGAAATACACAAGAAATACTTTTGAGTAAGTAGAATGTTCTTAAGTTGCTTGCTCATTTTCAAATCAAAACATCCTTGCTATTTTCAAAACAAACACCAACACTTTCAAAACACCTTTCAAACTTGAAACATTTTCAAAAGATCAACACTTTGTATACGTTCTTACGAACGAGAACTATTACAAAGTTTGCCTAAACGATGAGGCCTTTTCAAAATACTTTCAAAAACCACACAAAGCACATTTTCAAACAAAAGTAATTGATCTAGCAAGTAACTAAGAGTCCGTAGATAACTACGGATGAAAAGGGTGCTAATACCTTTCCTTTTCATAATCTACCCCCCGAACTCAAGAAAACATCTCTAAAGGTCTTTCCTGTTCTTTTCAGCATTTCCTTTTGGATAAAAGAAAAGTCGGTGACGACTCTTGATATCCGCACAATTTCGATCAAACGCAAAACAATCAAGTCATTTCTCCCACCGCGTTACATATGTCAATACTGAACACTTTATCCCTTTGAGGATAAAATTGGTGTTGTAGTTTTTTGGTTAGCTGAATATGAATTAAGGGATGGTGTTGAAAGTAATTCATATTCAAAAGATATTGTTAATCAGAAGCAGTGTTGCTCAGAAGTAGAAAATCTTCTGAGGTTGTTAGTCAGAAGCATAAACTTCTGAGGTTACGCCCAGAAGTATGTTTAGCTTCTTGGGTTCTAGTTCTTTGTTAGCGTAGCTATTAAGTTTAGTTTTCTTAGTTATTAAATTTACCTTTTGTTAGGGCCTACGTGGCAGTTTATTTTGTGCATAAATAGACTAGTGGTAGCTATCATAAAAATGTTCAATCATTCTTCCTTACAATTTTATAGTCGTCATTGCAGAACTTTAATATTATTAGCTCATACCTTTTTTTCCCTCATTATTAACCTTGTGCACCAACGAGAAGAAGCGGATTAGATAATAGAGACTGATCTAAAGATGAATCTGCCAAACTTAAAAGAAAGATCCCTCTACAAATCTTCTATCTAGTTTAGATTACATAGTTGGCCAACTTACCTATTGACAGAAGTTATCTTCGAAAAAGTCTTCGTGCTCAACTCACTTTGTTTGTTGATGTTACAAAGCGATGATACTAGAATGCAAACCAAGATGGATGTTGCACGAATCTTGGTTAGGACCAAATACTCCCTAGTTCTGAACCAAACTTTCAATGTCGAAATTAATAACCATGTGTATCGGATTAAGGTGGTGGAATATAGTCATATCCCCTAAAAGATTGTAATTCCTAAAGGCACATATCCCTATGATATTATATCTCGGTCATTGGAGGAAGAGGAACTCTCATGTAGTTTCTCCGTCGAGGATGACACTAACGGTGATGTGGGTTCCTTTGTTGATGATTCCTATGTTGTAGATGATGATGATTTCCTTAACAATATATTTGGTTTAATAGAAAGATAGGAAGAGGGAAAGAAAGTGAAGAGATAGATTCACTTTCAGTTGTTTAGTATCACTATAAATGAGAGAGGAAAGACACTTTTATGTAGGACCGACATACTATTGCTTTCTTCGATGCAATGGACGGAAACATCACTTTGACACTATTTTTTATGGAAAAGACAAAAACAACTCATTTAAATGTAATATTGCTACAACTATAAAATTAATAAAAATCTTTGTGTCTTGAATCACATGATGCTAATCTTTCTATGGTAAAAATTATTATTATAGAATTAAATTAAAATAATAATCTAAATAAATATTTTAATAGTTTGGTATAATTTAAAAATCTCGTTAACATTTAAACTATAATAACTATTATTTTGTTTAATTGAAATATAAAAAACTCCACATGAAATTTAATTGATAATATAAAAGCTTCACATAACATTTAATTAATAATAAATTAAATAAAGTTAACAAAGATTGATGGGGTCATTTTAGTCATTGTATAAATATAAATCTTTTCTTTTTCTTATTTTTTAGTTTTCTTTCCTTTCACTTTCTCTTATACCAAACAATCAAAAAATCATCTCATTTTCCATTATCTTTCTCTTCTTATATTTTCTTTCCTTTCACTTTCTTTCCTTTTTATTTTCTTTTATGATCCAAACATAGCCTAAAGGTCTAGAGGAAGAAGAGGAAAAATAGAGTGCAAGCCTTACTGAAAAACCCCCAAATAATCATGATTTGAGGGTTCCCCCCAAATAATCATGATTTGAGGGTTCCAATGAAAGTTGCTGACACCTCAACAATTAATGCATACATAGAGACACTACTAAAAAAAAGACATTTGAGAAAAGGTTTTTACATCGAGTATCAAAATATATGATGTAAAAAATACAATTAACAAACTTTTTACATCAGGTATTTATTTGCAATGATATAAAAAATATGAAAAAAAATATATTTCACTACCTATTACATCGGGCAAACGCATCCACCGATGTAAAAAGTTTTCAGAAAAAAATACGGTGGCCTTTTTGTAAATAAGAAACAAGGTAGTAGAAATATTAATAAAAAACATGCAACATATTACATCGGTTGACTAAAAACCGATGTAATATCTTCACAACAAATATTAATATAAAAAATAAATTAAAGAATAAATTAATTTTTTCGCAACTTATTACATCGGTGGAAGTTTAAACCGATGTAAAAAAGTCAGAAAAAAGCTTGCATCAGGTATTACGATGCACCGATGTAATAGGTGCAAAACCCTTACATCGGTTGTAAAGATCCACCGATGTAATAGGTTGTCCACTAAGCCAACCCTTACATCGGGTATTACGATGCACCGATGTAATAGGTGCCAAACCCTTATTTCCTAAACAGTAGAAAAATTACAACTCCATCGTCATTCTTCCACCACTCCATCGCGCCGCGCCCTGTTCTGAAAAACAAGAGAAGAGGAAATCTGCAAGCCCGCCCGATTCCGATTGCCAACCGTCTTCATCACCATCACCGCGACTGCCTTATAACACCGCCACCAACATCGCTTCCATGACAGAACCGTGTCACCCTCAACCTCCTCACCGTAACTGACGGACCACCGCGAGTTCACTGCATGACACATCTGTCGCCCTCAACCTCCTCGCCGCAACTGACAGACCACCGCAACTGATAGTAAAACCCCGTTTCGGCCGCCGTTTCCGGTCTTCCTCTCCGACCGCCGTTTCCGGTCGTCCTCTTCGACAACGGTGGTTTCCGTTCGTGTTTCCGCCATTTCTGGTCGTCGTCTTCGACCGCAGTGGTTCTGTTCGTTCGTGTTTCGTCGTTTTCGACCGCCATTGATGATGATTTTTGTTGTGAATTTGCAGATTTGTTTGATGAACATAGATGATGCGGTTTGTTGAAATTTGATTACGTCTCCTTGCTGCCGTTTCACGTCGTTCACTCTGTTCACGCCGTTCACGACTTTTCACCGGCCGATTCACGCCCTTCCTCGCTCGCCGTTTCAACTGTAAGTCACATTCTTCACTTATTTGATCCATAATGTTATTGATGCAATGTTTGTTCTCTTGATTTAAGTTAATACCTTATGTTAACACTAGGTAGAAATTCATTTCAAGCGCTTTAACTTGAACAATTTTCTTTGAGAAATTTTATTTGTTGAGTTAAAAAAGCAACAATATCTTTAAGAGAAGATAAGGTGTTATGCATTGTGAAACCATGGCCGAAAATATTGGAAAACATACCCCATATTGTCCTAATTGTGCCACGAGATCAAATTATTATTAACCAATTTATTTATACATTATGCAACTTATAAAAATAGTACTCTTTTTGTCCTAAAAAAAATATCTAGTATTCATTCGTTGATCGATTACTTTCAAGTTACAAAACTATTAATATATTGAACTAACGAATTAAAAAACATGAAAAAAAGAGGAGGGAGTGTAAATTGTGATTATAAAAGGTTTTTAGAAAGCACAAGTATTCTCCTTGAGGAATTATTTGTCAAAACTGGGTTCACTTTTATGCCAAAGTATAATAGTTAGCTTCATTGGCTATAACACATTACTTAGATAAATAACTTTTTCGGCATTAAGTCCATGGAAGCACAAAAGAGAGCACAAAAGACGTGGAAGTTGATGATGTTCAGAGATTGTTACTCATGGTTTTGAAAATGGATGATAACCATTTGGAAATACAATTAAGTCATTGTGCGAGTGTCTCTAATTTCTATGTTTCAGCTAAATGTATCAGAGAGTTATTGGTGGGTTTAGGTCATTGGCTTGACGTGTCTATTCTGCAAATTTGGTGCACGTAAGTACATTTTATTGTTTTATTAAAGTCAATTTATATTAATATGTCATATCTCTCATCACTTTGATTGTAATGTTTATTTTAAAATTATTCAGGTATATTCATCGTGTTTGTCTTGAGAATTCCATTTCAGAATTATATGGATTTATGGACCCTGCTAGGTGTATTTATAATGATAGTGTAGCGAAATCTCAAGAAGATGTTAAAAATTACGTACTACAAAAGTTACGTGATAAAACAGAGTGTGCCACTTACTATCATTAATTCATGGGTAAGTATTTATATATAATTGTGTTTTATATTATTTAATTTTGATAACATATATATTTTATGTGACTTTTCTGTTTCCACACACACGTACAGGAGACATTGGCAATTAATAGTCATGTGTCCAAGAGACAATTTAGTTGTCGTATTTTGTTCACTTCATCGAGAAATTGACCATCACACGAAGAAAATTATTACAAAGTAAGTTTATCTTTCACGTGACTTTCATTGACAACTAATAGTTATGTCATTTTTCATCGGCGAGTAAATTTAGCTATGTGATGTTTATCTTTCTGTATTAGTTCTTTTGGGATTCATCAAATGGCAAATGGAAATAGAAAAAAGGCTACATGGCTTCATCCCAATGTAAGTGTGATGTAAATTGTAATTATATAGTTAAATTTATGATAAGTATTCATTAATTATGTCATTCAATTGTAGACAAGGCAACAACATAACTCTAATGATTGTGGATACTATGTGATGAAAAATATGTTGGATATTGTCTCTGCTAATATAACCGAGAATTGGATGCAAGTACTAAAAATAACTTTACTTTGTTATTTACTTTTTATTTTTCGACTTAATATGAATTTTTAAAAATTAACTCTATATTGTTATATTTATGTATTATAGGTATTTGATGACCCAACAGAATTAACACAAGATGATTTGTATGATTTGCGACTTCGTTGGGAAAAATGTTTCTTTGAGTTACATGAAAATTAAGTTTATCTTGGTGAGTTTTATAGAATTGTATAAGTTGTGATTTTTGCACAATACATATGGTTTTTGCACATTTATTGAGTTTCTTGATTTTTTTGCTGATGTTAATTGTTATTATTTATTGTCAGGCAATGTGATTTTGGTGTTGTCTACCGAAGATTTTATATTGGTAATTTAAGTTTGGAAACTTATAAATAGTTGAATATTTTTGTATATTTTGTGAATAATATGTAATTGTAAGTTTTGAAAAAAAGACTTATAAATAGTTGAATATTGTTGTATATTTTGTGAAGAATTTGTAATTGTAAGTTTGTTTGTTGTAATACAATACAAGTTTGCAATACAATTGTTCAATTTGTAAGTTTGTTGTGAAAAATATGAAAACATCGACCTAGATGTGATATATGTGATGTTGGAAAGCTATGAAATCTATATAGCGACATAAATATAGTCTGTGTGATATTGGAAGAATATGAAAAAATGGGTACAAATTATATTTGTACAGGGAAACATCTAGAAAATAAATAATCTATTCCAAAAAAATTTCATACATTTTACATCGGTTATTAGTAAAAACTGATGTAAAAACTTTCAAAAAGGGACTTTTTACATCGGTTGGGGATAATAACCGATGTAAAAAGTCGCGTCACTGGGGACTTTTTACATCGGGTATTACTTCCAACCGATGTAAAAAACTGGATCAATTTTTTAAAAAAATGTGCATAATAACTGTTTCTTACATCGGTTCATATATTATAACCGATGTAAAAAAGGGACTTTTTACATCGGGTATTACTTCCAACCGATGTAAAAAACTGGATCAATTTTTTTAAAAATGTGCATAATAACAGTTTATTACGTCGGTTCTTATATTATAACCGATGTAAAAAAGGGACTTTTTACATCGGTCCCAGAACCGATGTAAAAAGTCCCTGATTTACTATATCGCCTGACTTTACATCAGACCCAGAACCGATGTAAAAAGTCATTTCTGCACTAGTGAGGGTCAGAAGGAAGTGACTTTTGCTTTCACGGAAGGGTTAAAGTAAACTCCTCCTATGGTTTTAAACGTGTCTAGTTGTGAGAAGGAAGTGAGTAAAAGGATGACACATCAAACTTGTAACATGAATCCTTTGGACCTTAGTGTAATGGGCCCAAACAATGTTGTATCTGATGACATCTTCTCCTCTAGGCCGACCCAATCAACCATTATTGCCCCAAATTGAGACATTCCAAATCATATCCTTATTCTTTCACAATCTGACGAAGACGACATTGAGGGTTTTAGTGACTTTTATTTTTCTCCCCTTCAGCCACCAAAGTCTAAGGTGATGAAGAAGAAACCTAACATCCCCTTTGTTCCCAAATCTCCCATGAAAAGTACAAAGGCTCCTAATTCTTCAGGGCTCGATTGTGATTCAATAACTGATTCTGATGTGGCACAAGAAAATAAACGATTCTAGGATTCTGTAGAGAATGAGGTTGTAGTCAAGGTCTTGGGTAAGATTAAAGGATTAGGAATTTTCATTTCTAAAAGTGAAAATGAATATGTGCAATCAATTAGGGACATGGAGACCCGGTATTATGAAGGACTCATCCTCAAGAAGGCGTCCATCAATATTGATAAATGATCATCTTATCTCTTAACATCAGAGGGTGTGAGAATTCTCTAAAACAGAGAAGGTTCCAACAGATTTTGCGTAAAATAAAGGTTGATATTTGTTTCATACAAGAGATAAAGGTGAAATCAATGGATGACATTAATGTGGAAAGCTTGTATGGTAACAATCTAATGGAATGGTTAGCAAAATATGCAATTGGTCTGTTGGGAGGGGTCACTTTGATGTGAAGATCGGGATGCTTTGAACTACTGCTCAGTTTCCAGGGAGACAATTTTCTAGGGGTTTGTGGCATTTAGGAAGGTAAAACATTCTATCTTGTTAACTGTTCTGGACTGGCCCAACAGCTAGAATGGGCCCAATCTAACCCTTTCTTTCGGTATGGCTCACACATCCATGGCCCGAACTGCCCCGCTCTCTGTCGGGCAATATCAACTCTTTGCCCTCCCAAGTCGAAACTGACCTAAGGTGATCAACGAGCACCTCTCGGTCTGCCCAACATCAAGTCATGCAGATAACCAGGAACCGACCAGACCGCTGCCTGTAACTTGCCTCCTCTTCGGAATCAACGACTAGTTACAGGCACATCTTCCCCGTTTGACCAATTCCTGACAGTTACCTATTTTTGTGAACCCGCATAGCCAGGCGCAAAAACAGGAACCAATGGCCATGCGACAGGGGCATTATATAAACCCTCACATTTGTGAGGGCCAAATATCAAATATTCATTATTCACAACCAATACCTTAACACTTTGCTTATATCTCCTTGTTCCCACTCTTACTTGATCGTCGGAGTGCCTTGCAGGTACAACCCCCTTTTTCCTCCTCGACATCATAAACTGACTACAAATCATCATCCGGCCACCTTGCAGGTTTTGATCAACCGATAAGATTCGACAAGCTCATCGAAGCCAACTCGGATATAGACGCCACGCTGGAAAAATTCTGAGGAGGCTCCCATCCCCTCACTTTCTTAATGGAGGAACTATCGGGCGGAGCCCCGAATTCGACCATCCCACTACTCGTGAGAGCTTGTATGGTGAATTTCGACGTGTGATGCATACTGGTCGATCAAGGCAGCTTGGTAGACATCATGTACGTCCAACTATTCACTACCTTGCAGCTGAATGAAAGCCATTTGACCTCGTACGTAAGATCAGATCTCCAGGGCTTCAATGGGGCCAGCACGAAACCCTGGGGATATGTCGAGCTGATTGTCACTTTCGGGAGAGGGGTAACGGCCAGATCCATATAGATCCAATTCATGGTAGTAAATTGTCTGTATCTCTACCAGTGCATCTTCGGGAGACCCACTCTCGCCGAACTCATCGCGGTTCCCTCCATCGTGCATCTCAAAATGAAGTACTACACTGCCAAAAGTTTGGTCGCTACCCTCTACGGGGACGTCCAAGCATCAATGAGGTATTTTGAATCTTTATCCAGGGGCCTCAATTCCATCAACATTCAACCTCGAATGCCCATCGGAGGCCCACTGCCCTCCAGCTTCGAGGAAGTCAAGCCACTGTCGAGGGTCGACACTATTAACCTCGACAACCGCTTCTCCAAGGAAGATCATGCCGAGCAAAGAAGGAAGGGAAAGGAGCACATGGTCGAAGGCGAATGTTTGACCCTATTTGTTGATCGCGACGAACTCTCGAGTCACACACGGCCAATCTCGGATGGCGACTTTGATCCTGTTCCCTTCGGAGAAGATCCCACCAGAGGAGTGAAGATCGGAGCAGACCTCCCCGACTTGGAAAAAAGGCAACTTAAAGCTTGCCTAAGGGAAAATGCTGATTTGTTCGCCTGGGGTGCAGTCGAGATGCCCAGATTAGATCCAGAAATCGCATGCCATCACTTGACTATAGATCATGCCCTCAAGGCGGTCGCCCAGCATAGAAGAAAACAGTCTCCCGAGAAAGCGGAGGCTGCAGAACTAGCTGTAAAAGACCTCCTAGAGGAACATTTAATTTCTAAATCCCAGTACACAACCTAGCTCTAAAATATAGTTCTTGTGAAAATATCTAATGGAAAGTGGCGTATGTGTATTGATTATACTGATCTCAATCGGGCTTTCCAGAAAGATGCTTATCCCTTCCCCAATATTGACAAACTAGTCGATAACTCGGCCAATTTCAAATTGCTATCATTTATGGATGCATACGCTGGTTATAACCAGATCCCAATAGCAAAAATAGATAAAAAATACACCGCTTTCATGACCGAATCGGGCAACTATTACTACAATGTAATGCCCTTCGACCAAAAAAACGGGGGTGCAACATATCGGTGCATGATGAACAAAGATTTCCGTAACGATATAGGCGACATGCTCGAAGTCTATATGGACGACATGATCATCAAGTCCACCAAAGAGCTCGACCATGCCTCCCACTTGAAGAAAGTGTTAGAGCAGGCTCGAAAGTGCCGAATGCGATTCAACTCAGAAAAAATGTACCTTTGGCATACGGGCAGATAAGTTCCTCAGATTCTACCTAACAGAACGAGGCATTGAAGCAAACCCCGACAAATGTTAGGCATTTTCCAAATTTCCAACGCCCACCTTGAGAAATTACATCCAAATCCTCAATGAAATGCTCACTTCTCTCTCTCGATTCGTGGCGAAATCCGCCCAGCACACGCTTCCCTTGTTCAAACTCCTCCAAAAGGAAGCTCCCTTAGAATGGACGCCCGAATGCTAGAGAGCCCTCATTCATTTAAAACGAGAGCTATCACAGTCTCCCTTCCTTTCTCGACCCGAGAAAGACGAGGTCCTCTACCTCTATCTGGCCATCGCCTCCGAGGCGATAAGCGTGGCACTGATTAGAGAAACTCTAGAGGGATAAAGACTAATTTATTTCACGAGCTAAGCCCAAAGGCGAGATATCAACAGATTGAAAAAGTAGCTCTAGCCCTCGTTAACGCGGCAAGGAGGCTCAAACATTACTTCATGTGCCATACCATAGTCGTTTGAATGGATCATCCAATAAAGCAGCTACTCGGAAGACCATACATGGCCGGTAGAATGTTGAAATGGTCCTTATAGCTCTCTGAATTTTACATCCAATACAAGAGCGGAAAATATCTTAAGGCTCAGGCCTTGGTCGACTTTGTAGCTAAAATGACCTCGCCCGTAGACCTCGACGGATCACGCCGCTGGATGATCTTCGTCAACGGTGCCTCTAGTTCAACAGGAAGTGGCGCTGGCATCATATTAGAAAACGAGGAAGGGACCCTAATCGAGGTCTCCCTTAATCTATCTTGTTCGACCTCCAACAATTAGGCCGAATACGAGGCATTCCTCGTAGGCTTGCGACTGGCCGAAGATCTGGGAGCCGAGGAAGTAAAGATCTTCATCGACTCTCAATTGGTCGCTTCTCAAGGCAGAGGTGATTATCAGGTTAAAAACAACCAACTCGTTGAATATTGGGCCTGGTCCAGGAGAGGAAAAAGAAATTTAAATCCGTGGACGTACAGCATGTTCCCTACAAGCATAACGCCCACACAGATATCCTATCTAAGCTGGCAAGCACGAAGAGGAAAGGAGGGAATAAGTCGGTAATACAGGAAATCCTTCCTCGAATGAGCACCCAAAAGCCACCCTCTAACTTAGAAGTGTTTGCCATCGGGAACGATTTCTGGATGACCCCGGTACACGATTACTTCACTAAGGGAAAACTCCCCGACGACCCAAAAGAAGCGGTTGTTGTTAGACGAAGAGCTTGCTCGTACGTATTGGTCGAGGGAAAACTTTATAGGAGAGGATTTTCCATTCACCTTCTCAAGTGCAACGACCAAAGTGGTGCGGATTGTGTCTTGCTAGAAATCCACAAGGATATCAGCGGCCAGCACCTGGGTGGAAGATCCCTCGTGAGAAAAGCTTTGTGAGTAAGATATTATTGGACCACCATGCAGCACGACATGAAAGAGCACGTAAAGAAATGAGACAAATGCCAACGACACGAAGACATGCATTTAGCTCCTCCCAACAAGCTCAAATCCATCTCCACTCCTTGGCCCTTCGCATGGTGGGGATTGGATCTCCTTGGTTCATTCGTGATCGGAACCAATCAGAACAAATATTTGATCATAGTGGTCGACTACTTCACCAAACGAATACAAGCTGAAGCTTTGGACAAAATCACTTCCCAAAACGTCCTTCACTTCTACAAAAGAAACATCCTCACTCGGTTCGACATCCCGCAAGCGATAGTCACCGATAATGGGACTCAATTCACATACCACACCTTTCTGGAATTCTTCGCCAAACTAGGCACCACCCAACACTTTTCCTCTTTAGAGCATCCCCATACGAACGGCCAAGCCGGATCTGCGAACGGAGTAATACTCAGGGGCCTCAAGCAAAGATTGGACAAAACCAAGAAAAGATAGGTTGAGGAGTTACACAGTGTACTATGGGGATACCGAACAACTACGTATTCGTCAATCGAGGATACCCCTTTCCGACTAGTTTACGGGATGGGGGCTGTCATTCCCATGGAAATAGAAGAACCCTCCAGACGAATCGAGACTCCTCCAGACGAGGAGATGAACGACGTCGCCCTTTGGGAGGAATTGGATCTAGTAGAAGAAATCAGAACAGGAGCGACCCTACGAGAGGCCTCACTCAAATGAAAAATAGCCATGCACTATGATGCCAAGGTCATACGAAGAGAGTTCGAAGTCGGAAGCCTTGTCTTGAAGAGAAATCTCAAAGAATCTCGCGAGGGCAAGCTCACAGCGAACTGGGAAGGTCCTTATCGCGTCTACGCGAAAATGGGGACTAGAGCGTATTACTTGGAAAACTTACAAGGGGAACAACTCGTTCGATCATGGAAAACTGAAAATCTAAAACAATATTATAGTTAAAAACACTGAGCAGTCGACGAGTTTTGTCGACAAGACAAACTCACCCAGGCCCGACCACGCGTGCATGCCTAGGCACAAGCATAACTCCCAAAATATTCAGAAGGGGCGGAGTTTCACTCTTATAACGAGTGCACCATCAGCCTGACATGGATAACTCGATCAATCTTCATAGTCCTCGTGCCACGACGATAGAATTCCCGGCTCGCGAGGAAAAGTTCACGCTGTTGAACCCAGTTCCCTACACTGACGAACATATAAACTAAACGAGCAAATCTTTGTTACAAGCTCTTAGAAAAATAAAAGATATCAAAACGGGCAAGTTTATCAATAAACATGCAAACACAAGTTAAATATTCAAAACAAACAACCACTATGGCCGGAAAGCTAAAAGAAACGACCACCTGGGCCGCTATTGTGAGAATATTATAAAAGAATAAAGTTGTGACCACATAAACCATGCTTGTTCAAAGATTACATAAACGGGAAAAAGCCCGAAGAAACAAAATTACAACAATACGACATGCAGGCCGGAATAAATAAAACAAAACAGACAATCACCTTTCAGCCTCTTCCTCGGCAACAGGCGATAACCGAGCAAGATCCCCAACAAGCAGAGTAACGAACTCTTTGAGGTAACAGGAGACCAGAATCTTACCAGCAGCCATGTAATAGTTGACCCCCATACCTGAAGTGTTGAGTTCGACCCCGAGGTTTAGCATGTGCATCTGCTTCGCTACATTTTCAAAACTCCCCTCAAAGGCAGCTTGGGCGTCGTCCACTGCCAGTTGAAAACAGGAAACAAGCTCAGCCCGAGTCCATAAATATTTGGTGTCCTCCGGCTCATCTTCAGTGGGTGTAACCTCGGAAGTAAGGGCCACCACCTTTTCCTCAAGGTCTTTCTTCTCGAGCAAGAGGATCCTACGTTCCTCTGAGAGTCTCCCTGATTCTTCCTCAGATAGCTTCCGAACATTTTCCTCCTTGATCTGGGCCTTCTCGCTCGCAGCCAGCTTGGCCCGAAGATTCTTCAGCTCGGCCTCTTGGGAGGAACTTCCCTCGGTATAGGCGACGTCCATCTCCAAAATCCGCATTAAACCACTGACATCCTGCGCCAGCATCGCCCTCTTCTCCGGGTGGCCCAAACCCTCGAGATGAAGGGATTAGGCCCGAGGAAGGCGAAGAGTTGCACACTCGTACGTCCCTTTCCCCTTCTCCCCGGTCAGGTTGATGCTTCCCTCGGCACACGGACTCTTTGCTTTTGAAGATACATGGGTTAGGGAGAGACCAAATGTGGCTTGGGCCAAAGACGATTCGCCCGACCTTGAAGTAGAAGAGACCCCTAAACCAGTCTGAGCATCCTTTTGATCCTTCCTCGCTCTAGCAGCAAGAGTCTTGGCTATGCGCTCCTGGGCGGGATTTATGCTATCTGCAAAATAAACAAAAAGAAATGTAGTTAGCAAACAAGGAGTAAAAAATGCGACGACTACATACAACTATTCAAAACATAAGTATCCAAATACTTGACGGGAACCTCGCTCCCGAGGAGCTTCATGATGATTATAAGTCCTGACTCATATAAAGGCTCCTCTTTCTTATTAATCACCAGCCTTCCTCCCCGGCCCACTCAATCTTGATCAGCGGAGGCCATCACCATATCATCTTCCTCTGCTTGTTGTTCCAGCTGATTCAGCTTATCCCCGGAAATCTCCAGAATGCTCGACGAGCTACTCTCCTCGTCCGAAGAACTTCTTGAACATTTAAAATACTTGCTTTAGAGGTCAACCCTGGAATTGTCGGCCATAGTACCTGAAAAGCCGAGGATGAAGATGAGTTCGACATCAGTGCCAGAACCACCCTTCCACCGCTAATCAAGTGAAAGGGCGATAGGAAACAAGGATCGTGTCCTCGACTAGAACCCTCACTAAGGCGCATAAATAGGCAGAAGTTACAGAAAAAGCCCTAGGCCCTAAAGGACCTTCTACGACGCATCATGAAATACCCAAAGAGGCTCCACGGCGGCTCCGAAAATTCTAAACTACAAAACTTATGCTTTCCACCAACACTCCCTAAGGGCGTCCTAACAGACATAATGCTAAACCCTAGCCGCATACATTTCTAGGAATAAAATCACGAAAACATGAACTACTGAAAGAAAACGATAGTGAAAAACTGATCTTACCAGTTAAAAGAAGAAGAAAGGATGGAAATGGAAACAACGAGCAACAAATCTCAAGAAGCGACGAAGGTCGACAGTCGAGCGATTACGAGCAGTTGAGAGAGAGAGAATGAAAAAACGCTAAACTCCCCACTCCTCTCGTATTTATAGTTGGGACCATCCGTGCATATGAGACACGCACCTGAGAAACCCTAGGGTCGTCATCATTACACCCTAGCCCCTAAGCCATCATTGTGCCGCTTCGCCAGCATGCTACCTGAAACACGCTACCTCTTCAAGTTCAAGACTCCTAACGACTAACTCCTCATCTCCCCGCGAGAAAGGCGCAACAGGAGACACTCATTTTCCCCGTAAAACACGCCTCATTCCACGAGAAGGTGTTAAAATCATCACTGTTGTACCCAGAAGCAACGACTTTGGAGGCTACTATTCTGGACTGCCCCGACAGCTAGAATGGGCCCAGTCTAACCCTCTCTTTTGGTATGGCCCGCATGTCCATGGCCCAAACCGCCCCGCTCTCCATCGGGCAATATCAACCCTTTGCCCTCCCAAGCTGGCACTGACCTAAGGTTATCAACGAGCATCTCTCAGTCTGCTCGACATCAAGTCGTGCAGGCAACCAGGAACCAACCAGACTACTGCCTGTAACTTTCCTCCTACTCGGAATCAACGACTAGTTACAGGCACATCTTCCCGGTTTGACTAATTCCTGGAAGTTACCTATTTTTGCGAACTCGCATATCAGAGTGCAAAAATAGGAACCAATGGTCATGCATCAGGGGAATTATATAAAACCTCACATTTGTGAGGGACATGTATTAAATATTCACTATTAACCACCAATACCTTAACACTTTGCTTGTATCTCCTTGTTCCCACTCTTACTTGATCGTCAAAGTGCCTTGCAGGTACAACCCTTTTTTTCCTCCTCGACATCACAGCCCGACTACAGATTATCATCCGGCCACCTTGCAGGTTCTGATCAACTAGTAAGATCATTAACATTTACTCTACTTGTTCTATTAAAAGGAAAATAATTATGTAGTCAAGCTTGTTAAACTACAAGAACTCTTCCTCCCTTGCTGAATGGTGTATCGGGGGGACTTCAATAGTGTGTCTAATTCAGCTGAAAGGGTAGGCAAAAGTAGCATGGTTAGATAAGGGGAAATAAATGAATTCAACGACCTTACTAATGGTATGGAGCTAGTGGATATTCTTGTAATTGGTACTTCGTTTACTTGGTTAAATCAAGATCGAGCTGGTATTAGACTATATAGGTTCCTCTTGTCTGAAGGAGTTATTGCCTCTTGGAAGTTGGTAGGGCAAGATATGGGCTTAAGGGACATTTCGGGCCACTGTCCCATTTGGTTAAAATCAAATGAATTAAATTGGGGTCATAAACCCTTCAACGTGAATAATCATCAGTACGAACATGGGAAATTTCAGAATTTTGTGAAGGATGAATGAAGATTGCTAAATATCAGAGGTTGGAAGACCTATGTCTTAAAAGAAAAACTCAAAAACCTAAGTGAGTTTTGTGATATATAAATGTATTTTGTTGGTTAGACCTAAGTTTGGAGAATGTAATTTCAAAGTTAAACACCTTAGATGCCCTCGCTATTAGCTCATTCTGCCCACATGATAGTGATTTAGATGAATTGAAGGGAAAAAGGACTCATCCATATGTTGGAGAAACCAACAGCTAAAGAAGAACCTCTTAATCAAGTAAAAAATGATTAAAGAAGGTGACCTAAATAACAAAATTTTCCATGCCGCATTTCGAGAGAGAAGATGTAACTCAATTGTTTCAGTGAGAACCAAGTTAGGCATTCTAGTAGAGGGAGTGGTGGAGGTCAAGGAGGAAATTAGAAACTTCTTCGAGGAAATATTTGTAGAGGTAGAATATAATAGACTCAATCTTGATGGGATCTGTGATACAGTGGGAGAATCGATTGTTATACTGGTTTTGTGTTTGTGTTTGCAAATGTCGCGGTAAGCAAGAGTTGCCACCAAATTTTCTTTTTTCCAACAAAGGAAAGGGTGAAAAGAACAGAAAAAGACCTTTTTCTAGATTTTCTGAGTAAGGGGGTAGATTATGGAAAGGGAAGGTGTTACACCCTTTCCATCTGTGGTTTTCCACGGGCTCTTAGGTACTTGCTCATTTTTGAAAATTGCTTTCATGTTTGTGTGTTTTGAAAGGGTTTTCGTTTGTTTATGATAACTCTTGTATCAGTCCTCAAGAGTGTGATAAAGTGTTTTTTGAAAAGAGTTGTGAAAGTGTGGTGTAAAAATGAATTAAATTTGAGCAAGTACTTAAGAACTATCTACCTACTCGGAAAAGGGCGTTCTTTTCCTTCTTTCCTTTAGAAATCGCTATCCTACTATTAATGAGTAGGTAGCCATATCGTTGGAGGTTGAGGGACTATCGTAAGGGACGTTTATGGTCATTGAAGGCAACATGTAGAGATACCTTAGCATTTCGAAGGGACTGTCATCATATATTCGTAGGCAACATCGAGGGACAAGATCATTTCTCGTAGGAAACTTGAGGGACATTAAGGGAATATGATCTTTATGATGACTTTGAACTGAGGGTCTTTGCTAAGAGTGTCCCTATGTTCGAGGGACATGGCCATTTCCAAAGGCAACCAAAGTGGGAAATACCTTAGGAGTGCAAGTGTGTAATAGTATGCTTTCCCAGATATTTTTATCTTGACGTTAGTGATCTAATATTGATTACGTAATTCTTTCCATACACGCCTAATTTACTAGCAATTTATATACACGCATATAATGGAGTACAGAAAGTAAAACATACAGCTATTACAGGGCTTCAGGGAAATTACAATTATATCTGACTGAAATGTAAAATGCGGAAGTTAAAACCCTAATTAGACTATTACAAACCGGGCACAGTTGCATAATTAAAAAAATAATTGTACGAAAATAATAACGTGCAAATATTGAGACAGGAAAAAGTTCTAAACCCTAAAAATCTAATTGTTTAATGAAAGTATTTTTTGGTATTTTATAAAAAATGTTTTGAGATTTAACCTAATTTCTAACTAATTTTAAATTAAAGAAAACAAGTTAAAATTTAATTAAATTAAATTATTTAAAAAAATAATAATTTTAATTAAAAAAACCTAAGTCCTATTTTTTATGATTTTTGTTGATTTTATGATTTAAAAAAATGAATTTAAGAAAAATACAAACTAATTAGAAAAGAAAATAAAGAGAATTAAAAATGGAAATGGGTCGGGGGTGAGAAACCAGATTGGGGGGGGTGTTACACTGAAGTTTGCTAAGGGCCTAGATCTGGTGGCCCAAAGCCTGCGTGAGTTCCAATGGGAGGTGTGCTTGAGGGTCCATTGTGGGGACTACTGGTTGGGCGTTGGATCTGGAGCAATGGATGATCCAGTGGTTGTGAAGGAGGATACATGACACCTGTCTTGTAATGAAGCATACTGGAACCTGCAAGAAATATCAAGAAAAAATAGGAAAACCCTGGACCTGGGGTCGAACCCAGGTCTCTCTCCTCATATGCTTACTGACCTTGCCAACTGCGTTGCTTGTTAACTCGTTATACAAAGTGAACAAAAATAATAAAATATGAATCTCATTCTATTACTGAAGAACGCGTGCGCAGGTTTGAACTGGCCAATGGGGTTGCGCCATGCAATCGTCTTCCCCACTCCTCTGTCGTATTTGCTTATGCATTTTTACCTACGGACATTGTCCGTCACTACAACACCCGCAATTCTCAAAATTCACAGCACACAATATAAATTAAGTCTAAAGCCATGGATCAATTGGGTTTGATCTCCCAAGCATGATGTCACTCATCTTTAAGCCCAATTTTGCCTGTACCTGAAAACCCTAAATCAAAGGTCAAAACCCTAACAATGGCATATCGTCATACATTCATAAAAACATGCAATTAATGATTCAAATATGTTCTAATCATTCATACAAGCAAGAATGCATGATAAAAATTCATTTATAATGCACATATGACCATAACCGTTTTCAAAAAAGAGAGCACAAACCGTGATTGTGTTGAGCACGATTCTTGGAGTTTTGGCACTTGTGAGTGATGCAACTAGCTTCAGAATGCCTTCAGGAATTGATTGCAGCCTTCAGAATGCCTTGAATCCTTCTGTAACTCCAAATCCGATTGCCACTTTTCTTTGAAATTTCAAGCTTATGAACAAAGTCTTTTTGCAGCAGCTGCGCCTCCCTCTAGGTCTGGAATGTTTATGCATATATAGTATATCATATTAGGTTAACAAATATGGACTGAATCTTGAAGATTGGATGGAAAGGATTTGGTTTTCATCTTAGAATTTTATGTTTCCAAATTTGGCCAAAACTTGCTGATTTCTCTCCAATCAGCCCTTGCACGAAATTTTGATTCAATCTTCTGATGTTAGGCTCATGATCTGATCATAAAAAAAATATTTGGATTTAATTCATCATTTTACTATTTTATTTGATTTATTAAGATTTAAATGAATAAAAATTCAAATAAATAAAAACAAATCTCATAAAAATAAAATAATGGATTTAAAAATCTTGAATAAGTCCATGGATATGTTTGAGATCAAAACTCATGCCCATTAGTTCAAAAAAATCCAAGTTGCTCACATTGACTTTTGTGCATTTTCGTAAAATTGGTCAACTTTAGCAATGCATATATTTCTCAATTTTAACCCTAAGAGGGTTTTCTTTGACTTTTTAGAGATCTTAGGGTGTCCTCTAAACAACCCTTCTGGTTTCATCTCAATTGGATCTTCCATGTTGATGTAAGGAGCTTTGACCCAAAAGGTGTATTTTGTTGACTTTTTGAAAGGACCTATAATGTCTGAGCTTGTATATTTTAAATGAGGAATTTATTGATCTTGAGGGCTGAAGAGAAGTTGTAGGAAATTGTATTCTCTTAAAAATGAGCCTTGGTGGAAAAATTTCTGATAAAGTATGAGAAAGTTATGCCTGGTCAAAGTTTGGTTGACTTTTCCTATAGAAACCCTAATTTGCAATTTTTGACTTTTGAAGAATTAGGAGCATTTCTTGAGGAATCATGACCAACCCTTGATCAAATTATGGATATCACTTCAAAATGTTGATGTTGACCAAAAATCTTGAAGTTTGACTGTATATAGGTCACAATTGACTTTTGACCTAATACAATTGCTTTTCAGGCATTTGAGTAGTTGATTAAGAAAACTTGTTGGGTAGGGCATGAAATTTGGCATGGATGACCTTGAGGACATATTAGGACCATGTGCAACATTTGAGACCATTGGGGTCACACATCTTGATGAAAACTGAAACCCCAGTTAGAGGTTTATTGCCTTAGGAGGAGAATTTGTCTGGTCAATTCTTAGTCATCCTTTAGCAATTGAGAACCTCAATGAGCATGTCTTGAGTAAAATGAGAGGGAAAATTTTGGGGTACAACAACTTCCCCTGTTCAATCTTCTTAAACCTGAGGATGTAGATTTCCTGGTATGCCTTTCGTGATCTGAATGTGGAAGATGATTGAACACTAGAGTGCCCAGAAATTTGCACTCGTTTGAAGTGATACTATTGGTTGATGCTAATCGAGAATGGGCTTACAGATGCCATTTGGAGTAGATGATTGAGAGTCTTCAGAGATGGGCTTAAAGATTCCATCATAAGTAGATGACTGAGAGTCATAAATGGTCCCTTTATGGGGATTCATGTTCCTGTTGTCTAAGGAGGAGTCCACTGGGGGATGTTGATTTCCGTTGTTTTCCTTTTTGAGGAAAACTCTGTGGGGAATAGATTCTAGGAGCTTCAGTTGTGCATGACTCTACTGAGGGGTTATCTCTGGATTAGAGAGATGAAAGTATGTTGTTTTCTAGTTGAAATCCAGGCTTCGTAGTAATTTGCTAGGGAGAATGAAATTAACTGCTATCTGGAAATGTATCAGAAGAAACCTGTGTAGGGCTGTTTCAGGATGAGTCTGGGTAAGACTTTATCTGGAAGTGTATAAGAAGGAACCTGGGTAGGGCTGCCTCAGGATGAGTGCGTGTAAAACTGGATCTGGAAATTGTGAGAAGGAACTTCAGTAGGGTTGCCTCAGGATGAGTCTGTGTCAAAATGCATTTGGAGATTGTAAGAAGGAACCTGGGTATGGTTGCTTTAGGATGAGTATGTGTAAAACTGCATCTGGAAATTCAAGAGAAGGAACCTGGGTAGGGTTACCTCAAGATAAGTCTGTGTAAAACTGCATCTGGAAATTAAAGAGAAGGAACTTGGGTAGGGTTGCCTCAGGATGAGTCCGTGTAAAACTACATCTGCAGATTGTGAGAAGGAACCTGGGTAAGGTTGCTTCAGGATGAGTCCATGTAAAACTGCATCTGGAAATTCAAGAGAAGGAACCTGGGTAGGGTTTCCCCAGGATGAGTCCGTGTAGAACTGCATCTGGAAATTCAAGAGAAGGAACTTGGGTAGGGTTGCCTCAAGATGAGTCAGTGTAAAATTGCATTTGGAGATTGTGAGAAGGAACCTGGGTAGGGTTGCTTCATGATGAGTCCGTCTAAAACTTCAGAAGGAGGGAGAAGGGACATGTGTAATATTTCTTCATGAAGAGCCCGTATAAAGTTGTATTTGGAAGTCAGAAGAAACCCGTGTAAGATTGCTTCATGAAGAGCCCGTATAAAGCTGTATTTGGAAGTCAGAAGAAACCCGTGTAAGATTGCTTCATAATGAGCCCGTGTAAAGCTATATTTGGAAGTCAGAAGAAACCCGTGTAATATTGCTTCATGATGAGCCCGTGTAAATATGTATTTGGAATTCAGAAGAAACCCGTGTAAGATTGCTTCATGATGAGCCCGTGTAAATCTGTACTTGGAAGTCAGAAGAAACCCGTTTAAGATTGCTTCATGATGAGTCTGTGTAAAGCTGTATTTGGTTGCACAGATAATTACTCTATTTTGTTTTAGGAGCTAATCCTGGACCCGTTGAAAATTGTTGATATTAAATATTTGTTGATTGATATTTCCTGAAAAGGTAAAGCGTTAGCTGTATGCAATGTCATGATGTATGAAATGCATTGTGTAATGGTGTTCTAAAAATAAATGAGATTGGGATGTATGCATTTGTACTGCAGATGCTATGACATTTGTAGAATGATGTATGAATGCAATATGTGAATGTATCAGTTATTCTATTGCAGCGCTGTTGAATTAGGGAAAATAAATCCCTGATTGCAGCTGGCGATGAAGAATGTAGGTCTTCAGATTTTGTTGAAGCTGAACTGCTGGGAGATGATCTTCCGTTGTTAGAGAAATAAAATATGTTGGGGAAGGAAAGCTTTGTGCACTACCTGAGGATTTTGTGAAATCCTATTGGGGAATCCTGAGAAGTTTGATGACTTTACTGGGGAAAACTTGATGTCGGAGCAGTAGTTAGAAATTCCTGTTCTGCCGGGGATACAAGAACACCTGACATCACTAGGTTGTAAGCTGAGGATATGGCGGAAACTTTTTAGTAAGATGCCCCTGCCTCTGTACCTATTGGAGAAAGTACCTGTGAAGACTTTGTGGATGGTTTGAGTGTTATCCCAACTTCTGGGGTGCTTGGTAAATGCTGATCAGGATGATAAGTCTTCTACTGATAAACAAATGACAAGATGACATGACATAGTCGTACATTTTAATCCCTAACTTTTGTATGGACTATCCTTTTGGGTTTTCAATCTAATGGGATACCCTTTTTTTCTCAAGCCGCCTTTTTAGGTTTTCGACTTGCCGGGCGTACAATTTTTTTGTATATATCCCTAATTTTTTCCCAAACTCTTTTGGTTCGTTGGGATGCCCTTAATTTTGCCTAGGCCTGTCAACCTAGCAGGTCTTTTTCATGCGTAGTATTTTCTGACTATGTCCGCGCTCATAGGATGTGGAGAGTTGTCACCATCTATGACAACAAGTGTTGTAGAAATGCCAGAAAATGTTTATGTAATTGCATGTGCCCTTTCATACGTGGGAGCCTGTGTGGGGCTGCTTCAGGATGAATCTGGTACACCTCATGTTTGATCAAGTTTCTGATAGTCTTGAATTTCCTAGGTATCTTTTCTAATAACTGTCATGGAAGGATTCAAAGACATGATACTGAAACCATCTGATTCTACTGGCACAAAAAAGTAATTTGGTGGTACCAAAGATTCAAATTTCATAGTGACTTTCTGCTGGAATCCTCGATCAATGTAACAGTCCCTGAGTGATTCAAATGGAGATCTTCCCCTGGCTATTCAGCATTTTGGAGAGATTATTTGCATATTGGCTTGACTGCCCCAGATTAATTAGACACCATGTCATGGCCCTTGATTATGAAAGGCTTGTTATTTGGAATGTTTTTTCCGTCTGAGGTGATTCTGTCCATTGAGGGGGTCTTCGTTCACTGAATATTCGTTGTGTGAATTTCTATGCCATTTGAACAATTAACCATATGCAAACAATGTCATTTAAAGAATGCAAAGCTTATGTCTGTCTTGAAATTTTTTGAAAATGCATTTTTTGTAGTAAAACAAAATTTGCAAGAATGTGATATCAACTCATGATTTATAGAAAACCTTACAGGAGTCAGGATACCTTTGTAACAGTATGCTCTCGAACTAACCCATGCTTCAGCTAGGACTTTTAAGGGTTGTAACGTGGCCTGGTTCACGGTTTAAGAAACAAAGGATAAAGGCTCAAAATTTATTTGTACCCACCCGTTCTTCGTGATGTTCTTCAGTCTTATGCTCAGTTAATTGTGCATTTCGAATCCCAGTTGAGTTCTGGAATGTTGGCCCCGATATTCTGGTGATGGTTCAAAAATTGAACGTTTGTTTGAGAAGGCAGTCATTTTTGTGACCTTTTCTTTTTGTTGAGGATTTGTAGGACCTCTTTCTTTTTTTTTATTTGCTATCCATGTCTTTTTCCTGAACTGTTTCTTTTATGATTACAGCCAACGGGATGCCCCATTTTTTTCTTAAGTCTCCTTCATAGGTTTTGACTTAATGGGCTTTTATTTTGAGAGATAATAACTTCCTGTTCTTAATGATTATGTGGAACCATCACCATCTTTTGGAGAGCATCTTCTACACTATTTGTCGTGTATGAAGGGAAAGCTTGCGACTGAATGCACACCTGAATTAACTGAGAAAACTACCCTGCCCTAGGTTATGATTAAGGGTTTTAATTTGTGTGAAAAGAAAACTCCTACTTCTTAGGATCAAAGGGGTTGATTAGGGATTATCTTCCTTATAACTCCACTGTTTAGGATTTGAGACAACGCATGTACATCGTCAGCGGGGTCTGTTCAAAAGCATACTATAGAGATTGTGGTATCGTTCTCGTCATCCTCCCTATAAAGGCTTAGAGCTTTTAATCAAGAGTTGAATATTACAAAAAGGAAGTAAGAAAGCATTTTAAGCATAATGAAAACATATTAATTCAAGACAAACATGTGCAATGCATTAATGAAATAACAAAGTTTGACATGACAATAATTGTTTGAACAAACAAAGAAAATACAACTTGAGAATTCAAATGAACAAAAATGCTCTCAATCTTGGCCATGATTTGGCATGGGAGCAATGATCACGTTGGGAGTCTCAGGAGGGTCGAACTCAATCTCCTTGGCGTCAATCATATTTTGAATCTTGTATTTCAGTGCCCAACAATCATTAGTATTGTGCCCAGGACTGCCAGAATGATAGACACACCTTGCATCCGGATTGTAGTTAGGAGAAGAAGTCTTAGGGTTTGGATGAGGTACTATCAACATAATCAAATTCATCCTTAACATATGTTGTAATGCTTGAGACAGCGGCATGTTGATCTTGGTAAACTGTCTCTTAGGCTCGTCTTGCCTTCACTGATTACCCTGTTGTTGTGCTCCTTGCACGCATGCCGAATTAGAGACCAACACTGCCCCTACAGATTGATGGTAGTCTGCCTTATTTCGACCCTTCTGGCCATACACAACATTGACTTCTCTCTTACCAGCAAATGGCTTATTCTCAGCATTAGAAGATGCATCCATCGAGATCTTCCCACTCTTGATACCACTTTCGATCCTTTCTCCAGTCAGAACCATCTCTATGAACCCGTATAAGGAACTCCCAATCAGCAGATTAAAGAACAGGCCTGTCAGAGTGCCTATGAACATGTCTACCATTTCCCGATCACTCGGAGGAGGTTGTACCCTGCCAGCTAGATCCCTCCATTTCTGGGCATATTCCTTAAAGCCTTCGCTAGAACCCATAGACATGCTTTGAAGTCGAGTACGAGTTGGATCAAGGTCAACAATATATTGGTACTGCTTGTAGAAAGCAGTAGCCAAGTCTTCCCAGGTGTGAATGTATGTTCTTTCTAGCTGATAGAACCACTCCAGTTGTGTGCCAGCTAAAATTTCTTGGAAGAAATGGACCCATAACTTCCGGTCAGCAGTTTGAGGCTGGATCTTTCTGACATATGATCTCAAGTGAAGTTTAGGATAAGAGACCCCGTCATATTTGGCGAACGTGGGAACCTTGAATTTTGGTGGGATGATCACGCCAGAAACCAGCCCTAATTCTTCAAAGTCCAAGCCAGGTATCTGCTAAATCTCTATAGCATTAAGACGATCCTCCAGCTGTTTGTATTTATCATCAGCAAGAGGATATTGCTCCTCAAAATAATCAGCTTCTTCTTCATCAACCTCGGGGATGTTATCTTCTTCATGATTATCCCCCTTATTTTATGGAGTTGAAAGATCTAGAGCTCCTTTAACCGGTCCTCTGAGTCTTCTTCCCATATTCAGGATGCCAACTGGTTTCTTTGCCTTCTTCTTCTTCTCTTTGATGACGAGAGCTTTCAGTTTTTCCTTCCCCTGGGCCAAAGCCTTGAACATTTGTTGAAACTGAGCGTTTTGAGCTTGAAGGTCTTTTACTGTTTGTTCAAGGGCTATTTCTTTTGTTGAAATAAATAGCGAAAAGATGAGAAACCTGTAATGGAAGACCTGTTATGAAATGGCATGCATGCAATGTTTTCAAGGATCTCGCGGGGTAAACAAGAAAATGTCAGAAGTTGAAATTTGCAACTTTGTTTGAAGAACTTCGTATTGCTGAGTGTACTTCTACGAGAGTTAAGCTCACCATATAAAGTGGGTCATAGCCCCTGACTCAAGTTATCGTGTTTTTGTCTTTTGAAGGCATTGGTTAGAAGAAAATAAATCCTCTTTCCCCTTGCTAGACGTCTCGTTCATTATAACTTGCATCATAGACCCTTGAGATCCTTAAAATGGTTAAGGAAATGCTATGGTATGATGCTATGATGTGTATTCTATGCATCAAGCAAAAATGCAGGGTAAGAAACCAATTTATTGGATTTATACAAACAAGGTCCTGCAAGGAATACAAACAAAGCCCTACAATGAGTTCAAATCGTTAGACAAAGAAAGCAAACAAGTCACACAAGTAGCCTTAGGTTTAGGCTTACATGGATTCCATAGGTAAGTACCCTCTTAAAGTTTAGTTGGCTCAACCTGTCTTATAAATAGTAACCGGGTTCTAAGGAGTCTCAATATCACTGATCTTCCTTTATAAAGCATTATTTTAGCTTAGCAATCTTTTCTTGTGGCCGAAACATCTTGAAAGTACAATCTCAATGAGTGTAGCATTGTGTATCAACCAATCCCCAACTTTACACTGAGACCGGCTATCTCACTACTTTCTAATGGCTAAGTTTTATTCAACTAAGGTTCTAAGGTCCGTTAGTGCTTCACGACACCACGCGGCGGCCCCGTATTCTCCTCGATTCAACACAAGGGATACCGGTACCAACCAAAGTGCCACACCAACACAGCTATCACTTAAACCAGATCGGTCTACGCCATACAGTCTCCACGATCTATTGTTGTTTACCTAAAAAGATGCTCTAGATCCAGGTGTAGGATCTATAGAAACAAACCAAACAGCCTTCCAAGGGTAAAGCAAACAAAGCGCAACAAAGAAGTTAAATAATGAACTAACTCTAAGGTAACCCCACTTTTTATTTATTACCCAACATAGTTGCCAGTTCTATGATACAGTGGGAGAACCGACTGTTATACTGGTTTTGCATTTGTGTTTGCAAATGTCGCGGTAAACAAGAGTCGCCACCAACTTTTCTTTTATCCAACAAAGGAAAGGGTGAAAAGAACAGAAAAATACCTTTTTTGAGATTTTCTGAGTAAGGGGGTAGATTATGGAAAGGGAAGGTGTTAGCACCCTTTCCATCCGTGGTTTTCCACGGGCTCTTAGGTACTTGCTCATTTTTGAAAATTTCTTTCATGTTTGTGTGTTTTGAAAGGGTTTTTATTTGCTTTATGATAACTCTTGTATTAGTCCTCAAGAGTGTGATAAAGCGTTTTTTGAAAAGAGTTTTGAAAGTGTGGTGTAAAAATGAATTAAATTTGAGAAAGTACTTAAGAACTATCTACCTACTCAAAAAAAGGGCGTTCTTTTCCTCATTTCCTTTAGACAGTGCTATCCTACTATTAATGAGTAGGTAGCTCTATCGTTGGATGTTGAGGAACTATCATAAGGGATGTTTATGGTCATTGAAGGCACCATGTAGAGATACCTTAGCATTTCGAAGGGACTATCATCATATATTCGTAGGCAACATCGAGGGACAAGATCATTTCTCATAGGAAACTCGATGGACTTTAAGGGACTATGATCTTTATGATGACTTTGAACTGAGGGTCTTTGCTAAGAGTATCCCTACGTTCGAGGGACATGACCATTTTCGAAGGCAACCAAAGTGGGAAATACCATAGGAGTGCAAGTGTGCAATAATGTGCTTTCCCAGATATTTTTATCTTGACGTTAGTGATCTAAGATTGATTACTTAATTCTTGCCATACACACCTAATTTACTAGCAGTTTATATACATGCATATAATGGAGTACAAAAAGTAAAACCTACAGCTATTGCAGGGCTTCAGGGAAATTACAATTATATCTGACTGAAATGTAAAATGCGGAAGTTACAACCCTAATTAGACTATTACAAACTGGGAACAGTTACATAATTAAAAAAAAATCATACGAAAATAATAACGCACAAAAATTGAGACAAGAATAAGTTCTAAACCCTAAAAATCTATTTGTTTAATGGAAATATTTTTTTGGTATTTTATAAAGAAAGTTTTAAGATTTAACCTAATTTCTAACTAATTTTAAATTAAAGAAAACAAGTTAAAATTTAATTTAATTAAATTATTTTGCAAAAAATTAATTTTAATTAAAAAAACCTAAGTCCTATTTTTTATGATTTTTGTTGATTTTATGATTTAAAAAAAATGAATTTAAGAAAATACAAACTAATTAAAAAAGAAAATAAAGAGAATTAAAAATGGAAATGGGTCGGGGGTGAGAAACCAGATTGGGGGGTGTTGCAGTGAAGTTTGCAAAGGTCCCAGATCTGGTGGCCCAAAGCCTGCGTGAGATCCAATAAGAGGCGTGCTTGAGGGTCCATCGTGGGGACTACTGGTTGGGAATTGGATTTGGATCAGTGGATGATCCAGTGGTTGTGAAGGAGGATGCAGGATGACTGTCTTGTAATGAAGCACACTGGAACCTGCAAAGAATATCAAGAAAAAATAGGAAAATGCTGGACCTGGGATCGAACCCAGACCCCTCTCCTCATATGCTTACTGACCTTGCCAAATGCGCTTCTTGTTAACTCGTTATACAAAGTGAACAAAAATAATAAAATATGAATCTCATTCAATTATTGAAGAATGCACGCACAAGTTTGAATTTGCCAGTGGGGCTGCGCCATGCAATCGTCTTCCCCACTCCTTCGTCGTATTTGGTTACGCATTTTTACCTACGGACATTGTCCGTCACTACAGCACCTGCAATTCTCAAAATTCACAGCACGCAATATAAATTAAGTCTAAATCCAAGATCAATTTGGTTTGATCCCCCAAGCATGATGACACTCATCTTTAAGCCCAATTTTACCTGTACCTGAAAACCCTAAATCAAAGGCCAAAACCTAACAATGGCATATCGTCATACATTCATAAAAACATGCAATTAATTATTCAAATATGTTCTAATCATTCATACAAGCAAGAATGCATGATTAAAATTCATTTATAATGCACGTATGACCATAATCATTTTCAAAAAAGAGAGCATAAACTATGACTGTGTTGAGCATGATTCTTGGAATTTTGGCACTTGGGAGTGATGCAGCTAACTTCAGAATGCCTCCAGGAGTTGATTGCAAGCTTCAGAGTGCCTTGAATCCTTCTGCAACTCCAAATTCGATTTCCACTTTTCTTTGAAATTTCAAGCTTATGAACATAGTCTTTTTGTAGCAGCTGCGCCTTCATCTAGGTCTGAAACATTTATGCATATATATTATATCATATTAGGTTAACAAATATGGACTGAATCTTGAAGATTGGATGGAAAGGATTTTATTTGCATCTTAGAATTTTATGTTTCCAAATTTGGCCAAAACTTTCTCATTTCTCTCCAATCAACCCTTGCACGAAATTTTGATTCAATCTTTTGATGTTAGGCTCATGATCTGATCATAAAACAAATCTTTGGATTTAATTCATCATTTTACTATTTTATTTGATTTATTAAGATTTAAATGAATAAAAATTGAAATAAATAAAAACAAATCTCATAAAAATAAAATAATGGATTTAAATATCTTGAATAAGTCCATGGATATGTTTTAGATCAAAACCCACGCCCATTAGTTCAAAAAAATCCAAGTTGCTTACATTGACTTTTGTGCATTTTCATAAAATTGGTCAACTTTAGCAATGCATATATTTCTGAATTTTAACCCTAAGAGGGTGTTCTTGGACTTTTTAGAGAGCTTAGGATGTCCTCTGAACAACCCTTTTGGTTTCATCTCAATTGGATCTTCCTTGTTCATGTAAGGAGCTTTGACCCAAAAGGTGTTTTTTGTTGACTTTTTGAAAGGACCTATAATGTTTGAGCTTGTATCTTTTAAAAGAGGCATTTCTTGATCTTGAGGGCTAAAGAGAAGTTGTAGGAAATTGGATTCTCTTCAAAATGAGCCTTGGTGGAAAATTTCTGATAAAGTATGAGAAAGTTATTCCTGGTCAAAGTTTGGTTGACTTTTCCTATAGAAACCCTAATTTGCAAATTTTGACTTTTGATGAATTAGGAGAATTTCTTGAGGAATCATGATCAACCCTTGATCAAATGATGGATATCACTTCAAAATGTTGACGTTGACCAAAAATCTTGAAGTTTGACTGTATATAGGCCACAATTGACTTTTGATTTAATACAATTGATTTTCAGGCATTTGAGCAGTTGACTGAGAAAACTTGTTGTGTAGGGTATGAAATTTGGCATGGATGACCTTGAGGACATATTAGGACCATGTGCAACATTTGAGACCATTGGGGTTCACACATCTTGATGAAAACTGAAACCCTAGTTAGAGGTTTATTGCCTTAGGAGGAGAATTTGTCTGGTCAATTCTTAGTAATCCTTGAGCAATTGAGAACCTCAATGAGCATGTCTTAAGTAAAATGAGAGGGAAAATTTTGGGGTACAATAGGTTCCCTCTGTCGTCTCTTTCGGAGGAGGAAAATTCTAATTTGGAGGTTCTATTTAGTAGAGAATAAGTGAAGGAAGCTATTTGGAGTTGTGATGCGGATAAAAGCCTAAGACCCGATGGATTCAACATAGCATTCATAAAGAAATGTTGGGTAGTCTTAGAGGATGAGGTTATACTCTATGTTCTAGAATTTCATGCCAATGTCTCACTACCAAAAGTTGTTACAACTTCTTTTCTAGTTTTGGTCTCTAAATCTGATAATCTTCCAGCCTTAGGTGACTATCAACCTATCTGCCTCGTGGGGATCCTGTACAAAATAATAGCCAAAAATTTTGCCTTAAGATTAAAGATAGTGGCAGGTAAGTAGGTCTCTAGCTCGCAAAAAACTTTCATCCCAGGTCGACAAATTCGAGATGGAGTCCTAGTTATTAATGAACTTATTGACCTAGCAGCAAGTGAGAAAAGAAGTGGTATGTTCCTAAAGCTGGACATTGAGAAGGAATTTGATTGTGTTAGTTGGGTTACATGAGGTATATGCTTATAAGATTCAATTTTGGCACAAAATGTCTAAGCTGGATACACTACTACGAAAAACCCATTTAACAATGGTTGGAAAAACCATATAATCATGCAGGTCTAGGTGTTGTTGTGTAAAGTGTTGTTCTAAATATGTAACTTACAATCACGATTCTGGGATCATTGTAGTATATTGGAAAGTTTGTGTGATATCACAATGGTTAGTTAACTTAACTGTTGTCGTATGTATTTTAATAGAATAAAAAATAGCAGTAGAACAACAATAGCAGTAAGAACATTAATAATAACAACAAGAATAACTTGAACAACAAGAACAACATGAAAAACAACAAGAACAACAACAATGTACAACAACAACAATAACAAGAACAACAACAATAATAAGAACAGGAACATCAAGAACAACAATAATAATAACTAAAAAATAACAATAAGAACAATAACAACTAACGTTGCTAACTTGAATCTATACTTTTCTTGTCTCATTCAATATGGAGAATAAATGACGGAGTTCTAGAATTTAGAAATTAAAGAAATGTTGCTTTCGAGTTTTGCTTATGAAAGAAATGATATTTTCGAGCTTGGTTTAGTGGAAAATATAGTGTCATAAATGAAATATGATGTTTGAAGGTATAAGACGAAGTTCGTCTAAAATGGAAGTTTGTCTAAGTTTTAGGTTTCACACGGATCGCTAACAGTGGTATCCTGAGCGTTGATAATAACTATAATGGACGATTGAGATTTATTTAAGGATGGTGAAGAAACTCAATAAATACACTACATACAACAACAATTGTATTAAATAACTGTTGTTATATGTATTTTAATAAAATATAAAAAATACAGCACTAAAAAAGCAACAACAACAAGATTCAAACTCATGACCATGCGCGCTACACACAACAATAGTTGTATTAAATAACCTTTGTTGTACGTCTTTTAATAAAATATTAAAAATACAACAGTAGAATAACATCAACATCAAGATTCGAACTCATGACCATGTACCACTTTTTACCACGGCTGGAACTTCCAACTGTGGTGAAAAATGGCTTAAATATAAAAATAAATAAATAAAACCGCTAGTTTAATTGATTCTACCAGGGTATATCCTTTGACATGGTTGTTGTACCCCAAAATTTTCTCTCCCGTTTTACTCAACATATGTTCATGGAGATCCTCAACTTTCTCAAGGATACCCAAGAGTTGACCAGACAAACCCTCTCCTAAAGCTAGGAACCTCCAACTAGGGTTTCCCTTTTCGCTCCTGGTAAACCCACGGTTTGCACATACAAGCTTGATTTTAATCTCACAATTTACGCATGATTAACCACTTTTAAGCATAGCATTGTATTTGTATAATCATTTGGAATGTTTTGGTTCAATTAATTTTGTGTTTTGATGACTGTTTTGCTAATTGCCATTGCTAGGGTTTAGGGGGTCGTTTTAGGGTTTCTCTGTACAGGTTAAATTTGACCAAGAAAATAGTGCCATGGTACTCGTGAGATCAAGACGAGTTGATTGGTATAGCTAGAATTTATTTATCATGCGTTTTGTGAATTTTTGAAGCTTGTAAGTTTATAGCCATAGAAAATGTTCGTAGGTATAAGTCTGGTACCTAAGACAACAGACAGGAGAAGAAGATGATGATTTGGCACAACACCATTGGCTTGTTTGAATCACTCGCATTTTTTATTTTATTCAGTTTATCCACTTTGTTTTGTATATTATAATTTGGTCTTATTATATTGACAACTGAACAATATAGCCCAATGGTGAAGCGTGCGTTGGATAGTGGAAAGGACCTGGGTTCGATCCCAGGTCCCTGTGTTTTCTTTATTTTCTTAACATTCTTTTGCAGATTCTATGTGTACACATTCCAAGCGCCTACCATGTAGTCTCAACATCTAGCCAATGGATTATTACCAACCCAGATCTAACGCTCAGTTAAGGGAAGACCATGGTACATTCTCCAGGCGTGGCAATACTGAATCAGGCGTTGGGAATGGGCTCAGCCATAATGGGTCTTGACAAATTCAACATCATACCCCCCCTGGATTGCTTAAACAGGCCCAATTCTTTTCTTTTTCTATTTTAATTCCTTTTTATTATTTCCCTAATTATTTTCTTTTAAAAAAAAAACATCAAAAATCATTTTTTTCCATTAAATCAAAAAATCACAAAAACATCAAAAAATCAAATATTTTCATAAAAATATTTTATTTGCTTAATTAATTAGGTTAATTTAATTTAGGGTAATTTAATTTTTTTTTCTTCATAATTTAAAACAATTAGAATTTGGGTTAAATTTGTGCATAGCCTAATTTCTTCTCAAAAAATAACCTAAATATTTTTTCAATTAGATTTTTAGGTTTTCCAATTATTTCTCGCATTTAATTCTCCACGCGCGCCTTTAATTTTCCTTTTTCTATTATTGTAACTGCTTCGAGTTTGTAATAGTAATTAGGGTTTTAAATTTACGCATCTTTATTTACAGTCAAAATAATTATGTATCTGCGAAAGCCTTGTAATACCCAGGACTTTAATTTCTCGCATTTTAATTTCCACAAACTATAAGTTGTTAGATGTATGTTAATAGGATTTTATGGAAAGACAAATTGCAATTAATACAGTAGAAAACCCTAAATGTGCAAAGATAAATAAACTGAAAAAAACACACTTACACATGCTCACTCCTAGGGTTTAATCCACCCCGGTTGCCTTTGGTAAACGGTCATGAAGTATAGGGAATGTTAGTGGTCGTCCTTTAGTCCCAAAAGATCTAAAATGACCCATTCAGATGTTGCCTCGAAAAAAGATCTTTAAGGCTTTAAGATGATTACTAAAATTTCCCAACATTGCTTTTGTGATCGTACTTGTCCCTTCGAACGTCCCTTAAAACTCCAACGACGGTGCTACCTATTCCTTAATAATAGGATAGCGCTGTCTAAAGGAAAACGAACAGACTTTTTTTGAGTAGGTAGATTAGTTCCTAGGTACTTGCTCAAACAAACAAATTTTACAAACACTTTTTAAAATAGTTTTCAAAACAACTTTGTAACACTCTTGAGGACCGATACAAGAGTTATCACGAAGTAAAACTTTTCAAGACAAGCACACACAAGCAATTTGAAAAATGAGCAAGTACCTAAGAGCCCATGGAAAACCATGGATAGAAAGGGTGCTAACACCTTCCCTTTCTATAATCTACCCCCCGTACTCAGAAACATATCGAAAAAGGTTTTTTCTGTTCTTTTTCCTTTTCCTTTGTTGGATGAAATAAAAGTCGATGGTGACTCTTGCTTACCGCGACATTTGCGAACAAAAAATGCAAAACCAGTATAATAGTCGGTTCTGCCACCGTATCACAGAACTGGAAACTCTGCTGGGGAGTATAAATAAGTGGGGTATACCTTAGGATCTAGGTCACTTTTAAAATTGCTTTCTTATTTGCTCTGCCTGCTTTATACTCAAGGGTTTTGTTTGGGTATTATTGAAGATCCTACACCCGGATTGGGGAACACATTTTAGGTAAGTAGCAATAAATTGTGAGGGAACTGTGCGGGGTATACCGATAAGGTTGAAGCAGTAGCTACGTTGATGTGGCACTTTAGTTGGTACCGGTAAACCTTGAGTTAATCAGGGAGAGTACGTGGCCTTCGCGTGGTGTCGTAAAGCATCAACTGGCCTTAGAACCCTTAATTGCAAAACTTGGCCAGTAGGACGTAGCGAGATGAACGACTTTGGTGTATTCCCAAGGTTGACAGATACTCGATGCTACACTCATTGAGGTTTGACTCTTGAGTTTTGTTTGCTTACGAGTCAATCGTCTATTCAACGAAGCTGGGGGAAAGACCGGTGATATTGAGATCCCTTAGAACCCAGTTACTATTTATAGGACATGTTGAACTAATCCAACTTCAAGAGGGTATGACCTTAAAACTCATGCAGGCCTTAAACCTAAGGACTTGGTGTGACTTGCTTGTTGTTTGCTATACATGTGATTTTCTAGAATAATCATGACATCATAAGCATGGCATATTATAACTAACCATTTCAAGGATTTCCTAGGGATCATTTTTTCTTTGTTTTGCAGGACATGGCATCCGCCTGTAGGAACACTATAAAGATTAACCTTGTGAAAGTGCCTCTCCAACTAAAGGACTTGGCATTAAGGGTTCCTGAAAGTTCTCCATTCACTAAAAAACATGGTCGTTTGCTCAACTTGGTCACTGTAAAACCTGATGAAGAATTGTTAAAAGTGTTGTTTCAGTTCTTCGATCCTGTGCACCATTGTTTCACCTTCCCAGATTACCAGCTAGTACCTACTATGGAGGAATTTTCTCAGTTGTTGGGGGTACTGTGATACGGTGGGAGAACTGACTTGGGATTTTGCGTTTGTGTTCGCAAATGTTTCAGTTTAGCAAGAGTCGCCACCGACTTTTTATTTTATCCAAAGGAAAGGTCAAAAAGCACAGGAAAGACCTTTGAGATGTTTTCTTGGGTTCGGGGAGTAGATTATGAAAAGGGAAGGTGCAAGCACCCTTTTCATCCATGGTTATCCATGGTCTCTTAGTTACTTGTTTAGATCACTTGCTTTTGCTTTTTAATTGTTTGAAATGGTGCTTTGTGTATGGTTTTGAAAATGTTTTGAAAAGAGGCCATCGTTGTGGAAACCTTTGTAATAATTCTTGTTTGAATGTATACAAAGGTGTATTTGTCTTTTGAAAAGATGTTCAATGTTTTGAAAGTTTGTTTTGGGAAATGTTTTGAAATTGTGTTGTGAAGTGTGTTTGAAAATAGCAAGGATGTTTTGCAAGTTTTGGTCAAGTAACTAAGAGTTATCTACCCTATTTTACTCAAAGATCTTTCCTATATGTTTTTAACCCTTTTGACAATGTTATTTTACCATTGCATTTGGTAAACAACCTTGTATTAGGATGTTAAACGAGACAGGCGTGGTTCATCGTATAGACCATGATAGCAATTGTGTTAAGTATTTTTAGCAAATTTTTGAGGGACTAGATCATTTTTGTATAGGCAACCAAGATAGCGTCATCGAGGGACTGTGATCTTTTGTTTTGTTTTCGTTTTTCCAAAGTACTCAACATGCATAACATGACCCATTTTTAAGGCAACAAGTGGATGAAACCCTAGGGGTGCAAGTGTGCATTGTGTTGTCATTTTCATGCATTTTTGTCTTTGTATTAGTCAAGCTACTTGTTGATTTTGGATTTTTGCATACAAACCCTAATCTCTAATCATGGTATAATTGAAAGCATAAATGCGTAAAATAAATCTACCACTATTACAACATGATTATGGGGATGGAGATACAATTTTTTGAATGGGGATTATTTGACAAGAAATTAAAATCCTAATTTTACTATTACATCCAAATTGAATAATGGCATAAATAATAAATGAATAATATTTAAAATAAACAAATTAAATAAATATACAAAATAATATGAATATGCAAAAAAGTTTATGTTTATTTTTATGTATGTGAAAAATGTTTAATGTAAAAAGAAAGAAATAAATAAAAAAAGATTATTATTATTATTTTATTAAGGGTAAAACCCTAATTTTCTTTTTAAGAATGTAAATATATTAAATATACTATTTATATACAATAAAATAAAATAATGTATATACAAAAAAATAAAATAAATTTAGAAAAAGTATTATTTAAGTATAAAAAATAAAAGTATAATATTTTATTGTTTTTATTCTAAAGTATTTATTAAATAAAATAAATGTGTGTATATATATATATTAATTATATTAAATGTGTGTATATATATATATATTTAATAATTATATACAAGACAAAAATATATTTAGAACAATATTTTTTAGTGTAAAAAAATAAAAGTATGATGTTATTATATATTATTTTCAAGTTTTAAATAAATAAAGTATATACTAATTAAATTGTTTTCATGTTAGAAAAAATAAAAATAAAATACAAAATAAATGTGAAAATTTATAAAAATATTTTTGGGTATTTTTTATGTTTGGAAATAATAAAATAAAATAAAATCAGAAATGAAAATAAAATAACAAAACATAAAAATATGAAGAAATGGGCCAGGGGGTGTATTCAGTAAAAGGGGGGTGTCAATAGTGAGCCAGGACCAAGCCAAGCCCACCACACTTCATCTTCAACCTCTGTTCTTCAAAACTTCGCGCGCCCTGTACAAACACGAACATCCTGCATGCGTGCTCTAATGCAAAAACACATAACATCAAAGTTGTAGAGCTTTCCAAGACGAATTCAACCATATAAAAAACTTGTCCTAACTCTCAAAGACCAGAGAGAATTTCTCTGGCCCTAAATCTTAACCTATTTTTTTCAGGATGTTCATGGACCAAATTCTCTTAGCATGCTTAATTAAAATGAAAACTGAGCGTATGTACAGCTTCATGGCTATGAATACTACATTTCTTATTCACAAACCTAAGTCTAATTGTTCCTAAATAGAGAGATAGGAAGTTGATAAAAACCTGTTTTAGTTGAGATCGTGTCTGGCAATGTGGAGCTTTTCAATGAGGCCTGAGATGTTTGGGAGCTTGCTTGAACTTCCCTTGACCTTCTCCAATGCTTAGCTTGCCTTGAATGTTCTTGAACAAGCCTACAGAACTCAACCTGCACAAGCTGAAATCAAAAATGGAAAACCTTGTAAATGGAGTTACAGTTAGTGTTTAAGGGTTGGGATAGCTTGGATAGGTTGTATGGAAGGTGTTTGAACAGGTTTGGGACAAAATGCACGAGCAAATTGAGTTGTGGAAATCAAACTGCAGGGAGTGCCCTGTTTTGCCAAATGAAGATGATTTTGTGCTATGGGAGGTTTGAGGGCTCAAAGGGTCGTGTTTTTGGCTCAAGGGGATGTGAGAAACTTGTCTCAAAATCTTGCACCAGTTGGTTTTAGCTGATGTTCAAGTTATGTGTTATTGGACAAATTTCTTGGTTATGAAGCAAAACATGAGAAGTGATGGAAGACAAGCCTGTACAGGCTATCTATCAGCTTGCACACTACGCCCTTGGCCCCTCCAGTTGGTGGATTTTATTTTCTTCACAAGATATGGCTCAATGCTCAAGGATGCTGTTTTGACATAAAGCAAGATTTAAGCAAAAATGGCAATGTTGCTTTTTCTATTTAGGGATTAATCTTGTGTGCAATGCTCTAATGACCAAAATAAAACCTTAGACCAATGGATTTGCATTTAATTATTGAGTATGGAATGGTTTTGAGGCTTGTAATCTAGTGTAAAGCAAGCTGATTTGAATTTGCAACTTGTATCAATATGAACATTCCATGGATGAAAAGTGAGTTTTTGCGAACTTCAAGCCTTCGATTCTCCCTAACCACAAATGATTTTGGAGAGTTCTTGGACATTTTGGAAATCTTGCAACATTCTCTACAATCCATATTTGAAATGAAATTTGAGATTCCAAGTGTAACTATGTGAAAAATGGCCATGAAGATAGGTTAAAATCCTGCCCAAACTAGGGCAAAATTTCACTAAGTTAAAAGTTTCATGGACCCTTGTTCCAAAAATCATAACTTGAGATCTAAGCTTATTTTTAGAAAACTTTGTTAATAAAAATTGTAGATTTTGTGGAGGACTACAACTTTCATGTTGGAAGTTTTGTTTGAACCCAATTGCATCATGGTGAAAATGTTGGGCAAAGTTAGGAAAAATTAAGAAAATTTCATAACTTAGAAAAATTCTAAGTTATGAAAATTTTCAATCTTAAACCCTAATTTGCAAAATTGGGTTTCTTGATGAACAAGTTTCATGTTTTGACACATCTTGATGAAAAATGACCCTTGGCATTTGATTTTGACCAAAAAGTCAAAGTTTGACTTTTTAGTGTACAGTCAAATTTGATCAGTTGACTGGAAAATTCATCTGTCAATCCAATGCAATTGAGATCTTTTGAACCTTGTGAATAGTTCAAGATGATGCCATTGAGTCCTTGAGTGCATGCTTGAACCCAATTTGCCATTGGCTAGGTCAAAAGTCAGATATTGCCCTTGTGCAGTCAAAACCCTAAAAATAACCATTTTGCCCTTTGATGATCTGATCAAATTTCTTGAGGAGTTGTGGTACAAACTTGATCAAATGGTTCATATGAGTCTATAATGTTGATGTGGGTCAAAAATCATGAGGTTTGACTGTAAATTGGCCATAGTTAACTTTTTCCCCAATACAACTGATTTCTAGGTCAACTGTCCAATTGAATGGGCAAAAATTTGATTCAACGCTTGAAACTTGGTATGGACAAACTTATGAGTCCAACATGAAGTATGAAAGTCACTTTGAGCATTAGAAGTCCAAAAATCCATGTGAAAACTCAAACCCTAATTTAGATCATCAGTGCAAGGAGATGTCTTAGGCAGAGCAAAACCCTAATCCTGTCTGGAGTTCAAGGAGCCTTGTGAGGGGAGATCTTGATAAAATGAGAGGGAAAATTTTGGGGTACAACAGCTGCCCCTGTTCAATCTTCTTGAACCTTAAGAGTTAGATTGGCGAGTTTACCTTTCGTGACTCGAAGGTAAAAGAGGATTGGACACTAGAGTGCCTGCAAATTTGCACTCGTCAAAATGTAGCTGAGGGAATGGGCTTAAAGATGCCATTTGGAGATGGTAGAATCTTGCTGGAGATGGGCTTAAAGATTCCATCCAAGACTTGTTTGTTGAGAGTTAGGAGAATGAATGTCAGAATGGTATCCGTATCTAGAACGTATCTGAGTTGTATCTGGAGATTGGATTTGTATGAGAAAAAGAATGGCGTCCGTGTCTGGAGCGTATCCGAGTTGTAACTGTATTTGATTCTTGAATGATTATCAGAATGACTGCCGTGTCTGGAGTGTATCTGTATTGTATCCGAAATATGAAATCCGAATAAGCGACAGAAAGACATCCGTGTCTGGAGTATCTCTGGGCTGGGGAATAGGTTTGAATGAGTGACATAATGGAAACTGTGTCTGGAGCGTATCTGGAATGTATCTGAAGTTGAGATCTGTATGAGTAGCAGAATGACTTCCATGTCTTGAAGTGTATCCGTACTATATCTGAGATCCGGACAGGTGACAGAATGACTTTCGCATCTGAACCTGAGGTTGACAGTTGAATCTGAATGAGAAATAGAATGGCTTCCATGTTTGGAGCGTATCTAGTCTATATCTGATTGCTGAAGTCTGAATGAGTAGTAGAATGACTGTCGTGTCTGGGGTGTATCTATACTGTATCTGAAATATGAGACCTGAATGAGTAGCAGAATGGCTTCCATGTCTTGGAGTGTATCCGTACTGTATCTGAGATCTTTGAACATTTGTTAAAGGTAGCTTTTAATCTTATCCTGAAAAGGGTAAAATGTTATCTAAAACATAAAGTTATGTTGCATGACATGTATGATGCAATAAAATGTGTTTTTATCAATGTTTATGATATATGAATGTATTGGATGCGCATGTAAGCTGAGTAGGCTGTCTTGCTGAGGAAAATAAATCCTTGATAGCTGGAGATAATGAAATCTTTGACTACTGTCGGGGAAAATAAACCCTTGACTGCTGCTGGAGATTCAAAACCTTTAATTGTTGAGACTGAGAAATCCTTTGGACTACTGCTGGTGATTGAAAATCCTTGGTGACTTGTGGGGATTAACAAAAGCTTTAACAACTTCCGCGGGGAATTGAGAATCCTTCATGACTTTCCTGGCGGATAAGGAAAAACTCTGACGATCTCTACTGGGGATTTAAAACCCGGGAGGCTTCAACTGGAGAAATGAGAACAAGAATCTTCGTTCTGCTGGGAAATAACTCTGGGGAGAACATTTATCCTGTTGGAGAATTTTCGAAAGCTTGGGTTGTATGCCAATCTACTGGGGAATAGGAGGAAGTTGGATAGTACTCCACCGGGGTTTAAAGGTTGAAGTTTTGGACTCCGCTGAGGAAGAAAGTTTTATCTTTACTGGGGATTTGTAGTTCAAAGTCTTCTGGCTCTGTTGGGGATCGGGAGTTTTGAAACTCAGCTCTGATGTAAAGGATTTTGAAACTTAACTCCACTGGGGATATGTATTTCAAGGTTTTAGCTCTGTTGAGGATCTGAATGACAAACTGCAGGGGATTCCTCCTAGAATAGCCTAAAGACGTTTTCCTATACTTTCGACCTATCAGTAATTATCCTTTCTTATTTCGTTTTATAAGCAGTGATTATATTCAAATGCATATGCTCATTTAATAAATCATTGGACGTTTTCAAATAAAACACAAGTGTAAAAAGAAAGAATAGGCAAATAAATTTTTGCACTTTGAAGTATCTTTGTATTAACTTTGTGTAAGTATTTTGTACAAAGGATACAGACATCCTAGTAAGAGAATATTGTCATAAAAAATGAGAAAAATTTATACAAAGAAAGATGGCTATGTGTAACAATTCCATGGGGTTCCCATTCTGCTATAGCTTTCACAACTCTGAGTATCTTGTCCATTTGTTGCTTCTTCCGCAGATGATTGGATTGATCAGAAGCTTGGAGCTTGTCCATGAAGAGATTGTCCTTAAAGTGATCCGACGAGACATAGTCATACGCTTTAGTTCCCTAACTTTTTCCTGGACCGCCTTTTCGGGTTTTCAGTCCACCGGGAAACCCCTTTTTGCCCAAGTCGCCCTTTCGGGTTTTCAACTTGCCGGGTGTACAGATTTTTTTATTTATCTATACTTTTTGTATGAACTGCCCTTTCAGGTTTTTGATTCACTGGGATGCCCATTTTTTCCCAAGCCACCCTTTTGGGTTTTCAACTTGTCGGGTCGTTTATACGTAGTATCTTTTGACTATGTCTGTGTTTGCAGGGTGCGGCAGGTCATCACTTTCCATGGTGGTCAGGATCATTGCCCCACCAGAAAAGATGTTTTTGATCACAAATGGTCCTTCGTAAGTAGGAGTCCATTTGCCCCTGGGATCACTTTGCGGCAAGATGATCCGCTTGATTACAAGGTCCCTGACTTGATATACCTATCTCTTGACTTTCTTGTTGAAGGCCTTGATCATACGTTTCTGATATGCCTGACCATGGCAAACAGCAGTAAGTTGCTTCTCTTCAATCAAGTTAAGTTGATCAAGCCGGGTCTGAATCCAATCGTCTTCACTCAAACCAGCATCCTTCATGATCCTCAAGGAAGGGATCTGAACTTCCACAGGTAAAACAACTTCCATGCCATATACCAAAGAAAAAGGGGTTGCCCCAATTGAAGTGTGTGCCGTGGTACGGTTCCCGGGCAGAGCAAACGGTAACATCTCATGCCAGTCCTTGTAGGTGACTGTCATCTTTTGAATGATCTTCTTGATATTTTTGTTCGCAGCTTCAACAACACCGTTCATCTTTGGCTGATAGGGAGATGAATTGTGATGTTGAATCTTGAACTGCTTGCACAGAGTGGTGATCATAGTATTGTTCAAATTTGTACGGTTGTCCGTAATGATCCTTCCGGGGATACCATACCGGCATATGAGGTTCTGTTTAATGAAGCGGGCAACCACATTCTTTGTAACGGAGGCGAAGGAAGCTGCTTCGACCCACTTGGTAAAGTAACCAATGGCCACCAGGATGAAACAGTGTCCATTGGATGATGTAGGCTTGATCTCTCCAATCATGTCGATTCCCCACATTGCGAATGGCCAAGGAGCTGTTAAGACATTGAGAGGAACTGGGGGAATATGTACCTTGTCAGCATAGATTTGGCATTTGTGACAAGTACGAGAATGTTGATGACAATCAGCTTCCATGGTAGACCAGTAGTAGCCTGCCCGTAGAATCTTCTTAGCCATCGTATGACCGCTCGAGTGGGTGCCAAAGGTGCCATTATGTAGTTCAGCCATGATCTGCTCAGCTTCAATCTTGTCCACACAACGGAGTAGGACACAATCAAGATTGCGCTTGTATAGGATACCATTGCTCAGAAAGAATTTGGCAGCGAACCTCCTTAAGAACTTTTTGTCGTTGACTGAAGCTCCTTCAGGGTATTCTTGTGCTTCGAGATACCTTTTGATGTCATGAAACCAAGGTCGGTCCACCACTTCTTCGGTATTAATCTCGTGACAATGTGAAGGTTCGTCCATTCGTTCAATGGTGATTTGAGGTTCCTCATTATCCCAGTTAAGTTTAAACATGGATGACATTGTAGCTAGCGCATCTGCTAGCTGATTCTCTTCTCGTGGGAAATGCTCGAAGGTGATCTGTTCGAAATGTGGTAACAATGTCAAGACATGTTCTTTGTAAGGGATAAGGTTGGGATGTTTAGTATCCCACTCTCCTTTAATTTTACTGATAACCAAAGCTGAGTCCCCAAATAAAATCAAAGATTTGATTCCTAAGTCAATAGCAACCTTGAGACCAAAGATACAAGCTTCATACTCGGCCATGTTGTTGGTGCAACTGAAGCAGAGTCTAGCAGTGAAAGGTGTATGGCAACCTTCTGGAGAGATAAGTACCGTGCCGATACCGTTTCCAAGTGCGTTGGAAGCACCATCAAAGTACAGGGTCCATCGGGATCCTTGTTCAGGTCCGTCATACGGTCTGAAATCTTCAATGTTATCCAATGTCATAATGTCCTCGTCGGGGAAGTCGAACCTCATGGATTGGTAATCTACGACAGCTTGATGGGCCATATGATCGGCTAGCACACTCCCCTTTATAGCTTTTTGGGTTGTGTACTGGATATCATACTCAGTCAGGATCATCTGCCATCTAGCGATTCTTCCGGATAGAGCAGGCTTCTCGAAGATGTACTTGATTGGATCTATTTTAGAAATCAGCAGAGTGGTATGTGTCAACATATACTGCCTTAGCCGGCGAGCAGCCCATACCAAAGCGCAGCAAGTTTTCTCGAGCAGTGAGTAGCGAGTCTCACAGTCGGTAAACTTTTTGCTAAGGTAATAAATGGCATGCTCTTTTCGGCCAGACTCATCATGTTGGCCCAATACGCACCCCGTTGAATTATTCAAAACAATCAGATACATGATTAAAGGTCTTCCTTCGACGGGTGGCATCAAGATAGGAGGTTCCAGCAAATACTCTTTGATTTTATCGAAAGCAACTTGACAGTCATCATTCCATTTAACCACCCGATCTTTCTTCAACAGCTTGAAGATTGGTTCACAGGTAGATGTTAGGTGAGAAATGAACCTTGCAATGTAGTTTAGGCGTCCCAAGAAACCTCTGACCTCCTTCTTAGTGCGAGGAGCAGACATTACTTGTATAGCTTTGACTTTGGCAGGATCAACCTCGATGCCTTTGTTGCTGACAATGAAACCCAAGAGTTTACCGGACCTGACTCTGAAAGTGCACTTGTTAGGGTTCAGTTTGAGCTTGTACTCCTTCAACCTGACAAACAACTTTTGCAAGTGGTCGAGGTGTTCTTATTCAGTTTGTGATCGGGCTATCATGTCATCTACGTAGACCTCTATCTCATGATGTATCATATCATGAAACAAAGCTACCATGGCGCATTGATAGGTTGCCCCAGCATTCTTCAATCCGAATGGCATCACTTTATAGCAGAAGGTACCCCACTGCGTAACAAAAGTAGTCTTCTCCATGTCTTTGGGGGCCATTTTGATCTGGTTGTACCCTGAAAATCCATCCATGAAAGATAATACCTTGTGTTGAGCTATGTTGTCAACTAAGATGTCAATGTGTGGTAGTGGAAAATCATCTTTAGAGCTAGCCCTGTTTAAACCTCTGTAGTCCACACACATTCTGACCTTGCCGTCCTTCTTAGGCATGGGCACAATGTTAGCAACCCATTGTGGATAGGAAGTAACATCCAGAAAGCCAGCATTGAACTGCTTCATCACTTCAACTTTGATCTTTTCGGACATGTTGGGCCTCATTCGGAAGACTTTCTATTTGATTGGTGGACAGTCTTCTCTTGTAGGGAGACGGTGAACCACAATATCTGTATCTAGTCCCGGCATGTCTTCATAGGACCAGGCGAAAATCTCAACATATTCATTCAACAGTTGACCTAAGCGCTCTTTGGTACTTGGCTCCAGGTTGGCACCCACTTTAACCTCTTTTTTGTCTTCGGCGGTACCCAAATTGATAGTCTCTAACAACTCTTTGTGGGTAAGAATAGCCCTTTCTTCTTGTTGCAAAAGTCTAGCCAACTCTCCAGGCACTTCAGAGTCTTCATTACCTTCGTATTCGACATGATTGACCAGATCTTCAGAGTCATTGGAGGCCATAGCAGAATTGTTACCCATGGAATCCGGAGTGGATGGGTACCTGCATTTTGTGAGTGTGGGTGTGTGTAAGGGATAGCCACCTTTAAACAAAAATAAAAATGTAAAAAGAAAGAAAATGAACACAAAAGTTTATAGATGAAAACATCCATGATTCATTAAAAATGGCATATGAAAATGAAGAATCAAAACCCTTACAGATGGACCTATATGCCCCGGGTAAGGCATAAGGCAAAAAGTGTACGAATTGTTTAAAAGTTATTACAGACCAAACATGAAATGTTCAAAAGATAAATTACTGATTGATGAAAGTAATGGGAACAAAGTCTTTTGCCTCCCAGTTGTTCAGTCCTCCTTCAATAGTTGGAAAGATCCAATCTTCAAAACTACTTTCTTCTTCATCATCCTTTAAAGCATGAACTCCATGATGAGTGATTTTCAGTGGCGGTCCTGCAGCCCGGGAGCGACGCACAACTTTCTGGCTAGCAACAGTGAAACCCAAATCGAACTTATCTGTCTTGTAAGGAAAATTTGGAAGTTGACCCCACACCGTGCTTCCTCCTTCCTTGACTACAGCCTCTGCATCTTTAAAGGATGACATCTGGGATACAGGTTTGGTAATGATGGGCACATCAGTTTGTCTTGGCCACCGCAACTTCAGGAGAAACCTCTTCAAAGTGTTGGAAAGGTGTTTCTATGAATTCACCATCTAACTCCACGTAGCGGAAAGAGTTAAGGTGGCTTATCATATACTCCTCCTCACCATGAACTGTTATGATCTTACCCTGGACTGGATATTTTAGCATTTGGTGTAGAGAAGAAGTGACTGCCCCAACGTTATGGATCCATGGCCTTCCCAACAAACATGAATATGAAGGACGGATGTCCATCACATAAAAAGTAGAGTTGAAAACTTCCGTTCCCACCTTAATTGGGATGTCCACCTCTCCGTGAACCATCCGCTTAGAACCATCGAAAGCTCTAACAATGATATTACTGGGCTTTAGGGTCAAACCTTCATAGTCCAATCTGTCCAATGCTTTCTTTGGTAGGACATTTAAAGATGAACCGGTATCAACCAGAACGTGAGCAAGTGTAGTTCCTCTGCACTCTACCGAGACATGCAACAAATCATTATGCTTTCTTCCCTTAGATGTTAGATCGACATCAGAAAAGCCAAGACCATTTTCGGCTATAAGGGTGGCTACACACTCTTGAAACTGATCTGCAGAAGTTTCTTGAGGCACGTGCGTCGTCTTTAGGAATTTGATCAAGGCTTTGGCATGAGCCTCGAAGCAGAGCAATAGAGCCAGCATAAATATTTTTGAAGGGGTTTTCCCCAGCTGCTCTACGACGTCATAATCGCTTTTCTTAATTATCTTTAAAATCTCCTCCATCTCCTTTTGGGTGGTCTCGGGGATAACCAAAGTCTGAGCCCTCGTCCTGACGGGCGCTTCTTGGATCCCCCTACCTTTATCAACAGTAACAACAGAGGGTATAACTTTGGGAGTAACAATTTCTTCAATCACTGGACTTTGCACAGATATCTTGACAGGCACAGGAGCACTTGAGGGTCCGAAGACTGCCCGTGGAGGAGCAATCTCCAGAGAGAAGATTCTTCCGCTACGAGTTATCTTACTTGTCCCCGCAATATTTCCTATGTCAGGAGTTTCTTCATAGGAGCTTTCTTCAACTGATTCGATCTGTTTCACACCGTGATAGAAGATCTCTCCTCCGTAATTCCACGATATTATCTTGTTGGACTTATATGGGATAGGCCTCAGCATGGTAATCTTCAGCGGTATAAACTTTGGATCAGGTGTAATCTTAACAGGCCTTTTGCAGGTCTTGGAAAGATTGTCAAAAATGGTGATTATAGAAACATCATTGATTGGAGTAATAGGGGTAACATGAGTAATAGTAGCAACAAGAGTTTTCTGAAAGAGGATCTCTTGAGTATCCATCAGGCGTTTGATGCCTGACTTCAATAGCGAACAGTCGAATTGCAAGGTCGAACAAAGGTAACAATCTTTTTCACAGCCTAGAAAAATCCTGGATTTCAACAGATTCGTCTTGATCATTGGCAACAGAGTCATTAAGTCATCAACAACAATAACATGAAGATCTTCCACAATAGCATGAACATTATGACCATGTTTTGGCATAGGAGCGGATATCACATTAGGTTTTTCGGGGGCATCAAACTCTACCTCCTTGGCATCTATTAAATCTTGGATCTTGTTTTTAAGGGCCCAACAATTGTTGGTGTCGTGCCCCACATTATCCGAATGATATGCACATTTTGCATTGGAATGATAATAAGGATAAGAGGTATTTGGGTTTTTCGGTGCTTCTTTCAAGTTGGTAAGGTTTAACTTTAACAGATGAGGGAGGACCTGAGCAGGTGTCATATTGATCCGGGTGAACTGCCGTTATGGCCTTTCTACCCTTTGCTGGTTAGCTCTGGGTTGACTGCTTTGAGGTTGATCGACTGAGGAATTCTGGATCATCACAGCCCCCACTACTGGTCGGCGCTCCATTCTCCCTTGATTTCTCTGGGTGTGAACAGCAGAAACTTCCTTCTTGGCTGGGAAGGATTTCTTGATAGCAGTAGAAGCAGAGGTATCCTTCTGAATTTTACCACTCTTAATGCCAGCTTCGACCCTTTCACCTGTCAGAATTAATTCGGTGAACCTTGCAGATGAGCTCCCGATCAAGTGATTGAAGAATGGACCTGACAGGGTCCCCAAAAACATATCAACTAGCTCTCTATCCGACAATGGTGGCTGCACCCTTCCAGCCAAATCTCGCCACTTTTGGGCATACTCCTTAAAGCTTTCATTAGAGACCATACCCATACTCTGTAATTGAGTACGAGTGGGCGCTAAATCTGTGTTATATTGGTATTGTCTATAGAAAGCAGCAGCCAAATCCTCCCAGTTATGAACATCAGATCTCTCAAGTTGGTAGAACCAGTCCAATTGCGTACCCGACAAACTATCTTGAAAAAAGTGGACCCATAGATCCTTATCAGAAGAGTGAGGTTGGATCTTTCTGACGTAAGACCGCAGATGCATCTTCAGGCAAGACAAACCATCATATTTAGAAAATGTAGGCACTTTGAACTTGGGAGGAATGACGATCCCAGCAACCAATCCTAGTTCTTCAAAATCCAGCCCAGGTACCCTTTGTACCTCCATGGCTGCCAACCGATCCTCAAGATTCTTATACTTATCGTTCGCCGGAGGGTACTGTTGTTCGGAGTAATCTTCATCCTCTTCCTCTTCTTCTTATTCAGCTTCAGACTCGGAGGGTACCACGGCTCCTTTTCCTTTGCCAACCCCTTCATCAAACGTCGAGGGGAAATCCATAACTCTCCTAGCTTGGTTCTCAAATCTTCTTCCCATAGTGGCCACACCAATTCTTTTCTTTTTCTTCTTTTCCTTTTCCTTTTCCTTCTCTTTCTCTAACAGTGCTTTAAGGTCCTCTTGACCCTTTGCTAAGGTCATGAGGAGTTGTTGGAATTGTGAATTCTGTGCTTGCAGATCTTTGACCGTCTGCTCTATATCCATCTTGCTAAAATAAACATCAGAAAGATAAGGAAACCTGGTGTGAAGACTTGTTTATGCATATGATGGATGATGTGTATTCATGTAATGCATTCAAGGATTCAGAAATTCAAATTTGTTGTAAACAAAAAGAACACATGTCATATTAATAAGAAGAAATTTGTTAGTACATAAATGCCCCATGGGCAAAATATTACAAAATTCTTAATGTAAAAAGACGCTGCGCATCCTCTTTGGTGCAATGTAAGTGTTGAGATTCTGCTCTTCATGGAGTTGACGGGTAAGTTCTAAAACCTTCTTCTCACTGGCGTAGAAGCTGGCTTCAAAAGTATTTCGTTCTTCCTTGAGCTGTATCCAACTCTTTTGCAACTCTTCCAATGATGTTGGCATATCTGGATGTAGGAGGGTGTATGGAACCTCTCCTTCCGTAACAGGCTCATTGATCATAGGCAGAATGTGAGGGTAAGGCATCATAAGACTCTGGGCGCGGGTTCGTATCCACTTGAGATAAGGCTCAAGGGGGATGGAATTCTTCTGTCCCAGTGTCTTACTATCCACTTTGTTGGGCATCCTCCAAGCTCGGATAAACCTTTGTCGAAGTCCTTGAGCATTGTTGTCGAAGTAAAAAACTAAGTCTGGAATCAGCATGTCATGAGGGCCATCTCTTCGGGCGTACCCAAATTTCCTCAGAGCTAAACAGGGGTTGTAGGTAATGCCTCCCCTAATGCCAAGTAATGGGACATTAAGGAATTCCCCACAACGATCAATGATGATGACATTTTCTCTAGACCGAGAACACCAATGAACATCAGAATGTGTGAGGGTCATCAACCGTTGTGACCACCTTAAACCTTGTTCATTCTTCAATACTGACTGGGGAAGGTGAGAAATAAACCACCTTGCTAGAAGAGGAGTACATCACATGAGAACACCTCTTTTCCTCATTGTTCGTGTGTGAAATGAGTGTAATATGTCCCCAAGCAACGTAGGCACAGGATTCCGAGATTTGAAAATCTTGACAGCATTCATATCTATAAGCTGATCAGGGTTTGGGAACAAGACCAACCCATAGATGAGAAGTGCTACAATCTCCTCAAAAGCTTGCAGATCTAGAGAATTCCAGCAGTCTTGTGCCTTCTCAAATAGAAACTTCGCCAAGAAACCCTTGACACCACTTCTAGTTCCCAATGATCTTTGATATCAGATGGTTGTAAGTGTAAGGCTTGAGCAACATCTTCAGGCTTTGGTTCTCTTTCCGTACTGTTGTAGGGTAGTTGATGGAGAATAGGAATCCTCAAGAGTTGAGAAAATTCCTTCAAAGTAGGTACTAGTTGGTAATCAGGAAATGTAAAGCAATGGTGTAGGGGGTCAAAGAACTGGAAGAGGACTTTCACCATGTCTTCTTCAATGTTGGAGTTGACCAAGTTGAGAAGTCTACCATGTCTTTCACTGAAGAGAGAATTCTCTGGAATCTTGGAAGTAATCTCATTGAGTTGAGGAGGGATTCTCACAAGGTTGACCTGGATTGTTTTTCTGCGGTGTGATTCAATAACCTACAAAACAGGAACAAAGATGAAGATCCAAACCCTTGAAATGGTTAGTGGATGCATATGATGCTTTATGATGTTCATGATGTATGCCCAAGTATATGCACAAACAAATCACACAAGATCCTAGTTTCAGGCTTGCATGGGGTTTCATAGGTAAGTACCCTCTTGAAGTTAGTTGGCTCAACCTGTCCTATAAATAGTAACCGGGTTCTAAGGAGCTCAATATCACTGGATTATTTTCTGTGTTCATTGTTTCAGTTTAGCCACTTAACTGGCGATCGAAATATTCCAAGAAAACAACCCTCAATGAGTGTAGTATTGAGTATCTACCAACTTCAGACTGCACCAAATCCGGTCATCTCACTACCCCTAATAAGGCCAAGATGGTCAAATAAAGGTTCTAAGAGTTCATTAGTGCTTCATGACATCACTCAGCGGCCCCGTATTCTCTTTGATTGACTCAAAGTCTACCGGTACCCATAAATATGTCGCACTAATATAGCTATTGCTTCAACCATGTCGGTATACCCCGCACAGTTTCCACAATGTATTGCTATTTACCTATGAATGTTTCCCAAAAATCCGGGTGGAGGATTCAAACCCAAACAATAGAACCAAATGTAAAGCAATCAAAGCATACAAGATAAGCATGTAAAGGTGATCTAAACCCTAAGGTTACTCCACTTTTAAAGTATTTCCCCAGCAGAGTCGCCAGTTCTGTGATACGGTGGGAGAACTGACTTGGGATTTTGCGATTGTGTTCGCAAATATTTCAGTTTAGCAAGAGTCACCATCGACTTTTTATTTTATCCAAAGGAAAGGTCAAAAAGCACAGGAAAGACCTTTGAGATGTTTTCTTGGGTTCGTGGAGTAGATTATGAAAAGGGAAGGTTCAAGCACCCTTTTCATCCATGGTTATCCATGGGCTCTTAGTTACTTGTTTAGATCACTTGCTTTTGCTTTTCAATTGTTTGAAATGGTGCTTTGTGTATGGTTTTGAAAATGTTTTGAAAAGAGGCCATCGTTGTGGCAACCTTTGTAATTATTCTTGTTTGAATGTATACAAAGGTGTATTTGTCTTTTGAAAAGATGTTCAATATTTTGAAAGTTTGTTTTGGGAAATGTTTTGAAATTGTGTTGTGAAGTGTGTTTGAAAATAACAAGGATGTTTTTGCAAGTTTTGGTCAAGTAACTAAGAGTTATCTACCCTATTTTACTTAAAGATCTTTCTTATATGTTTTTAACCCTTTTGACAGTGTTATTTTACCATTGCATTTGGTAAACAACCTTGTATTAGGATGTTAAACGGGACAAACGCGGTTCATCGTATAGACCATGATAGCAATTGTGTTAAGTATTTTTAGAAAATTTTTGAGGGACTAGATCATTTTTGTATAGGCAACCAAGATAGCGTCATCGAGGGACTGTGATCTTTTGTTTTGTTTTCGTTTTTCCAAAGTACTCAACATGCATAACATGACCCATTTTTAAGGCAACAAGTGGATGAAACCCTAGGGGTGCAAGTGTGCATTGTGTTGTCATTTTCATCCATTTTTGTCTTTGTATTAGTCAAGCTACTTGTTGATTTTGGATTTTTGCATACAAACCCTAATCTCTAATCATGGTATAATTGAAAGCATAAATGCGTAAAATAAATCTACCACTATTACAACATGATTATGGGGATGGGGATACAATTTTTTGAATGGGGATTATTTGCCAAGAAATTAAAACCCTAATTTTACTATTACATCCAAATTGAATAATGGCATAAATAATAAATGAATAATATTTAAATAAACAAATTAAATAAATATACAAAATAATATGAATATGCAAAAAAATTTATGTTTATTTTTATGTATGTGAAAAATGTTTAATGTAAAAAGAAAGAAATAAATAAAAAAAGATTATTATTATTTTATTAAGGATAAAACCCTAATTTTCTTTTTAAGAATGTAAATATATTAAATATACTATTTATATACAATAAAATAAAATAATGTATATAAAAAAATAAAATATATTTAGAAAAAGTATTATTTAAGTATAAAAAATAAAAGTATAATATTTTATTGTTTTTATTCTAAAGTATTTATTAAATAAAATAAAAGTGTGTGTGTGTGTGTATATATATATTAATTATATTAAATATGTATAATAAAAATAAAATAAAATATATACAAGACAAAAATATATTTAGAACAATATTTTTTAGTGTAAAAAAATAAAAGTATAATGTTATTATATATTATTTTCAAGTTATTAATAAATAAAGTATATACTAATTAAATTGTTTTCATGTTAGAAAAAATAAAAATAAAATACAAAATAAATGTGAAAATTTATAAAAATATTTTTGGGTATTGTTTATGTTTGGAAATAATAAAATAAAATCAGAAATGAAAATAAAATAACAAAACATAAAAATATGAAGAAATGGGCCCGGGGGGTGTATTCAGTAAAAGGGGGATATTAATAGTTAGCCAGGACCAAGCCCAACCCACCACACTTCATCTTCAACCTCTGTTCTTCAAAATTTCGCGCACCCTGTACAAACACGAACATCCTGCATGCGTTCTCTAATGCAAAAACACATAATATCAAAGTTGTAGAGCTTTCCAAGACGAATTCAACCATATAAAAAACTTGTCCTAACTCTCAAAGACCAGAGAGAATTTCTCTGGCCCTAAATCTTAACCTATTTTTTTCAGGATGTTTATGGACCAAATTCTCTTAGCATGCTTAATTAAAATGAAAACTGAGCGTATGTACAGCTTCATGGCTATGAATACTATATTTCTTATTCACAAACCTAAGTCTAATTGTTCCTAAATAGAGAGATAGGAAGTTGATAAAAACCTGTTTTAGTTGAGATCGTGTCTGGTAATGTAGAGCTTTTCAATGAGGCCTGAGATGTTTGGGAGTTTGCTTGAACTTCCCTTGACCTTCTCCAATGCCTAGCTTGCCTTGAATGTTCTTGAACAAGCCTACAAAACTCAACCTGCTGTTGCAACTTGTTTTTAAATTAGATTCGCCACCCTTAATTTTTATCCTAAAGGAAGGGAGTATAAAGGAATAACCCTAAAGTTCAGAGATTCTATGTTTGACTCGGTTCTAGACGAGGGGAAGGTGTTAGGCACCCCTCATCTACCTTGTTCACAAGGATAATAGGTTTAGAAGCGCATTGTTAGGAAATAGGGTTTTTAAGTATAATTAGTGGAAAAGGGTTTTAACTTTAGTTAGCCGGAAAGGGTTTGAATTTTAGTTAGCGGGACTCGCAACGAGTTTTTGATTGTATGCCTACGTATCCTCCTTAGGAGGAATCAGAGTCTCATTTTCGTAGTTCGCGGTTGGTTTGTGTTTTTTATGGATTATGCAAATATTTTAATTTCCCTTTGTACTTAGCCCGGGTGTGTGAATTGCAGAGATATTGGACTAAACGCGAAGTTAATTAAAAAACTCTTTGCATTCCTTTTTGAAGATTATTTGTTTGATTTAATTTATTACAAAAATAATTTGACGTTTGTTTGCGTATTTTTATACGTAGAGCAAAGGAGTCTGATATAGTCTCCTCGTCACGCGGCCAGATATTAGTCACGTGTCATTTGCAGATGGAGTATTTGCGTGAGTTTTAATATTTGATTTCGAATAATTGACTGATAGACGGTGAGTCGACCAATTGCTTATTCGAGGACATGGTAGATGAAATCTCTATCAATCCCATTATAAAAAGGTTGAATTAATTAAATTTACAAAAGCTTGATTTATGTGTATGTTTATGATTAATTACTAAATTAATAGATTAAAACTAAATGAAGTAAAATTGATACATTTTTGTATTTTGTATTGAATAAACAAAATTAAGTGATTAAGTAAATTAAATTTAAGAAAACTAAAATAATTAATTGCAGCTATTTATATGACATAGACTAATGACTAAACTAAGTTATCCTATTTAGCTAAATTAATCTTTAAAAAAACTAAACTAAAATTAATTTAAATGGAAACAGAATAAAGAAGTACTAATAGAATTTTAGGCGGTGAAGACCACAATTGGATCTAAAATCTATATCAAAGCAAACTCTAATAAATTAAATATATAGTAATAATAGTAACAAAAAATATATAAAAAAAAAGAAAAAGAATAATCATATTCAGGGGAGGCGCTGCATTAGTTATGATGATAATATTACCATACAAAATTCAAAATCTTTAAACAATGAAATATGAAAAAAAATAATGAAATCTAGAAACGGTCATAAAGTTATAGCTCACCAAAAAAACAAAACATAAATACAAATTAAAAAAAGGAAAAAAAGGAAAAGTTATTGATCATAATAAAAACTATAAAAAAAGAATATTAATGATAGTTATTATTATAACATTATAGTAATAATTAAATGGTAAAAAAACTAGGTTGCTGACCCATTCAAACATCCCCAAACATATTTCTTGTTCTGGAACGTGAACAACGATGATGACAGTAGGACATGTTAAATCTTAAGCGAATGAGTGACGGTTATCGAAGTTGCAGATCTGCATGGTTGATGATGTTTTGGTTTCGTCGATGTCTCGCGTCGACTTTATGAGCAATCTTCATTTTCTTCTCCTTTTATTTTTTCTGCAAAAACAACACTATGCATATTGCTAATGCCAAATGTTTTGGATTTGTGTGGAGAAATAGTGTTAGAAAATCATGTATAGAAGAGAAAGTATGTAACTTTTGATAAAGATGAGTTTTAGAAACTGTATAAAAAAATGATTGGTAAAGTATGTACGTAATGTGCATGTTGTGTAGTAAATATTATATACTGTGGTTAAAAATTATTTCTAACGAGAAAGAATCAAAAAGCAAAAATACAACAATAAATAAATTAAAAAAAAAAAGAAGCAAGAGAACTATTAAAAATTTCATTATATGGTTATAACAATAACTAATAAAATAAATGGAATTGAAAAGGATGGAGATTTAAGAATTGCATATGATAGTTGTTGTAAGTGTGCACAAATATGGCCTCCCAACACAAATAATGCAAATATAATTTTAAAAGATAAACAACTATCAGATAATCATCATGTAGTAAAAACAACAAACAAATTAAAAATAAAAATAAAAATTTAAAACAAAAGGGAGGGGGCCTCATATGAAATCACCGACCGTTAAAAAAAAACTGTCATTATTGTTTAATATAGACAACAATTCTATAATAAACTAAGAACAAGAATTATAAAAATTTGAAAGAAAAAAGCAAGTTTTTTGTGGATGAATTGTAAAATTTCTAGATGATTTAGAAGTGAAAAACATGTCCTATTTATAGATAAAAAAAATCATCCAAATTGGAAATAAAACAAACTTGATCAATAAAAAATAAGGTGTGACACAAATTGACATCCAATGGCCAATAAGAAACACCTATTTAAAAAGGAAAGAAAATTAGTGACAAAAAATAGAAAAAAGAAAAAAAAATATTGAAAGTGCAGCACAACAGATTCGAACTCGTGACATTACGCTTACAAGCTTCATCCTTTACCAATTGTGTTATGTTACTCACTTAGAAATAAACACAATTTGAAAGAATATGAAAGGTGTGCCGATATTTGCTATTTTTAAAAATATAAATAATCTGGAATAAATTATTATATTTTTAAATAGGTTGGGAAGCGAATATTTATATAAATAAAAGAATATTATAAAAACAATGTTTAAAATATTTTTGAATGGACTTGAGAATGAACATCTATAAAAATCAAATAATATTATAAAAACAATGTTTAAAATATTTTTGACTGTAGAAATAAAAGGGCGGGCAAATTTGGGGTATGACAGCTGCCCCTATTTAATCATCTTTCGATTGAATAGTGCGAGAATACGCATGTCTCGCGCGTTTAATCAGAAGTTTATTAAATATTGGAAAACCCCAAGATTTGTCCGAGCTAATATAAGAATATGTTGTACAATATTCTTATGAGTGTGAATAATAGGCATAGATGATGATGTATCATGTTACCAACGTTTGGACCAAAGTGGGTTAGAATCAAGTCTCGACAACGCAGATAACTCATCGGTATCTAAGAGATTGTAAGATTTTGCTTATTTACCATAACCTAGGAGGTAAATGGTACGAGTTTAAAAAGATGATTTACTAATGATGGGAGACTAATATAGTAAATTTGTGATGTAAATTTCGTATATTCATCGCAACCTATGGGATGAATAATCATAAAGCTTGATAACACATTGCTGCATGGAGACGGATGCAATGGATTTACACAAATTTAGTTATGTTTACTACAACCTAGGGAGTAAACAGTACAAGGATGAACCTGTGTATTTATCACAACCTAGGGGATAAAAGACAACAAGGATGCGCTTACGTTATCCACCGCAACCTAGGGGATGAATAATATAACCTTGAAGATTCGCATATCCATCACAACCTATGGGATAGATAATTGAAATAGGCTTGAAACCAGATATGTAGAAATTGGAATGACGATGTTGGTTGCATCATCTCAACCAAAATTCGATAACCAAACGAGATATACTAGATTTGAAGCAAAGGAACCCAAAATTCACTGATGAGGTTAGTTGTGTCGTCTCAACCGTAACCATCAACATGAAGAAAATAAATCCCAAACTCATGATGATATTGGTCGTGTCGTCTCAACCATTATCAACATGAAGAAAATAAACCCCAAATCTATGATGATATTGGTCGTGTCGTCTCAACCATTATCAACATGAAGAAAATGAACCCCAAATTCATGATGATATTGGTCGTATCGTCTCAACCATTATCAACATGAAGAAAATGAACCCCAAATTCATGATGATATTGGTCGTGTCATCTCAACCATTATCAACATGAAGAAAATGAACCCCAAATTCATGATGATATTGGTCGTGTCGTCTCAACCATTATCAACATGAAGAAAATGAACCCCAAATTCATGATGATATTGGTCGTGTCGTCTCAACCATTATCAACACGAAGAAAATGAACCCCAAATTCATGATGATATTGGTCGTGTCGTCTCAACCATTATCAACATGAAGAAAATGAACCCCAAATTCATAATGATATTGGTCGTGTCGTCTCAACCATTATCAACATGAAGAAAATGAACCGCAAATTCATGATGATATTGGTCGTGTCATCTCGACCATTATCAACATGAAGAAAATGAACCCCAAATTCATGATGATATTGGTCGTGTCGTCTCAACCATTATCAACATGAAGAAAATGAACCCCAAATTCATGATGATATTGGTCGTGTCGTCTCAACCATTATCAACATGAAGAAAATGAACCCCAAATTCATGATGATATTGGTCGTGTCGTCTCAACCATTATCAACATAAAGAAAATGAACCCCAAATTCATGATGATATTGGTCGTGTCGTCTCGACCATTATTAACATGAAGAAAATGAACCCCAAATTCATGATGATATTGGTCGTGTCATCTCAACCATTATCAACATGAAGAAAATGAACCCCAAATTCATGATGATATTGGTCGTGTCGTCTCAACCATTATCAACATGAAGAAAATGAACCCCAAATTCATGATGATATTGGTCATGTCATCTCAACCATTATCAACATGAAGAAAATGAACCCCAAATTCATGATGATATTGGTCGTGTCGTCTCGACCATTATCAACATGAAGAAAATGAACCCCAAAAGAATTTGCCATCTTAACCAGAGTAGCTTTGCAAGATGTCATGTATGCATAATATCCTAAACTGATACGTTATTTGAGTG